>BLSH010214078.1:1144016-1156630 GCA_018402905.1 Glandirana rugosa | reverse complement strand
AAAACTCGCCATGCCTCTTACTAAATACCTTGGAATGTCTACTTTTCAAAAAGGGGTAATTTGGGGGGTATTTGTACTTTCCTGACATTTCAGGGCCTCAAGAAATGAGATAGGCCATCAGTGTATCAGGTGTGATCAATTTTCAATGATTTGCACCATAGCTTGTAGACTCTATAACTTTCACACAGACCAAATAATATACACAAATTTGGGTTATTTTTACCAAAGATAGGTAGCAGTATAGGTTTTGGCCAAAATTTATGGACAAAAATTACTTATTTGCAAAATTTTATCACAGAAACTAAAAAAAATTGTTTTTTTTTCAAAATTTTCGCACTTTTTTCAATTATATCGCAAAAAATAAAAAACCCAGAGCTTCTTAAATACCACCAAAAGAAAGCTCTATTTGTGTGAAAAAAATGACACAAATTTTGTTTGGGTGCAGTGTAGCATGAGAGAGTAATTGAGATTCAAAGTGTGAGAGCGCTGAAAGCTGAAAATTGGTCTGGGCAGGAAGGGGGTATAAACGTCCTGTATTCAAGTGGTTAATGACTGGCAATGGGATCTGTGGTCAAGTGCCCACTTATCACTCCTGATAGCGTTCAGCAGCCTCCTGGAGGATGATCAAATTATTCTCCTTGCTGTAGATGGGCAGAGATGGCGATCAGTCTGCTAACTCAGTGAACCGACCAGCTCCGTGGCATTCATTGCTGCTGCAGGGCGTCTTTCTGGAAGCGAGTGACGTCCTGACCCTCTGGGGCTGGAGCTGTAGGCTGTGTACTGCGAGGAAGACGCGATCTCCACACACAGCAGTGAGATGGTGCTCACACGATGGGATTCAGGAAACAAGAGCGTGGGCCTGGTCAGCAGATCCCTTTATAGTCTCTCTCACAATTCTCCCCTGGAGAAGATGGTTTGCTGGGATATGCAGTTCATAGTCAGTTCTGAAGATCAGCAATGTCTGTTCAGAAAACTGCAACTCTCACAATGCTTTTCGTTAGGCTTAGGAATATGATGTCAGTAACCCAAGCCCAGCACTAGGGGGATACAGAACAGTCTGGGACAGCAGGAGACAAGTCTGCAAATCAGGTGCTGTAGTTTGCTCCCAGCTACAATCACATTATAAACCAAGACAAAATAAATAAAGTGCCAATGTCCATAAAGTGCAATCTACGGTAGTATAAAATTGTAAGGTGCAACTTGTGCAAACCAAAAGTACTGCAAATTCCTTCTCAAATAAAGTGACTTGTGCATACACTCCAGACAACTCCAACTGTGTCTTCAGCCAGGTTCCCTTTGGACCAAACTCACCAATGGTAGTTGACCTCTTAAGCATATACCAAGGAAGGTCAGAAATTGCTTGTGTCACAGATCCACTGGACTAGTTACGCCATGCTTCAGGAACCAATGTAAGCCGTAGTCACAGTATCTCACAAAAGTGAATACAGCCCTCACATTTTTGTAAATATTTTATTATATTTTTTCATGTGACAACATTGAAGAAATGACACTTTGCTACAATATAAAATAGTGAGTGTACACCATTATTTTCCAGCACTGCCTTAACCATCTTGAACATGGAGTTCACCAGAGCTTCACAGGTTGCCACTGAAGTCCTCTTCCACTCCTCCATGACAACATCACAGAGCTGCACAGAGTCCTGGCCTCAATCTGATGGAACACCTTTGGGGTGAATTAGAGCGGAGACTGCAAACCAGACCACCTAGTCCAACATCAGTGCCTGGCCTCACAAATGCGCTTCTGGAAGAATGGTCAAACATTCCTATAGACTCACTCCTAAACCTTGTGGACAGAAGAGTTGCAGCTGTTATAGCTGCAAAGGGTGAGCCAACTCAATATTGAACCCTACAGACTAAGGCTGGGATGCATTAAAGTTCATGTGCGTGTAAAGGCAGATGTCCCAATACTTTGGAAAATATAGTGTATTTACACTATTTACAGTATATTACTTCTATGGGAGATGTGATTTTATATTAGGTATTGTTATCCCGTTGTATTTCTATCTTTGCAATTTTATGTTTAATAACGTTTTTTGTGATTTTAAATATTGTAATCTCACTGGTACCAGTAAAGTCCACTTTTTTCTTTTGTTTTTTGGTCTGATGTAAATTCCAGGAAAAGCAAGTGGCAATTTGGGATGGTGCTGCAATTTTTCATTATATTAATGGAAGGTTATAGTTCTGTTTTAACTAAAAGTCATCCAAATATGTAATTCCTTACTTCAAACTGAAGAGGACCATGTTACTTCACATTGGGTGCAATTGGTATGGTGTTGTAAAATATATTTGTAGTTCTTTTTTAAATTTCCAGCTTTGTCATTTAATTGCACTTCATGATTTTTCATGTAATCTACAAAGAAATCTAAGTCAAATTCTTCAAAGTAAATTTTTAGTGAAGTTCAATGCAAAGAAGTTAAAAAAAAAACTTCTTCACTTCAATTTACTGGCAGATTTCAAACTTTCTTACAGGCAGGACACAAATCTGCAGATTGGCAATTACTTTTATTATAATCACTGTACTTACTATCAAGTCACTAAATTTGGAGCCATTTAGGAATATAAAAGGAAATTGAGCCAATTAAGTAGAGAATAATAATTCAATCAGCCAATCCACTCTTAAGAGATAAACCAGCAATCGTTAGCTCCACAAACCTTTAGAAAGGCTTGTGGTGTAAATCTTGAGCTTCGAGAGACCTCACTAAAACTCTATACTGCTCAAACCTTGTGAAGTAGCTACTAAAGCAATTCTTTCTGTCCCAGCTTCAATAGGTGCACTTTTGTTTCAAAATGGCTTAAACCAGCACCACCATCCGACCCACAAAAAGATAGACACATATATCATTCACAGGGCATGCACAGTTCTCCAGAAACTTCCAGCTATCAAATGCTTCTAAACACTGCCATGAGAGAGGCATCTGTGTTTTTATTTTCTGAGGAAAGCAGATTACAGTTTTTTTTTATTTTTTCACAGAGGTGTTCTCAAAGAGCACCTGCTACTCTTTTCCCTGCTGCAGGTATATACTTCTGGTAATGAGAAGCTGTATGGGACAGTCAGCACTAAGGCACGTCCACATGTAAATAGAGTGTAAGGCTTAAGCTGGCCATATACTGTATGGCTCAAATATAAATTTGCTGGTGAATTGTCTGAAATTTGAGCTATAGTCCGTCCTGCCAGTACCACCCAGATCAACAAACTTCAATTTAAAAATCAAAGGAAGCAAGAGGAAAATTCTAGGCCAAACAATGACTGCAGCCAATCAGATGCAGCCACTGAACTCATATTCTATCAGAATACAATAGCCACCTGCCTGGGAACCATATTATTTATATCACCTTTGATACTTTAGGATAGCAATATCAGTAAGATCCTGAAGAAGCTGGTCTACCCAGCGAAACGCATTGACGTCACGTCTGGCACCAGCCCTTACTTTGTTTAACCATCCGGTCTGTCGTGGCACGAAAGACCGTTCAGTCCACGCTACAGCGGAGCCATATATCTCTTCCTGGATATGAGCGGACCATTACAGCAAGACTACCAGCGGTTGTTCCGCTTTGATTCATCTACTTTTGGAGATGTCCTTGGATGCAACCGTAGGGGGAGAGGCACACGTAATTAGAGATCGTTCCAATTGCTTTACAGTGGTTTTATATAACACATTGACTGTGGATACGTCCTTAAGGACTTACAGACCACCCAGTGTTATAACCTCCCCTGAGTCAATCCCTTGTCATCGTGTCTCCATATATGTGCACGTTGGATTGTTTCATCGTCAGTATTGCACAGGTGACTTGGTTCACTCCATCCTCTGGCAACTTTGATGCATTTCTGATCCCATAGAAGAGATTTTTTGGCTCCATTGGCGTATTCAACACTCAGTTGTATGGACTTTATGGTTTTTATTTTTATTTTTACAATTGGCTCCTATCTACATTAACGGATGCATCTACTTTGCTTCAGTTTTCTCTGAAATCCAAGCCAATACTACTCTAAAATGTATGTCTTGACATTACAACATCATTATGCAAGCTAATTTAAGCCCTTTTGCCTAATTGCTTCAGCATCCACATACATGCTTTGTATAATCTTATTCCTGTTATAGGAGTCCCTGTATGCATGATGAAATGTAGTATGGATGATTTGGATGGTAGTAGGGGTGACGTCCGGACTTTTTTCTTTTAGGTTTTTTTGATTTTGATTTTTGTGTACACTGCAGTGTTTTTTTGCATTATTTATCATTTGGTAATATCCTTATACACCATCACTTGGTGTTTATGTGGTGAAGGAGATCACATGCCTGTTCTCTATTAAATTATTTTTGTATTTTATATTTATAATAAAAATCATTTAGATAAATGTCCTGTTTTTTTGTCCTCTTTAATATACCCCGGTGGCTATAAGTGGTACTTTGGTGCATGGCCTTACGTGCTGTGCATTTCCTAGTTTGCATTGTTCTTGTTTACCACTTGCCCCAGGCTCATTATTAGTCCTGAGAGGGTGTCGATTTGGACAGTATCTTAACTATGGGTCTTCAGTTCCATTTGTATTTTTAATATCAGTAAGATAACCTTATGGCTTCTGTACATTTCCACAGTAGTCAGCAGGGGAGATTCCTCCATTTATGCTGTTTAACACATATTCTGACTCCAACTATTGTAATAGTGACTTATCCCTTGCTGAGGCCTCTATGCCTGGCCTGTATAAGTAGATATAATCACAGCAGACAGTCTTTATCATATAGCTTGAACTCACCAGACACCAATTCTTCCATAAGTGTAGATTTATTGCAAATAGCAGGTACAGCAGACAACAAACGTGGCAGATGGTTGAAAGAGGGTATCTGCAGGTCATAACATGGTAATGTGTCCTAGGATGCAATCAGATTGTGTGAGGCCTATATATATGTGACCATCTTCTTCCTCATGAGACAGAGTGAGGAGAACCAGGAAGAGGAAGTTACATCACAGAGTGAACCAGGAAAAGGAAATTACTTCAGAAGATGGGAAGGAACGCACTTAGAAAACAGAATAGGATAATTCAATATCCAAAACAACCACAAGATGGCAGTGTAACAACCAACTATATAAACCTTACTATAACTATGCATGGCATTACTTAAACAACAGATGTAACAGCACAACACAAATGGGCTGAACAAAAGTAATCTTAACATGCATGACTAGCTTTGGCCAAGTCATGGGAACATTGCATAATTCATACATCCTTATTAAAGTTGTCTAGATGGCTCACAGTATCTAATAATGAATTCCAAACCTGGTTAAGGGGAATACAAGACATATAAGGATGATCCCTTTAGCTGACGCCATGCTATAGGAATGTCATTGTAAACTGACTATATGGACAAGCCATCTCACTAATCTTTACATTCAAGTTCTATAATTATTATAGGAAAAGCTTTGAATAACTGTCACATCTCCAGAGCTGCATCATGCTAGCATTTTGTCTGATTATCTGGCCATGCCATCACGGAGGGACCCATGGCGGTAATAGCATCTTTAGTTAAGTATTGTTCTATTTTTGAAAATTATCTGCATCTGTCATTACTTTTATTAAATGCTTTGCTTATCAGTATTTGTGCGATCCTTCCAATACATATTGAATACAACCCTAAAAAACATAAACTTTCACGTGACTGTAATAAAAAACCAAGTCATTACCGTGAATTGAAAATTGGACATAGACACTCCATACTGAGACTGGAGACAGATGTATAGCAATTAATTTTTATTTCTAGATACGTCAAGGAGTTTGCTCCAAGTGATGGTTGGCTGTGGAAAGTCCCTTGTAGTAGAAACAAGGGGAGGGGGATATTTTCAGTTTAAATTTATTAACAATTTTTGATCAGGGTGTAAGGCATATATGTGGTTGACTGGAAAATAATTTAACTTACTCATGTTTTTTAACGTATAAGGCTGATGTCCAGCCATGAACCTCCCACAAAAGACCCTCACCTTCCTCTAGCTAATTTCCAAGGCAAAAAAACTCAATATAAACGGCCCAAAAGGTCAACTGAATGTGTGGACAAATGGCACACCAAGTTCCAAGTCTTCTTTCCATGTATGTTGCATTTAGAAGGGACACTGCTAAGCCCATGCCCTCTCCATTATTCCAGCATAACTCTGCCACCTTACTCCCAGTGACAGAATAGGGCCCCACAGAGCAATAGCGCAGACCTCATGCATGCTCAAAGGTAACTCTTCCCTTCCTGTACTATTCGGCTAGGCTGTGGGTTCTCCATATCACAAGTTTGTCCCAGTTACCTTGGGGAACTGACTGCTAGCGTAGGAGCCAGACTCCCTTGCTAACAGAGGACCTTTCACCTGCGCCAGGTACTATGCTTCATGACCGGCTGCTATATAATTCCCATCAGTTCTTGTTTACCCATGACAACTGCTCTCCAATTTTGACTGTTCTGCCAAGTTAACCCTTTGTAGTGGCCCCACTTTATACCTCATGTTTGCTTTACAGGCCCTGTTCTTCTGATACATCATATGTTACCATGCACCCATTGAATAACTTCAGAACAGGCTTAGAACATTTTAAAAACTTTACTGAGAGCTCTTGTGGCCAAGTCCATACAAGTGTAATACAGTTACAAACATAACTGACTAAATTGAGGCAGCCTAGGCATACTTATATATGTAGTCCATAACTGGTGTCCTCTAAAGCTGGCAGATTCCTCCAAAACTCTGGTATCTCGAGGGACTACATGATGCAGTAGCCCTTTCTCAGCATCCCATGTGCAGGCTCCCCCTGTGCCTGGCTTTCCTCCTCTTTAAATATGCACCAGGAAAGAAGGCAGGGCCCAAAAATCCCAGAAACTGAATGCAGACCCAATTAACCCCTTACCAGCCTGGGCAGGCCAACTAACTTGGCCACACATGTAGCATCCTCCTTGTGGGCACCCCCCTCCACATATTTCATATAAGGTTTAGTACTACTCTCCCTTTGAGGAATCCATAACACAAGCCCATTTTTTTTTTTTTAACAGAAAGTTTATTGAACAAATCAGCATTACAATAAAAGAATGTTCAAGGAAATGTTACAATACAATCTATGTAATGTATACAGTACAATCCAAAGTGTATTGTTAATGACCTCACGGGGGGGAAACCCCCTGCACACATCCATATGCAACAGAAGTTTACAGAAATTCAAGCAGTCAAGTGTATCAAGATTAACAAACTGTTCCAGCTATTAAGAGGTTTTCTTCACCCAATGGGAGCATGAATTGTTATGCACCTCCTGTTGGTTAGGAGGAATAGTCCTGATGGGGGGGGGGGGTGCAAAACAATGTCTAGGCCTATATGGGGCAGCTAACATGGGGGAGGGAGCCTGCACTCCAGACCAACTGTTCACTGTGTCCATAAAACAGATTACCCACAAGCAGGCATCTATCCAACTTGACCACACCTTTTGCAGG
This sequence comes from Glandirana rugosa, assembly GCA_018402905.1. Taxonomy (NCBI): domain Eukaryota; kingdom Metazoa; phylum Chordata; class Amphibia; order Anura; family Ranidae; genus Glandirana; species Glandirana rugosa. Next base: position 1,149,168 of record BLSH010214078.1, on the reverse strand, counting down.
GCATTGCCTACTCTCATATGTGAGTCTATAGAGGGGGAGGAAGGCGTTAACTGAGGATTTCCAAGTATCACACGTGGGGGGATCCAATGATTTCCATTATAACAGGATCTCTCGTAAAAGAGAAAGAAAGTTTTGCACAATTTAACATATATGTTCCCCTCCACTTCTTCCAGATGACTCAGCAGGAGAATCAACGGGTCTCTTTGTATGTGCGCGCCACTCATGTCACTCAAAAAGGCAACCACCTCATCCCAGTAGAGCTGGAGTTTAGAACAGGACCAGACCATGTGCCAGAATGAGCCCACCTCACACCTACATCTGGGACACAATGAGTCTCTCGACGGGTATATACGGGCTAATCGTTGTGGGGTATAATATGCCCTGTGGAGAAATTTGAGCTATATGAATCTATCCCTAGCCGCAAGCATTAAGGGAATTAAAGTGGAAATTAATTCCTCCAATTCCTCCTCACCCATGTGCGGAATATCCGTGTTCCAACTGTCCCTGATTTTGGTTAGTTTGGCCGCATGAGCAACTGAAAGGTGTAGATATAAGGAGGACAAGGGCTTCGTCATCATACTGGAGGTGAGTAGACGCTCAATGGGGTCCGATTCAAGGATTAATGGATCCGGGAACTGAGCCCTAAAGACGTGTCTCAACTGCCAGTATCTGAATTCGTATGAGCCCAGGACAGAAGATGGTCGCCTCAATTCACCGAATGGCATGAGCCTGCCATCCGGTATTAAGTGCTTTAAAGTAGTTATGCCTTTCTTTGCCCACATGGCTGGGTCTGGGATGCTGTCCAAATGTGGCAACGTAGGGTTACCCCAGAGAGGCACATGAGGGGACATATGATTAGGTTTTCTGTAAATAGCGTGGGCATCGTTCCAGGCTCTAATTGTGGTCCTCATGGGTATCGTGAGGGAGGGACTAGCCTTCAAGCCCCGAAATACCAACCTGCTAAGGGCCGCATATGAACCCATCAGAGCCCCCTCCAAAGTTACTGCCGGATTCTGTCTGGGCTGGGAGAACCAACACCGCACCGTGACCTGTACAGCGGCCCAATAGTATAGTTAAAAGTGCGGTAGGGCCAAACCACCCTGGGTGTTGATACAAGATACTTCTTGCAACCCTAGGGGGTCTACCAGCCCAGACAAAGGAGAGCAACTGACTCTCTAAACGTTTAAAAAAGGCCTTGGGAATGTGGAGTGGCGTGTTGTGGAAAAAGTATAAATATTTAGGGAGGAATACCATTTTAAGCAGGTTAACCCTGCCTACTGGGGTCAGAGGGAGCGATCTCCAAGACACACACCTGGTCGCAAGTTGCAACATTAGGGGGTGCAGGTTCCTGTCAACATATTCCCCTATACTAATGGTTATCTTAATACCCAGATAGGTGAAACTGTCCACCCACTGGAGAGGGGTGTGTGTATCGGTGCATTGGACCGAAGAGCTCAGTGGGAATATTACCGACTTATCCCAGTTAATTCAGACACTGGAGTACCGACCAAATTGTTCAAACAGGTGGAGGGCAGCCTGAAGGGAGGATCCCGCGTCGGCCAGATAAAGTAAGGCGTCATCCACGTATAAGGATAATTTCTCTTCCAGTGGGCCCAGTGCAAGTGAGAATAGTCCGGGGGACAGGGGACACCCTTGACGAGTCCCTCTGCTCAGGGGAAAAGCCTCAGAGAGGCTTCCATTTGAGCGTACCCTGGCCAGCGGGTGGGCATATAGCACCTGTAGCCACGCTATAAAACGGGGACCAAAGCCAAACCTCATCAAAACCTGCCAGAGGTAGCACCACTCGACGGAGTCTAAAGCCTTATCCGTCGAGTGAGACCACAAATGCACCACTGTCTGGGTCAGTATTATCTATGTGGGTGAAAAGTCTCCTAATGTTGATGTCTGTGCCTTTCCAGGCATGAAGCCTGTCTGGTCCGGGTGGATCAGCGCTGTTATAACCGTGTTTAGTCTAAGGGACAAAATGTTTGCCAGTAGTTTTGCATCTACGTTTAAAAGAGAGATTGGGCGATAGGAAGAACATGGGGTTGGATCTTTCCTTGGTTTAAGTATCACTACTATAATTGCCTTACTCATGGATTCTGGGAGGGTCTTAGATTTAGCTGATTCATCAAATAGGGTGTGTAGTCTGGTGACAAGGTCTTCAGAGTATTGCTTATAGAATTTGACTGGTATACCGTCCGGGCCAGAGGTCTTGCCAGTCTGCATAGTTTTCAGGGTTTCTTCCACCATAATGGGGCTGTCTAGTTTGTTACGGTACGTCAGGGTGAGTTCAGGAATGTCAATGTCAACTAGATCATTTTTCAGTTCCTCCTCACTATATGCCGATAGCTGTATAGGGATTGATAGAATGAGGCAAAGCAGTTGTTGATCTCTGCGGGGGAGTAAAGCAGATCCCCGGAGGGACCTAGAATTTGGGGGATGCTGAGACCATCTGACTGTTCCCTTGCCAGCCTAAGGAGAAGCCTACCCGACCGCTCCCCCTGTTCGAATATGCACAGTGATTGTGCCAGTAACCATTTTTTGGTGAGAGAAGTACGTATGAGCATAAAATCTTTGGTCAGGGATTGTAGGAGGCTATAGTCCCAGGGTTTCAGGTTCGAATAAACATGGCTTCCTGAATACTGGCCGCCTTTTCAGCCCTGATCAACTCTTCCCTCCTGCCCTGTCAGACCCTGGCAATAATGGTCTGGTAGTACTGTCCCATTGTGTGCACCTTGAAGGCCTCCCAAACTATAGAAGCCACTGCTGAACCCTGGTTGATATCTCAAAAACTTCCCATTTCCAACTGAAATTGAGCATTCACTTCCGGGTCCGAGATTTAGAATCTGAAAAGCCTCCAAACCCTGTCCGCAAGATTGACAAAGACATCCAGGCTCAGGAGTAACAGAGCATGGTCCAAGATGCCCAAGGCAAAATCATTATATCTGTGACCTTGGGGAGGACAGACCCCCCCGCAAAGACCAAATATATGCAGGAAAAGATTCTGTGGGTAGCTGAGTGACAGGTGAACTCTCGTGAGTGGGGGTGTCTCCACCTCCAGACATCTGTGAAGCCATAGATCTCTGCCCATGTCACCAATCCTGGACACGAGGAGCCGGTTACCGAGAGCCTATCCACCCCAGAATCAGGGACCAAGTTAAAATCACCCAAAATAATCGTATCATCAGAGGAAAATTCTGCAATTTTGGATGTGATATGGTTTAAGATTTTTAAGGAGGCGGGAGGCGGAAGGTACAGCCCCACTATTGTACAGTTCAATGCATAAATTCTAGCAGGAATAATGACATATTTACCGTCCGGGTCCAGCACCAAGTCCAGGCATTTAAATGGGAGTGTCTTTAGCACCAGAATGCTGACAACCCTGGCAAAATTTGAATATGTGGAGTGGTAGTGATGACCTACCCACGTTTTTTTTAGGGCTAGGGTTCTGCTGTTTCTTGAAGTACATGCTGGCTGCAAAAGAGGGGAACTTGTGCAAGGAGCGGGCTGTTCCTCCCAGACTAGGGGAGATAGAGAGCAGTCAAGTTCTTCATGAGCATCCGCCAGGTTATACACACTGGTATGAGGGAAAATTCTACAATGAATCATAGAGAAAGCTGGAGTCAAGTTCTTCCCAGTGACGGAAAGCAAAATCTGATCCCGTTGAAGGGAAGTGCACTCTATGTTGCAGAGTAGTTGTATTAGGGATTAATTCCCACATAGGCAGCAATGTCCATAGAAGGAATATATCACCTCACTCAGTCAGGGGCAATTACTTGAGGTTATAATAATTGAAGAACAATTATTATTGGCACAACAGGTGCAACAAAGTACTTGCAGCACGGTACAGTAAGCTCCATCTATAATCTGCACCACAACTGTAATCATTTAATTCCCAGCAGAGAAATGTGGTATGCGCTCATAACTTTGCAGGTTGAGCAATAAAGGCCCACAACATTGTAAAAGACAGAGCTGCTTTACAGAGATGTGCAGAGGAACATAGCTCACATGTCCTGCAGTCAGCGAATAGGTGGAAGGTTGTCCAGTCAGGCTAAGGCCCCTCTGGGTGAGTTGAAGAAAAGGGTAGATTCCCATCTTGATCCCGCAAACATGCAGGGAAGAGGATACTGCGGGTCTCCACATGCACGGGAGGAGCCGGCTGTAGCTCCTCTATGATGGCTGAGAAGCAGAGTCTCCTACCAGGATGCGAGCCAGATGATCTCCTCCTCATCCAGGTGGTTGTTGGTGAGGGTAGCGGGTGTGTAACGCCACGGGATCCGGAGAAACTGAGGATAGCCAGCGGAGCTCAGGCTAGAAGCGACCACTCAGCACGCCATTTTGGACATGCCCCCCACAAGCCCAATTCTAAATAGGTTCAAAAAAGGGCTCTGCAGATTCTCCCATCTAGATATTCCCCAAGGATAAAACCATGTGGTAAATAGAACAATGCAAGCAGTCAGTGATAAAATATGAGATCAGGTAAGCGCAATCCTCTACTGAATTTGTAAAAAAAATAGACTTGTGTATAATCTTACATTTTTTTTCCCTTGCCAGACAATATAAAACATTTTATGTTGAAATGTATTTAATTCTCTTAGGTGCTGGTGAAAAACAGAACATAACATTTTTGGAACTCATTTTAACAGAAAACAATTTCCTTAACCATAATGTTTGGAAAACTTTTATGTTTGACTGGAGCCTTGCTTACAGCTTCTAAAAATTGTGAGACAATATTAGGTAGATGTTACCCTTGTTCAGTTAAACAATTGTGGCATTCTGATACCTTTGGCTTAGGGCCCGTGAACACCTATCCTACACGCATTGCCAACGCTCCACACTGGACTGAATATCAAACATGAACCATTTTTTGTAATGTAGCATAACTCAACGTTGTGGTAGCATATTAGCATGTAGACATGGGCAATTTGTTAACTAAGAAGCCTGCAGTAGGCAGACATCCTCCATGTCGGTGGGAGCGTTGTTTCTTAGTCTTTTTTCTTTTTCGGTTGACGATGGATAAGCCCCCTGCCTGCAGACCCCCACAACCACCGGCCACGTTTGTGGGGATGAGCCCACCCTTCCCCAAAGCACCTATCCCCCCCATGTTGAGGGAATGTGGCCTACGGTGTTAACAAATTGACTTGTTCCC
>BLSH010214078.1:1123670-1140203 GCA_018402905.1 Glandirana rugosa | reverse complement strand
GGGCGCGCTAAGGGTTAACTATGTTCCCTGGGCGTGTTCTAACTGTAAGGGGGACTGCCTATCTGGGGAAGGGAAGCGATCACAGCCTTCACGTAAAGGAAGGCTGTGATCACATCCCTTCCCCCTCACACAGAGCGGAGGTCTGTGTTTACATACACGGACCTCCGCTCATTCGCTCCGGGGGGGCCATCGCGGGTAGCCGGCGGCAATCGAAGCCGCCGCACCCGCTCCCTGGCCCTCCCCGAACACAGTGAGCGCGCGGGCGCGCCTCCGGCGGCGCGCGCGCGCTCACAGTGCGCGTTATCGCAGCCGCCGTCGTATGACGGCGTTTTGCGATAACGAACCACTTTGTCGCCGTCAGATGCCGATCGGCGGTCGGCAAGTGGTTAAACAATCTACTGAGCGGGCCAGAGTTAGCTTTTGAAGCAGTCCACATTTTCACAGCTCTTACTGTAAAGAAGCATTTCTGTGTGTGGAAGTTAAATCTTCTTTCCCCCAGGCATAAAGAGTTCCTCCTTCTGTAATGACAAAGTGAATAACTCTACACCAAGTTCACTCTATAGACAACTTATGTATTTATACATGTTGATCATATTCCTCTTTAATTGCCTCTACTCAAGAGAGAATAAATTCAGTTCCTCTAATCTTTTCTCATAGCTGAGCTCCTCCATGCCTCTTATCAGTTTGGTTGCCCTTCTCTGCACTTTCTCCAGTTCCCCAATACCCTTTTTGAGAACTGGTGCCCAAAACTGAACTGCATATCCCAGATGAAGTCTCACTAATGATTTGTACAGGGGCAAATGATATCTCTCTCTCTGGAATCCATACCTCTCTTAATACAAGAAAGGATTTTGTTCACTTTGGAAACCACAGCTTGGCATTTCGTGCTGATATTATGTCTAGAACACCCAGACCCTTCTACTCCATTGGTTCCCCCCAGATGTTCTCCCCCTAGTATGTAAGATGTGTGCAAATTTTTAGCCCCCAAGTGAATACCATTACGTTTTTTTTTTCTTTTGCGATAAAGGTTTTAGATAAATAAAAGATTATTTTAGGGGAGCTTGTTCTTTTGAAAAACATGCTTACTGGGTGGAACACCAGATGAAAATATAAGAAAGAAAGCTTAAAAAAGAAAACAAATGCAGCCATCTCATCTAAGAATTGGTAAGCTGCAATATAATAAATGTTTGCTTTTGGGTTTGATACTGCTGTAATGCAGATTACCAGTAAAAGACAGGAGCCACCAGCGCAAGAGACACTTCTCATTCAATGTAATTACCATCCCTTCTGCTAATTTTATTTAAACAAAAAAAATATAATAATAATGTAACCAAACTTGGGCTCCAAAGACCATAATCTATCAATTTTTAGGAAGAGTGGACTACTAGATTTAATTTTGTTTTCCAAAATGATGCACTATGCATTATGCAGCATTACATATACTGCACATTAGTTTACATCCACTGCTCGTTTGAAAGGCGGAAATAATGGATAGCAGAAATCAAATTTAAAAGACATAAGGAAGTGATTTCAATAATGACTTCCATCATCAATACTCCCACTGTTAGTAAGCAAGTTGTTCATTTCAAATTGCTATAAGTCACTTCTGCCTATATGTAATCTCAGAGCTGATGAAAGAGGGTGCTGGTGCTCCTTGACATGTTGAATTCATTGCAGAAACTTGTTAAGGTTTATTGTAACGCATTGGTGAGAAATACAGAACATACAGGTCAGTTCATTCTGACATAGAACACAATGTATTCCCTAAAGCTGAACTCTAAATGCACTATTGAAATGCACAGATATGAGATTTACTGCTCGATTAAAGGTTTATTCATTCTGTTTAAACCAGGTAATGTGACCTATGCACACCAGCCACACTGCATAGCAAGGTCCTTGACCGCTCTGCAAAACAGAATAAAGCAATACAGCCTAGTTTGAGCACCTGCCCCAAATACATATTAAATACATGTAGGTTTTGTGATTTAAATGCTAAAAGAATTGTCATTCTGGTCAGTCAGGCTTGTTTACATGTCTCTTCCACAGTACACATCCAGACAGATGACACCCTTGTGCTCGTTTAGACTTGTAGTTGGGGGGGGGGGGGGGGGGGATAAAAACTTGCAGCTGAGAAGCATTTTTACCACCCCTGCAAATCCCCCCCACTCCAACTGGGGTGTTCACGTACCTCAGTAAATATGATGCCTGCACTGTGTTCTGCAGCCAGATGCATTCTATGCATTAAGATAAAAAAAAACCTTCTGTGTGTAGCAGCCTCCCCCAGCACCCCCTAATTACTTACCTGAGTCCCATCTCTCCCCAGCGATGTCCACAAGTGTCATAGCCATCAAGCACTCTCCTCCTGATTGGCTGAGGCAGTGGTGCCATTGGCTCCTGCAACTGTCAGTCAAAGTCAGTTAGCCAATCAGGGGAGAGAAAGGGCAGGGTCAGGTTGGGGCTCCATGTTTGAATGGGCACAGAGAGCTGTGACTCGGCTTGGGTGCCCCCCCATAGCAAGCTCCTTGCTGTTGGGGCACTTGACAGGAGGGAGGGGCAAGGAGCAGCGAAGAGGGACTCGAGAAGAGGAGGATTCGGGCTGCTCTGTGCAAAACCAACTGCACAGAGCAGGTAAGTATAATAAGTAATTTTAAAAAAAAAAAAAAACAAGACTTTACAATCACTTTAAGGCTGCATTCACACTACAGCATTTTGAATTGCAGGCAGATTTGCCACAAATCTGCCTGCGATTTGAAAGCGCCGATGTGTGAATGTCAAATCGTGGGACTCGCATTTGAGATGCCATTCATTTGAATGACACCTCAAATCATGGTGCGGGTCTGCCGCAACTGTCACGTGATAAATCATGTTGCAATCGTGGCAGCACGCATCGCGAGAAGCCTGTCGCCCAAAAGTAGCTCCTGAACTTTTTTGGATGACAGGCTTCCCGCAATGAGTGCTGCTGTGATTGCAACACGATTTACCACGTGACAATCGCGGAAGACCTGCACCGTGATTTGAAGTGTCATTCAAATGAATGGCATCTCAAATGCAAGTCCCATAATTTGTTATTGACAAATTGGCGCTTTTAAATCGCGGGCAGATTAGCAGCAAATCAAAACGCTGTAGTGTGAATGCAGCCTTAGCCTCTTGAACACTGCTGCCTAAAAACTCAGAATTTTTTTGGCATACAGTTGTCTTTTTCTGATCTAAATGCATAACATTGTTTTGAATGTACTTGTACACACAGGAGCATAAACATAAAGCCTCGTACACACGGGACTACGATCCTATAACCAGATAATGACCTAAAACACACAACCCAAATCACTTAAGAATGGCTAAGAACATTGGACTATTTTGAAGTGGCCTCCTATGAGGCATGATGTGAATCTTATGGGATATCTATGGAGAGAGCTGAAACAGGCAGTCTGGAGAAGGCATCCTTCAAACCTAGGGCAGTTAGAGCAGCTTGCTTAAAAATAGTGGCCCAAACTATCTGTTGGTAGGGGCGTGGCCTGACGCGAGGAGAAGAAGATGCATCTCAACAGAGCTTCGAGTCCCGTCCACCGAATCCAGAGCCATCCACCTCAACGAGGATACGGTGAGAGACTCTAACCCCCCAGACTTGAGCCCCGGAATTCCTACTACACCCAGGGCCAAAAATCGGGAGGGCTGGCGAACCGACTGTAAGAGGATTAGAGCCGCCACCCCGCTCACCCACTCAGACGGACCATGCACAGCCGAGAAGGGGGCAAGCCTTTAACCAAGCAGCATCCTCACCTAATATCCCCTGGGACATCGCCCCAAGGAAGGTCAGTGCACCGGACAATTAAAACGGTCCCAAATGGGACCCCGCGACTAATTTAGCCCGCGGCACTGAACAGGCCGCCGCCATCTTGCGGCCTGAAATTCCGGCCCACACGCTCCGGCAGTAACACAGCACAATAAACCTGCCAGCCATCTGCCAGCCTCCCTCAAGGAGTCTGGTTGAAAAAAAAACATTAAAGCGGACCTGCGGGGCACCACGAATAGAGCAATCCCACAGCCACCCAGACGCCCAAAATCAAGGCCCCGGCTGTGGCCTACTAATACTGGGGAATCAGCCAGCTTGCTAAAGGAACCCAGAGTCCCTTATCCCCTTGAGAACTTAGACCTCCCTCTTTACAGTCTCCTCTCCAACTCAGGGTGGCTACATAGGAGAAGTATAATAGAAGCAACTCTGACATCTGAGCCCTAATATATCCTTACAAAGCAGAAACAATTAGATTCTCAAAAGGCACGGCCTGCTAAGGCAGGAAATGTTAGCCTCAACATAAAATCCACTATACAGGGGGACCACTGGAAAAACCAATGCCCTTGCTTAAAATTCCTACACCCACCACTCACAATCACTAAAGAACCGATATATACCACTAAAATGTCTCTCAAAAGATTGGGGGAATACCAACCCCAAAAACTCACCTCCTTCTTCTTTAAACTGGTCCCACAAACAGGCATAAATGGTAATGACCAACCCGCAGCTGCGGACAGCGAAGCTTATACAGATCTTTCAGACGATTCCACAGAAGTTCCACTGTCACCAGGGGGTCACCCTCCCCCCACACACCAACTGGGAGAAAATCCCATAATGGGGAGCCCTGCCAAAGCCAGAATGAGAATAGACACAGCGGAATCACCACCACAACTTGGATCACAAGAATTCATACCTCTTAGCGCAAACTAGGCCTTAAACATATCTATGGCAGCTTTTCCCACCTCGGGTCAACCGGTACTAGACACAACTCTCAAAGACGTGCTAATGTTTCTCCAATCATCTCTGATGACTGATCTCTCAACACTACTCACAAAAATCACCACTGATATCAACCAGATCACAAAAAGGGTAACCTGTCTAGAGAATGGGCTAGGAGAATTCATCTCAACTGTAAATTATATTATTGATGTAGTTGGTGAAGTAAAAGATGAACAAAAATGGATGAAATCAAAACTAGCTGACCTAGAAGACAGATCACGTCGTAACAATGTCAAGTTGCGTGGCGTACCAGAGTCAATTCAACCGCAAAACTTACAAAAATATGCCAAAGAACTCATGCACACACTTTTTCCAGAGGCATCACAGAGACACATTATTATAGATCGCATCCATAGAATTGCGAAACCAATACTAGCTGCATCTGTACCCAGAGATGTCCTAATGAAGGTGCATTTCTTCCATATAAAGGAAAAACTCATCTATGGGTCAAGAAACACCCCCAAGCTACCACACCCATATGAGGACATACAAATATACCCTGACCTCTCCAAATACACTCTCCAACTAAGAAGAGATCTGAATTGAACAACCATAAGATCCAATACAAATTACCCAGCAACTTTAATCATCTCCAGACAGGGAACCACTTACAAAATCAATAACCTGCAGGAGGGTCTAATAATCTTGCACAACCGGGGAATCATCCCTGAACCCCCAGTGGAACCAACACGCCATGTTCAACGGAATGGTCCTCCAAATGATCAACCTATCAGGGGAAAGAGGAACAATTGATTAGTGGTAACTATTAGCTCCAAAATGGGCAGAATCCACTGTTATATCTTTCCCCTTAGTGCAGGGGTGGCGAACACGCGGCTCTCGAGCCGCACGCGGCTCCCGGCCAAAATGAATGCGGCTCTTTGCCTCTTATCATATTTTGTATATACTGTGGCTCTTTGCCAAGTTTCATGTTTCTCTTATTTTCTCAAATTCATTAGGGCCGGTTCACACTGGAGCGGCCCGTTCACATCTAGGCGAATTGTCAGGCGACTTGAGTCACCTGACAATTCGCCTCAATGCTGTGCAAATGGGACCGTTCTAATAGGAGCGAATCGCTTCGCTCCGCCTTAGAAAAATGGTCCCTGCACTATTTTCAGGGCGATCTCAGGCGGCTTGCATTGACTTCTATGATAGAAGTCTCCTCGCAAGCCGCCTTGAGATCGCCTCAAGCGCCGCTCCGCGCCGCTCCAGTGTGAACCGGCCCTTTGGCAGATTGGATTTTGTTATGCTGCTTCTGACGTAAGGGACCGCCCATCATCTCCGCGGGTTACGTCTATGCCGGGAAATTAAGTAAACATACGCATGCAATTGCATTTGATGTGTGTGTTGAGGGTGGACACTTACCTTGAAATTAACACATTGTTGTTTTGTAAAGGGAATAACGTGTTATGGTGAATAATATGGTTTTAATTATGTGTTTTTGTGTGAGTGTTTGTCTGTTTTGGCAGGTCACTGCGTGTTGTGGCTCTCTGACTCTCACAGTTTAAAATTTTGGCTCTTTGTGTCTAACTTGTTCGCCACCCCTGCCCTAGTGTAACCTAATGACCACCTAGTCACACAAGCCGACAAACTATTTAACCCCCCTCAGCGGTATTGCTGTTTCAGCACTGTTATACACTGTGTTCAACATTAGAAAATCAATATTTTTCACATAGCACCATTTGTTTTTTCATTGTTTTTGTTTGTGACTGTTCTCTTATACGAGTGCAACTTAACAGCTCCAGAACTTCTAGTGAACGCCTTCTCTAGCAGCTTTGTCATCGATAGAAGCTCCCAGGAGAGAAACATACAAGCAACGCCACTTCAAGGTACCTGACCGAAACTCCCAAACGCAAGTCCAAACTTACATCTGTAACAAACAGCACACCTGAAAGATGCCACTGCACATCCTATCACTCAACGCACATGGCCTTAACCACCCAGCGAAAAGACATTCCCTCTGGCAGACAGCACAAGAGAAACGTTGCAATATAATTTGTGTCCCAGAAACACACTTTCTGAAGTCTGCACAACCCAAATGTTCTCATAAAAACTTCTCGCACCTATTTTCAGCCCCATTCTCCGCTAAAAAGAGGAGAGTCCTCATAGCGGTAAAAGTCTCCGTCACATTTTCCCTACAAAAAGAAATAACAGACCCAAACAGATGCTTCATTATACTGCTATGCACGATAAACAATCGTAAATACATGCCCCGAACTCACAACAAATGAAATGTCTACACGCTATAATGCACATAGTAAAACCCATACAACAAGGGAATATGATTCTCTGTGGAGACTTCAACATGGCAGCAGATGACCATCTAGACACCACTAATCCCACCAAAAGAAGAGAATCTCCACTTAAACAATTCATGCACTCCCAAGATCTCTTTCACGTATGGCGCTGCCAAAATAGATCCGAAAAAGAACTTTACATACTTCTCACCAATGCATAAGTCTTACTCACGAATAGATCTATTTTTAACTGATAAATGGCTATTGCAAAAAATTTTGATGTCAACGATCCACACCATGACATGGTCAGACCACGCTCTGATATCTATTTTGATTACTGACTCGTCACAACATTTGAAGCCCTCACTGTGGAGAGCAAATAATTTCATTCTCCACCACCCCGAATTTTCCCCTAAAATAGAAGCACACTTATGAGAATACTTTACGCTAAATTCGGACTTAGTGGCTGACTCAGGCATGGTGTGGAACGCCCACAAAGCATCTGTAAGAGGTATACTGATACAAATAAATCCTCAGTATAAAAAAAAAGGACACAGCATATTACAGAACTTACCACACAAATTCCTTCCTTGAATCACAGAACAAAACAGACCCCAACCCTCGACTCAGTGCGAAATTGATGGACCCGAGACAGGTACTCAGAACCCTGCTATTACATTCCTTTGAGAAAATTGAAAGGAGGATAAAAGCCACCTCATATGCTACTTCCAACAAAGCGGGCAAGATTTACCTGATCACACACATGTGGAATCTCATCTACCAAATGTCGAAACACACTGACAACAAGGGAGACAGTTACCTAAGGCGAGCCCCAGTAGTTTCATTTCATCTACTATAATACACAAGTATACACTCAGCCCAGCGTTCTCGTAAGTTAAATGTTCATTGTTTATGGTTGAATATCCTAAAGCCCATTAACATACGTTACTACAACTAACCTGAAACCACAGGAAGTGGGCCCTTTCCCTCCGAATCACAAATTGATCCCAGTGGGGTGGCTCAGAGAGGAAAGCTCACAACCCTCAAGTAACCATGCACTAGCTATGCAAATAACCATTCTATATTTAGAAGACTAACTAGTTAAAAATAATAAATTGAGGGTCCTCAGGACTCAGTAATATCATTTTCATGTAATGATTTAATGTAACATTATATTAATCATTTTTCCTCCATGTAATGTACCTGAAACACAACAATAAAAATGATTGAAACACAAACTATCTGTTGGTGTGTGTACAATCTTCTTTAGGAGCTACTGAGATCACTTGTGTACAGTGATTGCCCCTAAACGTTGTGCAACAAAATATTGAGTTAAGAGTCCCATAATTTTTATCCATTCAATCTTCATTTGTTGTATTGTCTGATTTGTATTAAATATGGAGTGATGGATGTCAATTACTTTTTGTCAATTTGAAGTTATTTCTTTAAAAATGTACACATTTGAGGTAGATGGGGGAATCTGTTTGTCTTTGTGTTCTGACAGCAGGGAGACTTCCTCACTGTCAGAATACACTGTTAAGTGCTGCAGTCTATAGCCCCAACTTTCTAGTCTACAGCCTGCAGCGCCGATCGAAGTAGAAATTTTCAAAAAGTCTATTTACTTCTGTTCAACCACAGTGGCCATATATGGATCAAAATTTGACCAGTCCTTTCTGAACCAGTCAAATGTCTATCCATGTATGGCAAGGTTTAGGCTTTTCTTCCACTTTAAGGTATGTGTCATGATCAGGATCTCAACCTGGGACCTCTTCAGTGTCTGGTTGTGGCTCTTCTAGCTGTGTCGCCTGAAATTCAGAACATCTACCTGTCTGGCCCCATGAACATTCCTGTTGGTTCAACCTGCTGGTTGAATGAAAAAAAAAAACAGACTCATCTATGGCCAGCCTAACTATTGTTAAGAATGTTCCCTCCCCACTCCACCTTCCTATACTGCCTAACCTGTTACCTATTTTTATCTGCTTCGGTCCAGCCATGTTGTCATGAATCTGCAGTAATATTTTATGCTCTAACTATCTGCTTACCTCTGAGGTCTGTGTCTCAGCTTTAGAGAGTGTGCCCCCACACCTGAGCATTTAAGTATGAGCCCCCAGCATGGCTCAACCCCAGCCTCTCAACAGGAAACCATATTTAACCCCACACACTGCAAGCCAGCCTTCCTGAGCAAAGTTGTGATTAGGCTTCTGGTGTGGCATCCTGCTGTATGTTTATCCCTGACTTCCGTGTACTGACCTTGGCGTGTCCCTCTGACCTTTCCCGTCTGCTAGTGACCCCAAACTTGATGTGCCTTCCTGACCATACCTGTCTGCTAATTGGCCCGACCTTAGCTTGTTATCCTGACTATCCTGTGTTTAACCCTGAACTGCTGCTTCTGCTCTGTCCACCAGAGCCAGTCCATGAGCATGAGCTGAGACACCCTGGGAGCCACGACCTGGAGTCAGCTGCAGCCAAATCCATCCTCACCATCAGAGGCTCTGGTGAAAACCTACTGGCACTTAGATTCTGTGCCCTGGGGAATCTTACGCTCTAGCTTCCTGTTTGGTCCGTGTCGGTGTTCAGATAGAGCTGCTTTCCTGAACCACATAGAGCTCCATCCGCAGCGTTCAACCAAAGAGTCCACAACCTTAGCGGTGCACTCCTAATCCCAGCGGTGTGAATCTGTCACCTGGCCTCAGGTGACCTGACACATGTGATCCTGCAGCTCTGGCTCCTCTGTGTCAGCGAATGGCTGTTGCAGGGGAGAGGAGGAGAGGAAGGGGCTCTGACCAGGACCACAGCTGGGCCCAGGGAGCGTATAAATTACATCACAGCACTCAGAATTCTCAGCCGTTGTCGAACGCTCCCTGAGCCGGAACTGCAGCATCAAATGAATGGATTGGAGAGAGAGATTAAAACTAGGTAAGTACGCAGTTCTTTTTTATACAGAATAGGCGGAATAGGTAGGAGGTGGGGGAACATTTTAAAGAACAGTTATACGTAATTTTTTTTCTTTGTTTACTTTTAAATTGGAAGAAAAGCCTAAGGGGATGACTACAATTACTAATTTCTGTGTTTTGTTTGTGCTACTATTAAAGCAATTTTCCAGGTTTTGAATATTTAGCCCTTGTTTAAAGAAAATCTACTTATTTTTTATATACTGAACACTTTGCAAGCCTTAAGGCTTTAAAAATACAGTATGTTATTCACAGTGTTCTGTTTACCCTTTTATTTCGCTTCCTGTCTTTCCTGCTTGCAGATTTTGGACAACTCTGGTTTTGGCAGATAGCTTTTATGGTTGAGGTCATTTCGTCAAGTCCAAATATTGGGGCTGTAAAATCTTGGCTTGGGAACTTTAATTAGTATCTGTGAAAGTCATAGAAAGTCAGAATTTATTATCTCTATTTTTTTTCAGGTCAATGACCCAATGAAGAAAAGGATTGGCATGAAAGCCAGGCTCTGACCATTTCCAGAAGTCAACAAACACAGCTTACATTTCTCTCCCAAGATATGTCTTTACCATTTCCATTAATAAGGTAATTATCCTGCTTTAGGAACTTTTAGGAATTAAAGTGGAGGTAAATAATCCAATGTTCAATACTTTTTCTCTGTGTCAGGTGTCATTTCATTTTATTACACATAACCTAATTTCTGAACTTATTTGTCTTGGTTTCTTTGTATGTATGGATTGCGTGGGTTGTCACCGACGTGGTGAAAATTTCATGTCAATAGCAACTTTATATTTACCTAGAAAAATGGTGACGTGTTCAATACTTATTTTACCCACTGTATACATAAAAGTGCGAGTAGACCTACTGTAAGTTATTGATGCGTAAACATATAACTAAAGTCAAAATGTTGCATTTAGTTTTAAGTGGAAAAACTTTAGAACTGGTCAAGTTTTTAATTCTGTGTGTTCTGCAGGAAGAGATCCACCCTCTCTATCCCTCATGAGATCCCTTGTCCTCCCTGTATAGATGAGGGGAAACCTGACAATGGTGACATTGTTTAACCTCCTCCTATCCGCGCTATAACCGAATAATGGCTACAGCGCGGCTCTAAAATGTCGGGAGGACGTCTATTGACGTCCTCCCATTCGGCTCGTGCTGGGCGCGCTCCCGCTGGCACGAGCGGCGCGTGCACGTGCCGCCGCACACTGCGGGAGCGTGCCTGCGGGTCGGGCGGACCCGATGTCCGCCGGAGACCCGCAATCTCCTTACAGAGAGGAGGAACAGGGAACCACCGAAGTAAACACGGCGGTTCCCCATTCTGTGAGGGGGGGCATGCCAGATCTACTGATCCCTGTCACTGGGATCAGTTAGATCTGTCATGCCCCTGTCAACCCCGCCCCCCCACAGTTAGAACACACCCAGGGAACATAGTTAACCCCTTCACTGCCCCCTGCAGGTTAACCCCTTCACTGCCAATGACATTTATACAGTAATCAGTGGACATTTAAATTTCTGATCGCTGTATAAATGTCATTGGTCCCAAAAATGTGTCAAAAACGTCTGACATGTCCGCCCCGATATCGCAGTACCTATAAAAATCGCAGATCGCCGCCATTACCGGTAAAAAAAAAAATAATAATAAACGCCATAAATCAATGTCCATAGTTTGTAGGCGCTATAACTTTTGCGCAACCCAATCAATAAACACCGATTGCGATTTTTTTAACCAAAAATATGTAGAAGAATATATATCGGCCAAAACTGATGAATAAATTTGTTTTTTATTTTTTATTTTTGGATATTTATTATAGCAAAAAGTAAAAAATATTGTTTTTTTTTTCAAAATTGTCGCTCTTTTTTTGTTTATAGCGGTGATCAGAAATGACACAGAGGCAATCAAATACCACCAAAAGAAAGCTCTATTTGTGGGGAAAAAAGGACGCCAATTTTGTTTGGGTACAACGTCGCATGACCGCGCAATTGTCATTCAAAGAGCGACAGCGCTGAAAACTGAAAATTTGTCCGGGCAGGAGGGGGGTTTAAGTGCCCAGTAAGGAAGTGGTTAAACCCCTTTTGGGAGTTAATATCCCTTTAAAAATGTTTTAAAAATCTAAAACTTAAAAAAGAAATGTATTAAAACACTTTAAAGCAGAATTAAACTAAAAAAAAATTATAGAAGAACTCGTCCTTCTAGTTCAATCAATAGTAGAATAAATAGGTAAACAGAAAACCACAACATACACAATCCTATACCTACAATTGATCCAAAGGAAGGCAAAAAAAAAACCAATAAAGCCTGATCCAAATTTCTCTAGAGGAGAAAATATTTCCTTCCTGATCCCCCAAGAGGCAATCTGATAAATCCCTAGAACAGAGGTCTCCAAACTTTCTAAGCAAAGGCCCGTTTACCCTATCACACCTATGCACTTTTTTGGTGAGTTTTACATTTTGCAGAAACAGATTACATTCCATTTAACATAGTTTCCCATAGTACACGTTCACACCTATACTTTTTTCAGCCGATGCGTTTTTTGAAAGGGTCGCATTTTGTATGTTTTTTGGGGATTTTTTTTCACTTTAATACACTGAGTATAGCTGTTTGCCCACTGACAGCTGAATGTGGAAAATAAGCAGTGCCGGCTGCTTATTTTCGGTAAAATCTGTAAAAAAACTGCATGGGGTCCCCCCTATATCCATACCAGGCCCTTCAGGTCTGGTATGGATTTGAAAGGGCAACCCCACGCCAAATTTTTATTTTTTTTAAATGGCGTGAGGTCCCCCCAAAATCCATACCAGACTCGTATCCAAGCATGCAGGCCGGCAGGTCAGGAAATGGAGGGGACGATCGAGACCCCCCCCCCTCCTGAACCATACCAGGCTGCATGGCCTCAACAAGGGCCTCTTTCCCACAACCCTGGGTTGTGGGGGTCTGCGGGTGGGGGGCTTATCGGAATCTGGAAGCCCCCTTTAACAAGGAGGCCCCCAGATCTCACCCCCCCATGTGAATGAGTATGGGGTACATAGTACCCCTACGCATTCACCAAAAAACTGTAAAAAGTAAATAAAGATAGTACACAAGTTTTTCACAATTAAAAAATAAAAAACAATGTCCCAGATGAAGATCCGCCACCTGCCGCCAATGCTGGACCCACAAAAAGAAAAAAAAATAAAGCACCACTCCCGACAAACGCTCCCGCAGTCTGCCTGGCCCGCCGTGATTCATTTCTTAAATAGCTATGAGGCGGGCCACCCAGTGACGTCATCTGGTAGCATGGCCCTTGTGACATCATCGACCAGCGCATGCTGGGCTGCCAATGTCACGTGGGGCGGTGCCACCATAGCCATTTAAGAAATTAAGCATGAAATTGTTCAAAATGTCTTGGTATGCTGACTCCTTAAGAGTTCCCTTCACTGGAACTAAGGGGACAAGCCCAATCCCTGAAAAACAACCCCCGCACCATAATCCCCCCTCCACCAAATGATTTGGACCCATGCACAAAGCAAGGTCCGTGAACACATGGTGGAGCGAATTTGGGGTGGAGGAACTTGATTGGCCTGCAAAGAGTCCTAACCTCAATCTAATAGTACACCTTTGGCATGAATTAGAGCAGAGACTGCGAGTCAGGCCTTCTCGTCCACATCAGTGCCTGACCTCACAAATGCGCTACTGGAAGAATGGTCAAACATTCCCATAGACACTCCTAATGCTTATGGACAGCCTTCCCAGAAGAGTTGAAGCTGTTACAGCTGCAAAGGGTGGGCCAACTCAATATTGATCCCTGCGGACGAAGACTGGGATGCAATTAAAGTTCATGTGTGTGGCATCATCAGCATTGGCAGGCGTCCCAATACTTTTGGTAATATAGTGTATTTTATATACTGTGCGTGTGTGTATACATATATATATATATTGTACAGGACGGCTGGGCCCTGGAGGGAAGCTATATTTCCCCTCGGTTTGGACTGTGGTCCCTTTAAGGGAAAAACAGGGTTAACTCACTGGCCAGAGGAAGTGAGTTTAAAAAAGACAGGAAATTGTAGGTGTGAGCTGGAGAAGTCTCTGGATGGTGGATTTGTGTACAGCTGTGAGGGTTAGGGTTGCCACATCATCCCTTTAATCCAGGACACATATGAATTACACAGGTTCTGTGGCTGATTAAGGTGGTAATTAAACGCATTTGGTGCCTCATCTGCATTAAATTAGCCTCAGAACAACCTGTGTAATTCATATATGTCCTGTATTAAAGGGATGATGTGGCAACCCTAGTGAGGGTGCATGTCAGAATCCTACCTGGAAACTTGTTGGCAGGGAAAGTTACCCTCTGCAAAAGTCAGGGACTGTTTAACCGAGAAGGCAGTTCTGAACTCTTGAAGTCAGTGAGGCTGTTATCTTCTGTTTGCTGCCGTGAAGCTGTTTTAGGTTAATAAATATAACTTTGATTGGAAAGCTTGTGTCCTGAGATCTGGCTGATTCCCAGAACATTGCAATATATATACAGTATATGAGACCACCCACCTAATATCGGGTAGGTCCCCCTTTTGCCACCCAAACAGTCCCTTTGCTGCCAAAGCTGCCTGACTAGCCAAGGCATGGACTCCACTAGACCTCTAAAGGTATATTGTGGTATCTGGCACTAGGCCGTCAGTAGCAGATCCTTTAAGTCCTGTAAATTGCAAGGTGGGGCCTCAATGGATCACTCAATTGGATTGAGATCTGGAGAATTTGGAGGCCAATTCAACAACTCAAAGTCCTTGTGTTCCTCAAAATATTCTTGAACCATTTTTGCAGCGTGGCAAGGCGCATTATCCTGCCGAAAGAGGCCATTGTCATCAGGGAATACCATTTCCATGAAGGGGTGTTCTTGGTCAACAACAATGTAGGTAGGTGTCAAAGTACCATCCACATGAATGGCAGGACCCAAGGTTTCTGAGCAGAATATTACCCAAAGCATCATGCTGCCTCCACCAGCTTTTCTTCCTTCCATAATGCATCCTGGTGCCATCTCTTCCTTAGGTAAGTGACACACGCACCCCCATGATGTAAAAGAAAACATGAATCATCAGACCAGACCACCTTCTTCTATTGCTCCTTAGTCCAGTTATGATGCCTACATGCCTATTGTAGACGCTTTTGGCTGTGGACATGGGTCTGCATGGGCAACCTTGCTTTTCTGCGGCTACGCAGCTCCATACACAACAACCTGAGAGGACCATTTTTTCTGCTTTCAACAAGTTAACTTCAGGGACAACATGTTCACTTGCTGCCCAATATATCTACTGATTTTCAGATGCCATTGTAACAAGATAATCAATGTTATTCACTTAACCTGTTAGTGGTCATAAAGTTGTGGCTGATCGGTGTGTAATTCCAAAACAGATAGTTGCAGGAAACCTTTAGGCTCCATGAACACTGTACCTGATAAACAACTGTTTTTGGTCGTTTGGGAGTTTTTTTAACAGCCCAAAAATGCCCATTTATGTTATCCTATGTGTCCATGCACACATGGACGTTAATTGTCGTTTAACAGCACTGGCATTTTTGGGCTGTTATCTGAACGCCCTGAATTGCCGTTCAAAAGTCGTTCTTTTGACCACAAAAATGCTGGACGCCGATAAACGCCACTAAACGCTCATAAATGCCGGTAAACGTCCGTTTATTGGCACCCGGCGTTTTTTGTTGTCAATGGAAGCTAATGAAGTAAAAAAAAAAAAACGCTCAAAAACGCAGACGCCGATAAACGCTGATTACAAAACGCTGCAAAAGAACGTTTTTTTAAGCGACGTCTCCTGCCCGACGCCCAGAGAGTGTCCAGTGTGCATGGAGCCTTATTCTATATTGCTTATCAAGTAGGATACAAAGTAACTGTTGCCTTGTATCCTTCTTGAAAAACAATAACAAATAGAAGTGTGCTGCAACCAATTCTTGGACTTCTATAAATGTGAGGTGAAAATATGTCCTCCAGTTGCTTTTCTACATTCAGGCTGGGTTCACACTAGTCCGATTCTCGGACCGACATGAAGAGCACAAGTTGCATTACGTCACAAAAACAATGATTCCCTATGAGAGCCGTCTTAACTGCTCCGAAAAAGAAATTTTTATACCACACCTCAAGGGGAAGTTCTAGGGGTCTCCTGTTCAGCGTACGGTTTCAGCCTAGTCACTTCTGTGACTATGCTGAAGCTAGGCTGAAGTTACGGAAAGTTACCCGTCTTCATCCTAGTTTCAGCCTGTTTTCATCATGTCCTTGGAAAAAGTTTCAGCGAGGCTGAAACTTTTTGTGTACAGCCTCGTCAATTCTGCCGAGAGTATCCCTTAGTAACAAAAACACTGCATTACGTTGAACACGAGAAGTACAGCCAGGCTCTTAGCCTGATCACACTTGGGTCGGACTTACATCTTTTCGTTGACCTCCTGTATAAAAGTGGAGTGTAAATATCTTCAGGTTCTTAACCAACGTCGTGTGAAGATAAACAATAACAAAAAGTTCTTCCTATGTTCCGTTGTCAATGAAACATAGGATGAACTATTCGTTATATCTTATTCCGAGGTACGTGTGACCTG
>BLSH010214078.1:1087910-1115474 GCA_018402905.1 Glandirana rugosa | reverse complement strand
ATTGGCGTGACTGGAGTTCAGACGTGTGCTCTTCCGATCTGCACAGTCATGTTGGAACAGGAAGGGGCCATCCCCAAACTGTTCCCACAAAGTTGAGAGCATGAAATTGTCCAAAATGTCTTGGTATTCTGACACCTTAAGAGTTCCCTTCACTGGAACTAAGGGGCCAAGCGCAACCCCTGAAAAACAGCCTCACACCATAATCCCCCCTCCACCAAATGATTTGGACCAGTGCAAAAAGCAAGGTCCATAAAGACATGATAGAGTGAGTTTGGGGTGGAGGAACGTCACTGGCCTGCACAGAGTCTTGACCTCAACCTGATAGAACACCTTTGGGATGAATTAGAGCGGAGACTGCAAGCCAGGCCTTCTCGTCCACCATCATTGCCTGACCTCAGAAATGCGCTTCTGGAAGAATGGTCAAACATTCCCATAGACACTCCTAAACCTTGTGGACAGCCTTCCCAGAAGCTGTTATAGCTGCAAATTGTTGGCCAACTCAATATTGAACCCTGCGGACTAAGCCTGGGATGGCATTAAAGTTCATGTGCGTTTGAAGGCAGGTTCCCCAATACTTTTGACAATATAGTGTATATCTATATTATACAGTGTGTATAGTTAGCATTATGACCTCCAACCATAACTTGGCATGGCATGGACTGCAATAGGCCTCTGAAGGTATGCTATTGTATCTGGTACCAGATTGTCAGTAGCAGATCCTCTAAGTCCTGTACTGTAAAGTTGCAAGGTGGGACCTTCATGGATAGGACTTCTTTTTCCAGATGGATCAAGATCTGGAGAATTTGGAAGCCAAGTCAACACCTCAAAGTCATTATGCTCCTCAAACCATTCTTGAATTATTCAAACCAAGCCACCTTCTTCCATTGCTCTGTGGTCCAGTTCTGATGCTCACGTGCCAATTGTAGGAGCTTTTGGCTGTGGACATGGGTCACCATGGGCACCCTGACTGATCTGCGGCTGTGCATCCATATACACAATAAACTACGATGCACTGTGTGTTCTGACACCTTTTTATTGGAACCATCATTAACATTTTCAGCAATTTGAGCTACAGTAGCTCTTTTATTGGATTGTACTACACGGGCCAGTCTTCGCTCTCCACATGCATCAATGAGACTTGGCTGCCCATGATTCTGTCACCGGTTTGCTAGTTTGTCAGTTTTCCTTACATGGGCCACCTTTGGTAGGTCCTGATCACTGCAGACCAGGAACATCCTACAAGAGCTGCAGTTTTCAAGTTGCTCCAACCCTGTTGTCTAGCCATTGCAATTTTGGCCCTTGTCAAAGTCACTCAAATCTTTAAACATGCCCATTTTTTTCTCTTTCAATGCATCCACTTCAGGGAAAACATGTTCACTTTCTGCCTAATATATCCAACCCACTTTCAGATGCCATTGTAACAGATCATCAATGTTATTCACTTTACCAGTCAGTGGTCATATTGTTATAAGTGATTGGTGTATATGCTAGCAGGTTTAACCAATCACTACCTTGGAGCCACTGGAGAAAATATAGCCATTAGCATCTTCACAGTTACACTTCCTTCATGTGGGTTAGTGACACTCATGACACTCACTCCCCATGACTCAGAATCCAGAAACGTCAGTGCAGCACTGGATGAAAGATGCAAGGGTCTGTCAGGAGTCCCGAAACTCATTGACTTTTTACACACACACACTAATTGCAGATCACAGGTGAGGGTGGTTACCTTAAATAGCCATTCAAACCCCTTTGTGTCAAAATGTGTGCATCTTATCAGGCCAAAATCACAAGGGTATGTAAACTTTTGATCAGGGTCATTTGGGTAGTTTCTGTTGTCAAATATGATTTAAAAAGAGTAAACACAGTTGATTGATAATAAATGACTTGTTGTGTTCCCCATGGCGTGCCTTGCTCTGCCGCCCCCCTGTAATGTGCACTGGTGTGCCCCATAATGTGCCCTGCTGCTCCCCATGTAGTGTGCCCTCCTGACCCCCTGCACTCTGGGGTGCTGACTCTTATACCTTGGCATGCTCCCTCCCCCGTGCTCTGGAAAGGTACCATAGTTTCATTTTGACCACTGGGCACCTAAACCCCCTTCCTAACCAGACCAACTTTCAGCTTTCAGTGCTCACATTTTGAATGACAATTACTCATGCAACACTGTACCCAAATTAAATTTTTGTCCTTTTTTTCACACAAATAGAGCTTTCTTTTTGTGGTATTTAATCACTACTGGGGTTTTATTTTTTTTGTGCTATAAATGAAAAAAGACCAAAAAATCTGTAAAAAAATGCATTTTTTCTAGTTTCTGTTATAAAATTTAGAAACTTAGTAATTTTACTTCATAAATTTTGGCCAAAATGTATACTGCTACGTATATTTGGTAAAAATAACCCAAATTAGTGGATATTATTTGGTCTGTGTGAAAGTTATAGAGTCCACAAGCTATGGCGCCATTCACTGAAAATTGATCACACCTGACGTACTGATGGCCTATCTCATTTCTTGAGACCCTTAACAAGCCAGGAAAGTACAAATAACACCCAAATGACTCCTTTTTTGGAAAGTAGACATTCCAACGTATTTAGTAAGGGCTTTTTCACACGAGTGGATCGTTCAGGTCTGCCTGTCAGTTTTTCAGGCGGACCCAAATGGACGCTCCATTGTCCTCTATGGAGCGACGGATGTCCGCTGACATCCAAACCGTTCCGATACGCTAAACACAGATGGATGGAAAGCCTATTTACCATCCGCTTGGCGGATCGGATGAACACGGATAGATGGTCCGTGTTCATCCGATCCTCCATAGAGGAGAATGGAGCTGTAACAGGTCAGTTTCTGCACGGAGTGCAGAGACTGCCCTGTCATCAGCCGGCTCAGTGGGGATAAACGGATGGATCCCCGCTGAGCAGTGGAGCCCGTCAAAACGGGCTCTGCTTGTGTGAAAGGGGCCTAAGAGGCATGGTGAGTTTTTTGAAGTTGTAATTTTTTTCCCACAGTTCTTTGCAAAATGAAGATTTTGTTTTCTTTTTTTTTCACAAAATTGTCATATTAAAGGGTTATTTCTCACACACACCATATGCATACCACATATTACACCCCAAAATATATTCTACTACTCCTCCTGAGTATGGCGATACCACATGTGTGAGACTTTTACACAGCCTGGCCACATACAGAGGCCCAACATGCAGGGAGCACCATCAGGCATTCTAGGAGCATAAATCACACATATAAATTGACTACCTATTACACTACTGTGAGGTACTGTAGTGACATGGATGGGCACTGTAGTGGCATGATAGGCACTCATTTCTTGACTACCTCTTGCAATTTGAAAGGTCCTAGAGCACTAGGACAATGCAAAACCCCCAAAAATGACCCAATTTTGGAAAATAAACACCCCAACGTATATACTAT
This sequence comes from Glandirana rugosa, assembly GCA_018402905.1. Lineage (NCBI taxonomy): Eukaryota > Metazoa > Chordata > Amphibia > Anura > Ranidae > Glandirana > Glandirana rugosa. The sequence goes on along the minus strand of BLSH010214078.1, from coordinate 1,112,051 downwards.
GAGGCATAATGAGTCTTTTGAAAATTTCATTTTTTCCACAAGTTTTTGGAAAATGTGGAAAGAAAATGAAAATACATTTTTTTTTTTTTATTTTTTTTTTTACACAAAGTTGTCCATTTATACAATATTTCTAACACACAGCATATGCAAATTACACCCCAAAACACATTCTACTACTCCTGAGTATGGCGATATCATATGTGTGAGACTTTTACACAGCCTGGCCACATACAGAGGCCCAACATGCAGGGAGCACCTTCAGGTGTTCTAGGGGCATAAATTACACATATAATTTGACTACCTATTATGCTGCTACTGTGAGGCACTGTAGTGGCACGGATGGGCACTGTAGTGGCACGGATGGGCAGTGTAGTGCCACTGATGGGCACTGTAGTGGCATGGACGTGTCATGGATGGGGGTGACTGAGCATGGATGGGGATGTCCGAGCACGGATGGGGATGTCTGAGCACGGATGGGGATGGCTGAGCATGGATGAGGATGACTGAGCATGGGTGAGATGACTGAGAATGGATGGAGATGACTGAGCACAAATGGGATGACTGAGCATGGATGGGATGACTGAGCATGGATGGGGATGACTGGGCATGGATGGGGTGTCTGGGCACGAATGGGGATGGCTGGGCATGGATGGGGATGCTTGAGCAGGGATGGGATGGCTGAGCACAGATGGGGATTTCTGAGCATGGATGGGGATGATTGAGCATGGATGAGGATGACTGAGCATGGGTGAGATGATTGAGTGCGGATGGGATGACTGAGCATGGATGGGGATGACTGAGCATGGATGGGGATGACTAAGCGCGGATGGGGATGACTGAGCATGAATGGGGATGACTGAGCATGGATGAGGATGACTAAGCACGGATGGGATGACTGAGCATGGATGGGGATGATTGAGCATGGATTAGGATGACTGAGCGTGGATGGGGATGACTGGGCACGGATGGGGATGACTGAGCACAGGTGGGGATGGCTGAGCGCGGATGGGAATGGCTGAGCACAGATGGGGATGGCTGAGCATGGATGGGGATGGCTGAGCATGGATGAGGATGGCTGAGCATGGATAGGGATGGCTGAGCGTGGATGGGGATGACTGAGCGTGGATGGGGATGGGTGAGCACGGCTGGATGGGTGAGCATAGCTGGATGGGTGAGCATAGCTGGATGGATGGGATGAGTGCAGACTGGCAGAGAGCAGCGCTGTGGGCACTACAGATCCTGCCCACAGCACTGCTCCACCCGATCTCTCCCCCTCTCCTCACACTGCAACAATCGGTGCAGAGAGGGGAGAGATAAGCCGGGTAACCATCGGCTTGTTTACATCTGATCGCTCCGTCATTTGATGGAACGATCATGTGTTAAAGGGCCGCAATCCGTGATGCGCTGGCGGTCACGGATACTCCCTGGTGCGCACCCCAGGAGGCACCACAGAGTTTCTGGGTCTGTGGTCATTTAAACAGTCTCAGAACCAAGCATCAGTGAAAGGCAGATCCCATTGACAATGTGCTTGCGCACGAAATGTGTCAGTAAAAGTTCTACACACTGACATTTTTATTGCTGCAGCCTCTTGGTAGGAGCGGCGTTTTTTTACATGTGTTTTATGCTTGTTCTTATTCGCCATGTGTACATGTAATACTACTGAAATGTAGTAAATACTACACCATATTAGCTTTTCTTTGGCTCCTGGTGAGCTTTTTTTACACAGTAACCCCCCCTCGGGGGTAGTGAGGATCAATTACTTTTTTTTAATTCCACATCCACCTGAATGCTGACTAGACATAGAGCGAAAAAATTTGTTTCGTTTAATTTCGTTTTGTTTCGTTATTTACATAAATTTAGTTAGATTAGTTTCATTTGTTTAATTTGTTTACGGAATTTGTTTCAAAGTTTTCATATTCGAATCGTTTTCAAGTTCGCATCGTTTTCGAAATTCAAATTGTTTTAAAATTTGAACAGTTTTTGAATAGTTTAACAATTTCCAAGGAGAATGGGATGGAGTTGAAAATGGAGGAATAGAATAAAAAAAGATAGAGGGGAATATAACAGAAAATTAATATAACGTGGTGGAGTGGAACAGAGCTGTTTTACTCTGTTGTCTTCTATTCTTTTGTTTCTAGTCTTTTCTAGTCTATTGTTTTTTTCTGTTCTATTCCTTTGTTTTCTATTCTGTTTTGTTCTCTTTGAAAATTGGAAAACTATTCAAATTTGAGGACTTCTCGGATTTGAAAACTATTCAAATTTGAAAATGTTTCGAATACAAAAAGTATTTGAAAACGGTTTGAAAATGATTTGAATTGGAATGTTGTCCAAATTTCCGAACAACGAAAATTAGTGCGAATTTTAATTCGGAACAAAACAAACATGTCTAATGCTGACTGAGGACCAGAGGCGGCTCTAGGCTTTGTGAGGCCTTAGGCAAAACCTAGACATGAGGCCCCACTCACGCCCATAATGGGAAAAATAATTCAAGCGATAAAAAAATTAACTTTATAAATTGCATATAATTAAGAGTTGGTGCCAGTACTCTCTATCTCGGTGCTGGTGTCAGTGTCAAATTAGGCGGGTGCGAGGCCCCTGTGAGTGTGAGGCCTTAGGCGACCGCCTAATTTGCCTAATTAGAGAGCCGCCTCTGCTGAGGACACTCACATCTACCTGGCATCACCGCCTGGGAAAATGGTATCCATACAAGGCTCGCTTACATCAAGTTTCTGGTGAGTGCATTGTATATCGGTGGCGGGACTTCACTGTGAAGTTTTATTATACCGCACAGCTTGGAGGACTGTGCTTCCCACAGAGAGGATGTTTATTTCCAGCTGACTGTCGCTATATGCCCTGATACCTTTTAATACCTGGATAAGGAGCTGTTTGAAGTAATTCACCAGTTTTATTCACATGCAATTTTTTTTCACGAATTGATGATTATACATGTTGTCTTTTCATTTTGCACATTAACACACTATATGTATTTTTAGCGCTGCACTTATCACTTTTATATTTTGTTTGAGGACTGTATATTCACCTTTTTCTGCTAGCGGCTTTGTTATTATTTTTGCACTGAGCGCCCACTTGTTTTCTTTGAATCATTATTCATTTTTGTATACACTTTGTTTGCACTCATGTTGCATGATTATTTAAACCATATAGGCCTTTGCCATATATTGATACTATTTTGCACCTTTTGAGAAGGCACACAGAGTCAACTGTATATTGATTGACATCGCAACACGTTCTTAATTTTTTATCTTTTATGTTGCTGTGTGCAATATTGTGAGTGCTGCTGTTCACTTCATCTGAATTTGTTTCACAAACATGTTGATTACACTAATTATTTATTTCTAAGTCATAACCTAACTAAGCTTAAGGCCTCATACACACGGACGTTTCTAAAAAAATAAACAAAACGTCGGGCCCGACGTCAAGGAAAAAAAGTCGGCGCTTTTCGGCGTTATGCATCTGCATTTTTGAGCGTTAGTGAGCGTCGGCATCAATAGGCGTTTTTTTAAAAAATCATCCCTCTGCTATTTTTCAACCTAAAAACGTAGGTGTCAAAAAACGCCGGAAAACGCCGGTAAAATATTAGGTGGCATTTGTTGGCATTTTGTGGCATTGGCGGCAAAAATGCCAAAACGTTACAGCCTCAGAACGCACTGGTCGTGGGTTCTAGTTTCAGCTCACTAACGCCGACGCCATCTACTGCTCAAAAACTACGGCGTTTTTATGGGGCCATTGACTAACATGGAGAGCTGCAAAAAACGCCAGAAAACGCCGTCGTCAAAAAACGTCCGTGTGTATGAGGCCTAAATCTACTGGCACCCCCATCATCCATCATCATAAGCTTATTCTATCTACCCCGTAAAAGGAAAGATGTCTATCCTTACCTATTCTGAAGTCGCTCCAGTCCAGTCACATGATCAGTTCCATCGGCCATCTTCAGTGTAGAGAAGTGACAGCCAACAATGGATACCCCATAGTAAGAATATGGGTGACTTTATCGCCCTGGTTCTGCAGCCTTTGTTTCTGCTCTCTCCTCTACACTAAAGCTGAAGATATCATGTGGCCGGACCAGAGCGACTTCTGAATAGATAAGTATAGACCTCTTTTTCCTTTAACAGGGTCGATAGAATAGGCCTAGAATGGGAATGGGAGTACATTGAAGCTTAATTAGGGTTTGACTTTCCTTCTACTTTAAGAATTGAGGAAAGGTTTCATATTGGGGCTTTGTTGATTATGCATTTAACCACTTGCCGACCTCCTCCCGTACATAAAGGTGGCAAGTTTGCTCCGCCGCGCAGATCGCCGTCTATAAATGGAGATCCGTGCAGCTGTAGTAGCGGGTGCATGCCGCAGCAGTGCGCTCTAATACCCGCCGCATTCTGTGTGAGTGTGGCCACGGGTCAGGTGGACTCAATGTCCGCCGGCGACCTGTGATCGCCTTCCTGAGAGAAAATGGGGAACTACCAATGTAAACGCCTAGGTCCCCCCTTCTGACAGAGATCTACTGATTCCTGTGATCGGGATCAGTTAGATCTGTCATGCCCCTGCCAGCCCAGCCCCCACACAGTTAGAACACACCTAGGGAACACAGTTAACCCATTGATCGTCCCCTGCAGGTTAACACCTTCCCTGCCAGTGACATTTACACAGAAATCAGTGTTTTTTTTTTTTTTTTTAGCTCTGATCTGTCAAAAATGTCCGATCTGACACCCGAACACGTAAAGACCTTTAAGTAGTATGGTTAACCAACTAATTTTACTCTGCTTTGATCTTTCCTAAATCTTTTGTGATATAGTGCATTAGATAACACTATGCAATGTATATTGAATACTTCTTTACGTCTGAAACAAGTTATAAGGTTCATTGTTTGACTTATTCCTCAACACAATTACAAGCTCCAAGGGTGAGGGTGGATGGGCAGGCTGCCTCGCCCCCCCAGCTACAGTTTGACCCCGCTGGGGTAGCTGGGGACGCGAGGTGGAGTCCGTCTAGCTAAACCTAACATTGATAATGATTCTGTAGACTTTATCTCATAGGTAAATGTATCTTGTTCAATGTATATGCCCTCTTCGGAGGCCCGTATTCTTTAACCTTTACACGACTAAAGTATGTCAAATTATCTATTCTACTATTGATGTACATGCTGAAAATTACAAATAAAAATTATTGAATAAAAAAAAAAAAAAAAATGTCCGATCTGTCCGCCACAATATTGCAGTCCCGATAAAAATCGCAGATCGCCATCATTACTAGTAAAAAAAAAAAAAAATAGTAAAAACGCCATAAATTAATTCTCATGGTTTGTAAACGCGGCAACTTTTGCGCAAACCAATCAATATACGCCGATTGCGATTTTCTTTTTTACCACAAATGTAGAAGAATATATATCGACCAAAACTGATGAATGCATTTGTTTTTTTATATATTTTTTTTTATATGTATTATAGCAAAAAGTAAAAAATCGTGTTTGTTTTTCAAAATTTCGCTCTTTTTGTGTTTATAGCGGTGATCAGAACAGATGTAGAGGTGATCAAATACCACCAAAAGAAAAGCTTTATTTGTGGGAAAAAAAGGACGTCAATTTTGTTTGGGTACAACGTTGCACGACCGCACACTTGTCAGTTAAAGCGATGCAGTGCCGAATTGCAAAAAGAGCTCTGGTCAGGAAGGGGGTAAATCCTTCTGGGGCTAAAGTGTTTAAATATATTTCAAAGTAGCATGACTAGAACTCGTGCATGAAAATCTAAGATGCCATGTCCTTACTTCCACTATGAGCTACTATATAAAATCAGAGAGCAAGGAAAGCAAGAAGCTGGTGTTTTCCTTCAATGAAGATGTAATTCAGCAAACGATTCAAGGAAACCTTTAGAACTTGTATTTACAGAAAAAATGTATGTCCCTTTACACACACTCAAGACACTCATGCACACACACATCAGGGCCCCTCGCTCTGCTGATCATCCTACCTTTGTCTACCTTTGCCAACACATTTTCACCAGCTACCCAGGATGGTTGGGCATCTTCCATTTTCAGCTGGGTACACAGTAGTGATCTCTCCAAATTTTGTGTACCCTGTTTTATTCCTTGAACCCTTATGGAATATCCTTTACTGTGCCATTTTGGTGCTTTGTGACCCCTCTGTTTGTCCTGACTGTGTTTGGATTGCTGCCTGTGACCCTGGACTATCCCTGATATACTGTATCTTGCTATGTCCGATTGTGGCCCTTGTGACTCTGGACAGATTTCTGCCCTTTGACTTGGCACTTGCCCTTGCTTTTTATAGTACCTCTTCATATCCCTGGACCCCTATTTGCTGCACTGTATTGTTACTTGCTGTACCATATCGCTGCTGGTGACCTTGCAGCTCCTTGTGTCCTGGATTGCTGTCCCTAGACTCACCCCTTGTTGCTGCATTCTTATACCCTTTTTGTGATCCTGCTGAGGCCCCTGGCTATATTTCCTTCTTAAACAGCTCCCCCTTCTGTGAACCATAACACCCTGAACATCGGAACTTGTTCTAGTTTGTCACAGCTCGGTACAGATGTCCATCAGTTGCAGTATAATCATGTATCCATGTAATATTCTAGTTGGTTCTCAAGTATAATGCATGCAATGAAGATGGGCCCCTTTTTACAGTTTTAAGGGACATTTAGCTTCAAAAACAAATTGGTTTCAGGAAGAGAATCATGAATTTCTCAAAACATTTCTTGCTCCCTTATCTTTAAAAACTGCTTTTGTCTGCATGCCAATCATGGTAGATTGAATGCATTAAAAATACAATGCAATCAGCACTAACAGCAGATATTTGCAAAGCCACTGAAACATTCTGACAGGAGAATGCTGGATCCTAGATGAGGTGGAGGTCCTGGTCATACCGTTAGGTTCGTTTTGGAGATAAGAAACTAGCAGTAAATAGGACCAGTGTCACTTTTGACTAATTTGTTTAAGGAGAGGAAAGTTTGCCCCCCCCCCATGTTGCTAGTTGCTAGGATGCTGGTGGCCATCAGCCATAAAATGCCATGGGTTGCTTGGATGCCAATGGCCTGAGCCTGCTTGCATCCAAGCAATCAATCAGGCTTTTCTGCACAACATCAATGGTTACTAGAATGCCAGCTGCCCTGAGGCTGCTGGCATCCTAGTAACAAATTAGGATTGGGCATATAACATCACTTGTTGCTAGAGCTCCATTGGCCCCTGGGCCATCAGAGTCCTAATAACTAACTGACCTAACTGACATGTACACAAATTTGTTGCATTTACTGACACGTGTCATATGGCGTACACACCACCATATGTGAACTTTCTGGGATGGGTAAGAGGTACACATTTTAGCACAAAAATGCTTAAAATGATTGGTGAAACCCACAAGTGCTGTTTATTTCTTTTCCCCACTACTATCCTTGACACTGGCTTTCCAGAAAGCACATGCAATACTTTTGAGGTTGGATGGAAGGTTTAATGTAGTATAACCTTTTGGTAGTTGAATAGAACATTTTTATTGAAGTCTATAAATCAGACCTAGAGAAAGGGACAACTAAAACAGGTACGGTCCCTCTAAATGAGGGAAGTTACTACGCTCAAATGTGATCATCAAAAGAGTTCAACTCAGACCAAGCCCCCCCCGCAATTTGATAACACAACCTGGCTACTTACTTTCTCTAACTTTCACCCTAGTACTTGCTTTCTGTAACCTAGGGAATGTGTGTATGCCACTCAGGCTCGGTGGTGAGGGGCATGTAGTCAATGCTTCCGCAGCTGCTGCTAGAATGCTGACAGAGGATGGAACCCGTCCTGGCTCCTGTAAGACTTCAAAGAACAATAGGGTAGCCCCTAAAAGTCGCACATCTAGGTATCTTGGAGTGGTGAGTAGAGCGGCAACCTCAGCCTGGACTCCAACCAAGCCACGCCCCCAACACATTTCACTCCGCCCCCTGGAGCTTAGTCATGGGGATTCCCAGCTCCAGGGGGCAGAGTGAAACAAGTTGGGGGCATGGCCTGGTTGGAGTCCAGGCTGAGGTTGCCACTCACCACTCCAAGATACCTAGATGTGCGATCTGCTTTCTGTACCTCCACAGTCAAATCACAAATTGTCAAGTGGTGAAACCCGTCCAACCCCGCCCCAGCCCAAAGTCACCTGGAATAGCCACCCCACGAATCTCAGGAGGCTTGGAACTATGTAGAATACACTGCATATGAGAAGTGCAGTGTCATCAGCAAACGGGCTGCTGAGATCCAAAAGAGACAGCTGGCCTTCTGATGACTTCAACAAGATGGTGGTACGGGGCCTGACATGCAGTGACTTTTAATGGGTTACAGCAGGACAGAGCTGGATTTACTTGGCAGCTGAGTAATCGATGGGACAGTGTGGCTCTGTCATTGTGGAAATGGTCAGTAAAGGGACACAGGGTTTGCACATTTGCTGAGTGCAGAACAACAGAGCACTAATTCTAAGCGGAGAAAACTGCTTTTGCAGATTTCTCCAGATTTTGATATGTCTGGATGAGGCTCCATAGTTTGGAGATTTCAAAGCACCTTGAGAGGGAGGAAATGTCTAACCCAGTGTCTGGGTTTTGTGTACAACCAGTAGGGTGTGTGCCCAGGTGCACACAGCCCTTTTAATGATGGTCTGCTGAGAGTTTCACCCAGAGCAGTTGCTGCTGTTTGGAAACAGAGCCCTGTCAGGAGAGCTGGGAGTTCTTTTTGGAGACTACCCAAGGACTGGGAAACTCCGGTCAGCTAAGCGAGTCTGGGAGACCAAGAGAAGGTCTGGGATACTATGACAGCTAAGGAGGCCAGTGAGTCCAGGGGGCTGGAGGGAATCCAGAAGTCTCTGGGGGAAGAAAGCTTGATGTATGGTCAAACCCTGTCAAGAGGCCACGTGGGGCTTGAACAGCAAGGTGCTGTCACCTAGGCTGAGAGAGCCTGAATAGCGAGTGATCTGGGAGACCAAAACAGAGCAGAAGTACTGCTGACCAGAGAGTATGGTGGCTCGCCATTCTTTATATTTTGCTGGACAAGAACCCATCAGTGGGAAACTTTATATTGGACTCTTCTTTTCTGCTTTTTTAATAAAAGTGGGCTACCAGGCCCTTAAACAAAGTTCCATCTGACACTGACTTCACTAAACAAAGCATCTGCCACTGAGATAACAATCCCCCAGATCACATCTATTTTAGTTCAACCCAGTGGTCACGGTAAGAAGGGGTTAACATGAAGTTCCCCTTTAAGTGACTCCCAAGGGTGAAAACTTCAATGTTTGTTAGAAAAAAAAATACATTTTACCAATTTGTTTCATATTTTTCCCAGAAAAGCGCTTTAGCTTTTTCCTACCACCCACAAATAATCAATTATATTTGATGACCTCATTGGGCGGGGGGGGGCTTCATAATCAAAATATTCACAATTCAACATCACAGTGAGCACCTAAAAAGTGAACTTAAACAGTCAAGAAGTCACTTTAAATAATAACTTGTTCCCATTCTTTTATCTATTTTGTTTTATACTGTTTCATTATGTTGATAATTGTCTGCAAAATTACTTGTATATATCATCTTAGATTGTAGTGGGAACAGGAAAATATTTCAGCTCAATTTCCTTTTGATAACATTATGAACGTTATAAGAACGATCATTGATTCCGTCAAGTGTCTCCATTGAAAACCACACTTGAACAAGTTTGAGGCTTGCCAGCAGCATTGTCTAGGTGCTTTCAAGAATATTTTAAATGTGCATGAGAAAATGTAGAAGCAGGAGGAACCCCAGACCGTATTAAGGTAACAGGCTTATATTATGGCTATGGATATCTGTTTATAACAAGTTAAAGAAGATGTGTTCTGCTACATTGCTTAGAGAAATGATTGCATTTTAGGGGACCTCTTGTGGATAAACTTATACTTACCTTAGAATAGCTAGGACCATGAAGCTAGCTCTTCAATGAGGGCAGAATATTCACAGAGGAACTTAACAACCTGGTATCATCAATTTTACTTGCAATGGTCGATACAATTTTGACAATCAAAATGACAAGTGTAGCACTACTCCCGTAGGGGCCGCTGGTGAATGTTGTTCATATGCCACCAGGCACACAAATTTCCAGACACAAACAGTCAAAAAGCAGTCCTTGCACTTTGTTTTTTTTTTGTTTTATTAGGGAAATAGAACTTGGATGGGAATAGGGTGCAAATGGGATGCCCACTTGTTTGAATGAAATTGGTAGGGACTAAACTATATAAACTTCCAGTATATACAATCTCTACTCACATACACTTGCTTGCAGACTATCACTCCAAGGACCAGCTAGCACTGATGTGGGGATCTGACACTGACTCCCTCAGACCCAAAGCAAATGCCCTTTGTAGATAGGGACCACGGGCCCCTATTGTGTAGCAAAAAAATTTGGTAGTTCTTGGTGCTAGCTGTCCTGCATGTGGCTACTGCTTCCAGTTCCACCTCTTCAGGAACTCCCAGCTGCTGGCTGCAGCTGCCCTGTGCCACCACAGTCCTCCTGACTGGCTCTGCACCCATCCCAGAATGCTCCATCTCAGTCCTCTCAGGCATGCCTCCCAGTCTTCCTGAGGGTGTGTCACTCACCAGCCCTCCTGGCTGTTTCTGTTCTCCTGGAGACTTGCATGTCTGCGCCCAGGCCCAAGGTTACCCCCCCCCCCAGGCTGGGGAGCTCAAAGGCCACGACAGTCCAACACTCCATCTCTAGCTTCCAGCTGAACTCTCCTCCCCAGCTGGGCTGACCCAGACTATTTGAGGGGGCTTGCCCCCTGCCAGCCCAAGTTGGGGATTGGTCAGGGCCCTCAGAATACTCCAGGCAGTTCCACCTTGCTTCCCCTTCCATCTTTCTAGAACAGTGGTTCTCAACTCCTGTCCTCGGGACCCACCAACAGGCCAGGTTTGCAAGATCACTGAAATACATCACAGGTGATATCATTTGCTGCTCAGTGATTGCAGTATTCTAGTCTGCATCTCCCCAAGGTAATACTAAAAACCTGGCCTGTTAGCGGGTCCCGAGGACCGGAGTTGAGAACCACTGTTCTAGGAGGTTCCATCACATTCTAGAAATAGGGTGGAGGTCTCAGTGATGCTGCCAGTGAGTCATCCAGCTCTCCCTGGATCTCTGCCCAAACCAGGAACAAACACAGACAGGCTTGGCCACCAACCAAGCCTGCACAAATTTTCCTACACTTAAACATCAAAAATCTAATTCTAGCACCAGAGGGTACTACACAAGCAAAGCGCTATATTAGGTCTTAGCTACTTATGCATATCTTCAGACCTCTGCAACTGTGTGTGATCACTAGAGCGTAGTACAGAGGGATCTCTATTGTATAAGATATATCATAAGGTATCCTAATCAAGCAAGGTCGCAAAATGAGCAGGCCTCCTGCTAAGCCAACTGTTTCGTTAATCTCCTAAATGACAAAAAGGCAAGGTAATATTTGCCTTTACTCTAGAACTTCTGTACTCCTTTCACTGGCTAGTCATGTGGTCTCTGTTGAAGAAAAGGATAGCAAGGATAACTTGCCAAAAATGTGTAGCAGTGTTGAATTGTAAGTCTGCTAACTTGCAGCACATTTTCAAGTTGTACACTTGCAGAGCACTCGTAGCACAAGTTCTAGCTGACACTTTTCCATTATGTAGAAAATGTGTGTGGCACGTCTATAGCAAGATCAAAGTTGCAGTGGTGAGTCTACAACAAGAGCTCTGCAAGTCTACAGCATGAAAATCGCTCTGCATAGAAACCAATCAGCTTTCAGGGTTTATTTTCAAAATTTAAGTAAACCAGTTGAAGTTAGAAGCTGATTAGCTACCATGCCCATTTGCACCAGATTCTGAGTTCATCAGTTTTAATAAATCTACCACCCTGTGTTCTTCAATAATCAGCCTTAATTAACTCCTTCCTCCCCTTCTTCCCTTAGCTATTATTATTTTTTAGGAAAGTGGTAAATAGCGCTGGCCTACCCCTATTACCCTTATAATTAACCCTCTATAAATATAACAAATCTAATTAATAGTTACAAGGTGCTCTCAGTGAAAAAAATGCTGTAATATGTGCAATACTCAAAATATTGTAAAAAAGTCTTTCTTATTAAAGTGCTCGATGCTACTAATATCGCCATTCTCGACGGAATGGGTCAAGCAAACCAACTTCCCCAAGTGTCACAAGAGGCCTGGAGGGTGGAAAAGTGTCCCAAGAACTGATACGAGCACGCACCACCTCCCAGAACAAGGGGCTACATAAGTTTACCCTGGGACATTGTTATTCCCTATCCCATTTTATCTCATTGTTTTTAAAGTTTGTAAGTATGGAATTAACTGCTCCAAACGATATCATACTCTGAGGAGTTTTTTCTTCTGATACCCTCCCTGCAAAACATCACCAACGGGAATCCCTATGGAGATGGAAGGACCCAGCATACTTCACAGCAGAGGGAAAGGTCCCCCCTAAGAGACCTACATGCCGTTTTGACTTGTTTGCTATAAGGCAAATAAGTCCAACATTTCTGGTGAGTGCATTATACTCCCGGTGTGTGGCCAAGTGGATGCACTGTGATCACCTTCCCAAGAAGCACAAGAGCACCAAGCACTTTAATAAGAGACTTTTTTGCACAATATTTTGAGTATTGCACATATTACAGCATTTCTTTCACTGAGAGCACCTTACAATGGAATGTTTTATATGTAATTACAGATTAGATTTATTATATTTATAGAGGGTTAATTATAAAAGTAATAAGGGTAGGCCAGCGCTGCTTACCACTTTTCAATATGCCTGGTTTCAGGGAACATTTATACAGCAGCAGGCCATTATTTTAATTTAAGGTAATTCATTCAATCCATTCCGTATGCCAATATAATCACATCCCGTATTTTTCTTGGCGCGAGTGCACACGTATTTATTATTTTTTGGTGATTTTTCTCCTATTTTAAAGCCTAAGTGTCGCTAAAGTAAAAAAACAAAACAGAAAATAAACACAAGAGACATAACTTGCAGTCAGTAGGATGTGTCCCTGATTCCTCTTCTGTGAGTAAAAATCCACTTCCATCCAAGCCCCTCCACCCCTGCTGCCACAATCTTCTGGTGTGGTAGGAGTTAATACAACTAACTGGCTATCACAAGAGAGACCAACAATGCCTGCCCGTTCCACCCAGCTCTGCCATTTATAGAATGGCACAGCAACAGCATTCTTTAAATGAAGCATGATCTATGAATGGAGGGAGAAGAACTATCAATCATCTGCTCATACTCCATTCATTGATCCTGTTTCACTCACAGATACACAATTTTATCTTCACAGACATCATGTACTGCAGATCAGTACATGGTAGACCCTCCAGCACTATCCATTCCTAAGATACTTAAAATCCTGCTTTTCCACTCTTTTCTAACCTTCTAATGTGTCCCTTGATGTTAAGAAGAAGTAAATATGTATTCAGACTAATGTGTAGGGTGCAAGCCCTAACTTTCTTATGAAAGTGCTAGTTGCCTGGCTGTCAAGCTAATCAAATAACTTGAATACTTTATGATTCATTGATCTGGACAATACATTAATTTGTCATGCATCAGCGATTCAGCATTGAAGCCAAGCAAGTAGCATTTTCATTAAGGGGATCAGCAATCATTGCTCCAATATTTCTCCCAGTACAGGTCTCCTTTAAGGAAACTATAAAAATTCACTGACTAAGCCCAAGTGATTTTAATCAGACGTGTAAAGGGCAGTTCAGGACCATAGCATTCTGGTTCTGATATGGCAATCTCATAATTTCCTAGAATTTCTCCTCGGATCACCTGAATCATCTTCAGGGTTTTCTATTTATAGCAGCCATCTTCTCTCATGGTGCATATGCAGGGTGACACATTTCCACTGCACTGATCATAAGGCTCCTTAAATACGTTTTAGGCAAAATTGTCAAGATATTTGGAGGCTATCTTATCCAAGTACAATACCAGAAGACTTGTTCAAACCGCAAGCAAAAATGTACTTGAAGATCATGTGCAGTGCCTTGAAAAAGTATTCATACCCCTTGAAACTTTTCACATTTTGTCATGTTACAACAAAAAACGTAAATGTGTTTTATTGGGATTTTATGTGATAGACCAACAAAAAGTGGCACATAATTGTGAAGTGGAAGGAAAATGATAAATGGTTTTCAAAATGTTTTACAAACAAATATGTGAAAAGTGTGACGTGCATTTGTATTCAGCTCCCTTGAGTCAATACAGCTGCAAGTCTTTTTTGGGGATGTCTCCAGCTTTGAGAGCTAGAGCGTAACATTTTTGCCCATTCTCCCTATGAAAAATAGCTCAAACTGTGTCAGATTGGATGGAGAGCGTCTGTGAACAGCAATTTTTAAAGAGGTTGTAAAGCTTTTGTTTTTTTCTTTTTAAATAACAAACATGTCATACTTACCTCCTCTGTGTAAGGGATTTGCACAGAGTGGTCCCAATCCTCTTCTTCTGGGGTCCCCCAGCGGCGCTCCTGGCTTTTCCCCACATCAAGTGTCCCCACGGAGAAGCGCTTTCCCTAGGGGCACTCATGTGGGCGTGCTCCCATGTCCTGCTGCTGCGTCCATTAACACAGACAGCAGGACTCTCACAACACTGAATTTGATTGACAGCAGCAGGAGCCAATGGATCCTGCTGCTATCAATCTATCCAATGAGGTCCCTAGACACTGGCTGAAGCTGGTGTGCTTGCCCCCATCGCTGGAACGAGCGGGCCCAAGTAAGTAAAAGGGGGACTCTGTGGAGCAGCTGCACTACAGAAGGTTTTTCACCTTAATACATACAATGCATTAAGGGGAAAAACTGTGAGGGTTTACAACTCCTTAAAGTCTTACCCCAGATTCTCAATTGGATTTAGGTCTGGACTGGGTCATTCTAACACATGAATATGCTTTGATCTAAACCATTCCATTGTAGCTCTGGCTGTATGTTTAGTGTCGTTGTCCTGCTGGAAGGTGAACCTCCACCCCAGTCTCCAGTCTTTTGCAGACTCTAACAGGTTTTCTTCCAAGTGTAGCGCCCCAATAATGTAGGCATTTTTGAGAGGTCTTTTTGCTAGGAGAGGCAACATTTAGTCAGGCCTGACATAAAGTGCAGGTGTCACGTACCTGGCGGATGAGTCTGACTTATGCAGGGGATCATCTCTCTTGCTGCCCTGGTTCGAGAACCCCTGGTAGTGTAGACAGGGAGCCCAGGAGCACAGGGGGGCATGAGGGCTGTACTGGGCCACTTGATGATAAGTGCAAGTCCACTGGGCTCATGCAAGTAGAAGAGTAGTCGTACAGTCCGGGTTGGCAGCAGGCTGGCTTATGCAGTACAAGAGGAGTTGGCAGGTGGGTAGTCAGGTGCAGGCAAGGTCGGCAAAGTGCAGGCAGCAAAGGTACAAGAGGGCTAGGCAGAAGAGTCGTCGTAGGCAGGCCGGGATCAGGGCAGGCAGATAGCAACAAAGTCCAAAGGTAGCCGGGGTCACAGGAACAGGAAGTCACTCAGAAGCAGACACAGGGGTCACTGGTGCAAGGCAGGCAAGCTCCAGGTCACTGGAACGCTGTAGAACAGACAGCACTTGCTACAGGAAGCACACTGTTTAAATAGAGCTGCCCGGCCCCGTCTCCTCTGGGAGCGCGAGGAAACAACAACAAAGTGCAAACAAGTCCTCAGCACCATCTTCTTCTAACAGCAGGCCTGAATGTTTTGATCTGGGCTGGGGAGTGGCTCGGAGTAGGCTGGAGATTGCAGGAAGGGACACCCCTTGGATACTCCTCCCCTTGGTTCCAGAAAGTGCTGGAAGGGGGATGGATGAGGTGTCAATTTCTGTGTATGTTAAGGAGCCCTGACCAATCCCCATCTGAGATTGGCAGGGGGCAGGCCTTCTTAAATACTGCGATCTGCCCAGCAGGGGGAGGAGAGTTTGGGTGGAAGTGTGGAGAATGCAGCAAAGGGGCTGTGGAGGCCCCAGTCTGGGGGGTGACCTTGAGGCCTGGAGGCTCAGGTGCAGCCAGGAGTGGAGTTGATTCTTGGAGCGGCACAAGGAAGTAGGAGAACAGCAGAGGTGCTACTGAGCACACTTTAAAGTATCCACTGGAGTCAGTGAGTGACAGACCCTGGGAGCTGGAGGACAAGGCTGGGAGAGGAATAGTGGACAGTCTGTGGAGGTCTTAGGAGCCAGTCAGTGGAAGGAGTGTCACTGAGAGGAATGCAGACCGGAATGGTCTGGAATAGGGATAAACTGGGAGTGGTAGTCCATCAAAGGCCCAGCTAGCACCAACGTGCTAAGCTACACTTGAGGGGTCCTTGACCCTAACCTGTAATGGGTGGTCCAGAGGTCCTGATGACTGAAGTGTGGGCCTCACCATGTGCTAGATGTGGAGAAAAAGGAGATATGTGAGCCTGATAAATTTCCCTTCAGGTCAGTCTGCAAGTAAAGTGCTGGTGAGAAGTGAAAGGAATAACAGTCTACAAGCAAAGTGCTGGAGGAAGTGAAGTGTGTATATACAGTGTGTATATAGAAGGTCCTGTGTATTGATTCTTTGGGGCATCCCAGAGTCACCCCTTTTCCCCATCCAAGTTAATCCCCTAAATAAAAAAACAAAAAGCCTGTTCAGTGACTCCAGATGTGTGAGATATGGTGGGATTGAGGGCAGCCAGAACGTGAACCACAACTATCAGCCACTCCTGAGGGGGCACATGGCTACATAAGATTGCCCTGTATTTGCCTCCATTCATCTTCCCATCAACTCTGACCAGTTTCCCTGTCCCTGCTGAAGAAAAGCATTCCCACAACATGATGCTGCCACCACCATGTTTCTGGTGGGGATGGTGAGGATGGTGTGTGCAGGGTGATGTGCAGTGTTAGTTTTCCGCCACACATAGCGTTTTGCTTTTACGCCAAAAAGCTCAATTTGGTCTCATTTGACCAGAGCACCTTCTTCCACATGTTTGCTGTGTCCCCCACATGGCTTCTCACAAACTCCAAATGTGACGTGTTATGGCTTTCTTTCAACAATGACTTTCTTCTTGCCACTCTTCCATAAAGGCCAGATTTGTTGAGCCTGTGACTAATAGTTGTCCTGTGGACAGATTCTCCCACCTGAGCTCCCACCTCCGGATCTCTGCAGCTCTTCCAGAGTTACCATGGGCCTCTTGGTTGCTTTTCTGATTAATGCTCTCCTTGCCTGTCAGTTTAGGTGGACGGCCATGTCTGGCTAGGTTTGCAGTTGTGCCATTCTCTTTCCATTTTCAGATGATGGATTGAACAGTGCTCGGTGAGATGTTCAAAGCTTGGGAAACTTTTTTATAGCCTAACCCTGATTTAAACTTCTCCACAACTTTTTCCTCGACCTGTCTGGTGTGTTCCTTGGCCTTCATGATGTTTGTTCAATAAGGTTCTCTAACAAACTTTTGAGTTCTTCACAGAACAGCTGTATTTATACTGAAATTAAATTACATACAGGTGGACCCTATTTACTAATAGATGACTTCTGATGGCAATTTGTTCAGCTAAATTTTAGTTAGGGGTATCAGAGTAAAGGCGGCTGAATACAAATGCACACCACATTTTTCAGATAATTTACAGTATTTGTAAAAAAAATGTAAAACAATTTATCATTTTTCCTTTATTTCACAATTATGTACCACTTTGTGTTGGTCTATCACATAAAATCCCAATAAAATACATTTTCATTTGTAACATGTGAAAAAATTTCAAGGGGTATGAATACATATGCTCTGAATGTGCAAATAGCAACTTTGAGATGAGATGGCAATTTTCTCAATGCCCCCAACCTCCAGCTATTTTTTTTTAGCCTATCAATGTGATGCGTTGCCTTCTTAACTAATAGTAATCCGCAGAAGCAATGTGCAGACTGTCTAGATGAAGTTAATAATTGCTTAATTACATTTTTAATGAAATTTGGGTTTTGGGGCCACTGGGGGGGGGGGGGGCTTTAGAATGAAACTTTAGGCTTTGGGCTTTAGAAGTGCATGTGAACCCCAAATCTATTTTTTACTTTTTGTTTTAAATAATTAAATTTAGAAAATAAATACTTCTTCATAAATGTGTTGCAAATTTTCTCACCAGAAACCACACTTCGTGTTGTAGGCTCACAACACTAAGCCTTGAAATTGGCAATAATGCAGACTGACATGTGCTTTCCCTCAGTTGGCCATTATCCATTAGGGATAATCCATGTTTGGCTCAACCCAGAAGTCAGTAGTTAGTGCCAGGCCAATGGGCTGTGGGGTGGGGTATCTTACAATTTGTAAGCAAAGGGGCAGGGATGCTCATGACATCATTGACCTAATATGGCCACCTGGTCATATTATGTCAAGGTCATGGACCCAATATGGCCCTATATTAGGTCAATGATGTCATCTGAATTTTTGCTGCTTTATGTACATGTTTGGATCATATCGAAGTTCATTCCTACTTACAACTTGCTTAAGAAAACTGTGTACAGTTTGACATCAGGTCAAAAATACTAAAAGAAAAGAGTTTATATACACATTAGGCTACCTGCCAGCACTTGAAGGTGCCCACAATGATATCGAAGTGGTAGTTTAGAAAATGTAACACCATGACAAGTACAAGAAACAGGACCTCTCTCACACTGATGACATCACACAGTTGGTTTATTGAAGCCAACAATCACTGCAACAGTCCCCATACCTGGGGCCTCCCCTTCAAAGTTCTTCACATTTTTGTTGAAATGCATTACAGGGGAGGATGGCTTCCATAAACCGCAATCTATGTGACGTCTTCAGCATGCGGAGAGTTCCTTTTTCGGGTTTATGTGTTGGAGTGACTAAGCTCATGTCTTGAGTGAAACGCGTCTACCTTGTACCCTGTATGGCTGATTATGGTCAATAAATACAGCACCAGCATTACGTTTGGAGTGCCGCCTATTGTTTTTCCTCTGTTCTGAAGCTACGGTAGTGAGCCGAGGTGTGCACCCAAGGACGGACAATCTGGAAGCAGTCTGGAGCAGTGAGATACACCTGTTGCCTAATTTATGTGTTGGAGCACAGACCATTCCATGGATCACCTGCATCCAGCGAAGAAGGCACAGCAAGATGGATTTTCTTAAGATCAGAGAAGACTTCTAACATACAGTATATATTGGTACCATGGCAAGTACATTTTAACCACTTGCCGACCGCCAACCGCATGTTGACGGCGACAGAGTGGCTCACCCAGGCAAAACGCCATCATCTGACAGCGGCTGCCAGATCGCGCACTGTGAGCGCGCGCTCCGCCGGAGGCGCGCCCACTGTGTCCAGGGAGGGCCAGGGAGCGGGTGCCGCGGACTCGATCTCCGCCGGCTCTCCACGATGCCCCCTCCGGAGTGAAAGAACGGAGGTCCGTGTAAGTAAACACGGACCTCCGTTCTGTGAGGGGGGGAAGGGCTGTGATCACAGCCTTCCTCTACATGGAAGCTGTGATCACTTCCCTTCCCCAGTCAGGGCAGCCCAAATACAGTTAGAACACGCCCAGGGAACACTGTTAACCTTTAGAGCGCCCCCTGCAGGTTAACCCCTTCACTGTCAATGGCATTTACACAGTAATCAGTGCATTTTTATAGCACTGATCGCTGTATAAATGCCAATGGTCCCAAAAAAGTGTCAAAATGTTCCGACATGCCCGTTGCAATATCGCAGTACCGCTAAAAATCGCAGATCGCCGCCATTACTAGTAAAAAAATAAATAAATAAAAACTCCAGAAATTAGTTATCATCATCCGTAAACGCGGCAACTTTTGCGCAAACCAATCAATAAACGCCGATTGTGATTTTTTTTATCACAAATACGAGGAAGAATATAAATCGGGCAAAACCGATGAAAAAAAATGTTTTTTTATATTTTTTTTTTTTGGATTTGTATTTTAGCAAAAAGTAAGAAATTTGTTTTTTTTTGCAAAATTGTCGCTCTTCTTTTGTTTATAGCGGCGATCAGAAATGACGCAGCGGTGATCAAATACCACCAAAAGAAAGCTCTATTTGTGGGAAAAAAAAGGACGCAAATTTCGTTTGGGTACAACGTCGCAAGACCGTGCAATTTTCAGTTAAAACGACGCAGTGCCGAATCGCAAAAAGGGCTCTGCTCAGGAAGGGGGCAAATCCTTCCAGGGCTGAAGTGGTTAAACTGTAACACCTCTGTTACCTGGGCAGTTAAAGCTAGAGGATGTGCTAAAAGTGTATTGTGGATAATTCTTTTTCTATATAAATTTCATTTCTGCACCTTTAAATTGGTGCAGTAAAACATTGACATACATGAAATATTATGTGAAATAAAAAGTCCAGTTCAAATAAATGTCATGTGGGAAGCAAGGGCAGCAAAACAGCGCATTTCACTGCAATATTTAAATTAAAGAAATGCAAAAGAGATCAGTGTGGTCCAAGCCGAGTGCAATGAGTCACCGCGTGCCCTGATCAGAGGGCGTCTCCTCTCTGCAGATTAATATATTATAGAATGAGATGCAGAGATCAGCTTAGTAGAATGCAGGCTTGGTGTTTTCTATATAAAGAATAGAATGTGAATCCTTTACATTGCATCTACTGCAACATTATCTGATGTCAGTGTAAAGTTAAAGTCTACACAACTAAAAATTTATATTGATATACCTAATTTGCTTCCTTGCAAAGATGTCAAGTATGGTGTGTACAAAGCTTCCTGATTTCTCATCCCCTACTACTTTTATTTCTCATTAATATTTTATTGAGAAGATAGTCATTACAATTGCTATCTATGAATCATTGCATACTAAGTTCTGTATTGATGTATGGAACATAAAGCTGAATTCCAGGCACATCTAAAAGACACAAATTTAAGAGGAACTTAACTCTGAAAACTGTGCACAAAAAAGGAGGCAGAGGGCAAAGAACTCGTCACTCATATTGCCAGTGGTCTCCCAGAGCTGATGTTTCCCCCTTTACTAACTTACAATGTCTTGTTCTACAATGTAACAAGAATGGAAATTTAAGTGCTGCACCACTGCTAAGAGGCCCAGAAGCAACTTTATTCCAGTAAAAGTCAGCAGGGCAATTCAAAATGTAGCCAACATGTTTCAGGGGTCCAAGAGTGCCCCCTTCACCAGGGCTGGAAAAAAACATAAGGACATCTCCATATCCATCTGACATCAACAAAATATCCCCTCTTTGTGTCTTATTTAAAACAAAATACCCAAATTAAACTAAATCCAAAATTGTATTGTGTAGTGGGATTTCACATTAACCTGTGTATTTCATAGTAGTTGATATTACACTATTTCACAATATAGAAAACTTCATTTAAGTTGAATTCTTGACCACTGCTTAGAAAAAAAAAACACTTGACTGAAATATAACTTGGTAAGATAGCATTCCTTAACCGGTTCAGATCCGCGCTATAGCCAAAAGACCGCTACAGCGCGGCTCTGAAATGCCCGGAGGACGTCTATGGACGTCCTCCTTTGTGCACGCTCCCGGCGCAATCTCGTGGCCACCGCACACTGCGTGGGCGTGTCTGCGGGTCGGGCGGACTCGATGTTCGCCCGAGACCCGCCGATCACCATTAGCAGCTAAAGAACGGGTTCTCCGTTCTGTGACAGGGGACATGACAGATCTACTGATCCCTGTCACTGGGATCAGTTAGATCTGTTATGTCCTGATCAATCCCGCTCCCCCCCCCCCCACTGTTAGAACAGGCCCAGAGAACACTGTTAACCCCTTCACTGCCCCCTGCAGGTTAACCCCTTCACTGCCAATGACATTTATACAGTAACTCAATAGGGTTTAGGTCTGGAGACATGCTTGGCCAGTCCATCACATTTACCCTCAGCTTCTTTAGCAAGGCAGTGGTTGTCTTGGTGTGTTTGGGGTCGTTATCATGTTGGAATACTGCCCTGTGGCCCAGTCTCTGAAGGGAGGGGATCATGCTCTGCTTCAGTATGTCACAGTACATGTTGGCATTCATGGTTCCCTCAATGAACTTGTAGCTTCCCAGTGCTGGAAGCACTCATGCAGCCCCAGACAATGCCACTCCCACCATAATGCTTGACTGTAGGCAAGACTCACTTGTCTTTGTACTCCTCACCTGGTTGCTGCCACACACGCATGACACCATCTGAACCAAATACGTTTATCTTGGTCTCTTCAGACCAAAGGGCATGATTCCAATAATCCATGTCCTTAGTCTGCTTGTCTTCAGCAAACTGTTTGCGGGCGTTCTTGTGCATCATCTTTAGAAGAGACTTTCTTTTGGGACGACAGGCATGCAGACCAATTTGATGCAGTGTGCGGCGTATGGTCTGAGCACTGACAGGCTGACCCCCCACCCCTTCAACCTCTGCAGCAATGCTGGCAGCACTCATACGTCTATTTCCCAAAGACAACCTCTGGATATGACGCTGAGCACGTGCACTCAACTTCTTTGTTTGACCATGGCGAGGCCTGTTCTGAGGGAAACCTGTCCTGTTAAACCGCTGTATGGTCTTGGCCACCAAGCTGCAGCTCAGTTTCAGGGTCTTGGCAATCTTCTTATAGCCTAGGGCATCTTTATGTAGAGCAAAAATTCTTTTTTTCAGATCCTCAGAGAGTTCTTTGCCATGAGGTGCCATGTTGAACTTCCAGTTACCAGTATGAGAGAGAGTGAGAGCGATAACACCAAATTTAACACACCTGCTTCCCATTCACACCTGAGACCTTGTAACACTAACGAGTCACATGACACTGGGGAGGGAAAATGGCTATTTGGACCCAATTTAGACATTTTCACGTACTCACTTTTGTTACCAGCGGTTTAGACATTAAAGTGGTTGTCAACCTGTGACAACCACATTAACCTACAGGTAAGCCTATAATAAGGCTTACCTGTAGGTGCCCTGCATATCTCCCAAACCTGCACGGTTTACAAGATATACAGTGTACTAGATGTACTAGATGTGCCGACTTCATTTCAGCACATGCACAGTGAAGAAACGGCCTCCGTGCCGTTTCTTCACTGAGATCATGCCGTGACTGGCGGCTCTCGTGCGCATGCATGGGAGTGACGTCACGCGACTCCGGCCAGTCACAGAGCCGGGGTTCACGGCCCTGGAAGGAAGAGGGGCTGAAGATGGACGCTGCCTGCACAGGGGACATTGCTGGACGTTGCAGGCTTTGTTTGCAGGTAAGTGGCACATAATGGGCTACTATGCCTATTATACGTATACTTTGCAGGGGAATATAGAGGAAGTAAACCCTATCAGGGTTTACTTCCTCTTTAATGGCTGTGTGTTGAGTTATTTTGAGGGAACAGCAAATGTACACTGTTATACAAGCTGTGCACTCACTACTTTACATTGTAGCAAAGTGTCATTTCTTCAGTGTTGTCACATGAAAATATTTACAAAAAGTGTGAATGGTGTACTCACTTTTGTAAGATACTGTGTGTGTACATATATATATACATATATATATATATATATATATATATATGTAGCCAATGCTCCCCTTAAGGGTGGCTGAGTGCTCACACTGCCCTCAATCACATCCATACCACACCCAGAGTCACAGAACAGGCTGGTACTTTGTTTTGTTTAGTTTTATTAGGAAATTAAACTTGGATGGGGATTAGGGATGTTATGGGATGCCCAGAGAATTAGTTCATAATTTACATGGGACCACTATATACAACTCTCTACATACACCACTTCTTGTCCTCCAGCACTTCACTTGCTGCTAGTGTTGAGCGAACCCGGACTGTAACGTTCGGGTCCGTACCGAACTTTAGGGTGTCCGTGGCACGGACCCGGACCCGGACATTTCAAAAATCGTTCGGGTTCGTAATCATCCGTACCGACACTACCGAAGATTCCCGTTTGGTCACTTTGCGAACAACTAACCGACGGGACGTCGAAGAGTTGTGCACCTCATTTTATCGTCTTGGGGCCTGGCTTGGGCTTGCTAAAAACTTTACAGGCCCAGGCCCAGGCACGGTGCCTGTGGGATTTCAAGCCATGCCTGGGCTTGCAATGTCAGGCCCAAGCGAGTTGTGATCGTCGTTCACTTCACGACCTCCTGTTCTTCACCACATACATCTCTCAACATATATCACCAGGGTACATTTAATACTTGATTAAGAGACCCGTAGGGTATTGTA
>BLSH010214078.1:1070740-1085724 GCA_018402905.1 Glandirana rugosa | reverse complement strand
AGATCTACTGATCCCTGTCACTAGGATCAGTTAGATCTGTTATGTCCTGATCAGTCCCGCTCCCCCCCCCCCCCCACTGTTAGAACAGGCCCAGAGAACACTGTTAACCCCTTCACTGCCCCCTGCAGGTTAACCCCTTCACTGCCAATGACATTTATACAGTAACTCAATAGGGTTTAGGTCTGGAGACATGCTTGGCCAGTCCATCACCTTTACCCTCAGCTTCTTTAGCAAGGCAGTGGTTGTCTTGGTGTGTTTGGGGTCGTTATCATGTTGGAATACTGCCCTGTGGCCCAGTCTCTGAAGGGAGGGGATCATGCTCTGCTTCAGTATATCACAGTACATGTTGGCATTCATGGTTCCCTCAATGAACTTGTAGCTTCCCAGTGCTGGAAGCACTCATGCAGCCCCAGACCATGCCACTCCCACCATAATGCTTGACTGTAGGCAAGACTCACTTGTCTTTGTACTCCTCACCTGGTTGCTGCCACACACGCATGACACCATCTGAACCAAATACGTTTATATCTTGGTCTCTTCAGACCATAGGGCATGGTTCCAATAATCCATGTCCTTAGTCTGCTTGTCTTCAGCAAACTGTTTGCGGGCGTTCTTGTGCATCATATTTAGAAGAGACTTTCTTTTCGGACGACAGGCATGCAGACCAATTTGATGCAGTGTGTGGCGTATGGTCTGAGCACTGACAGGCTGACCCCCCACCCCTTCAACCTCTGCAGCAATGCTGGCAGCACTCATACGTCTATTTCCCAAAGACAACCTCTGGATATGACGCTGAGCACGTGCACTCAACTTCTTTGTTTGACCATGGCGAGGCCTGTTCTGAGGGAAACCTGTCCTGTTAAACCGCTGTATGGTCTTGGCCACCAAGCTGCAGCTCAGTTTCAGGGTCTTGGCAATCTTCTTATAGCCTAGGGCATCTTTATGTAGAGCAAAAATTCTTTTTTTCAGATCCTCAGAGAGTTCTTTGCCATGAGGTGCCATGTTGAACTTCCAGTTACCAGTATGAGAGAGAGTGAGAGCGATAACACCAAATTTAACACACCTGCTTCCCATTCACACCTGAGACCTTGTAACACTAACGAGTCACATGACACTGGGGAGGGAAAATGGCTAATTGGACCCAATTTAGACATTTTCACGTACTCACTTTTGTTACCAGCGGTTTAGACATTAAAGTGGTTGTCAACCTGTGACAACCACATTAACCTACAGGTAAGCCTATAATAAGGCTTACCTGTAGGTGCCCTGCATATCTCCCAAACCTGCACGGTTTACAAGATATACAGTGTACTAGATGTACTAGATGTGCCGACTTCATTTCAGCACATGCACAGTGAAGAAACGGCCTCCGTGCCGTTTCTTCACTGAGATCATGCCGTGACTGGTGACTCCTGTGCGCATGCATGGGAGTGACGTCACGCGACTCCGGCCAGTCACAGAGCCGGGGTTCATGGCCCTGGAAGGAAGAGGGGCTGAAGATGGACGCTGCCTGCACAGGGGACATTGCTGGACGTTGCAGGCTTTGTTTGCAGGTAAATGGCACATAATGGGCTACTATGCCTATTATACGTATACTTTGCAGGGGAATATAGAGGAAGTAAACCCTATCAGGGTTTACTTCCTCTTTAATGGCTGTGTGTTGAGTTATTTTGAGGGAACAGCAAATGTACACTGTTATACAAGCTGTGCACTCACTACTTTACATTGTAGCAAAGTGTCATTTCTTCAGTGTTGTCACATGAAAATATTTACAAAAAGTGTGAATGGTGTACTCACTTTTGTAAGATACTGTGTGTGTACATATATATATATATATATATATATATATATATATGTAGCCAATGCTCCCCTTAAGGGTGGCTGAGTGCTCACACTGCCCTCAATCACATCCATACCACACCCAGAGTCACAGAACAGGCTGGTACTTTGTTTTGTTTAGTTTTATTAGGAAATTAAACTTGGATGGGGATTAGGGATGTTATGGGATGCCCAGAGAATTAGTTCATAATTTACATGGGACCACTATATACAACTCTCTACATACACCACTTCTTGTCCTCCAGCACTTCACTTGCTGCGGTTACACTTCTTCCTCCAGCACTTCGCTTGCTTCTTTAAACTCTAGTTCCTCTCTCATGCACATTACTTCTTCCAGGCCCAGAAGGAAGTTTACTAGGCCTTCCTGTTCCTCCAGCCTGACCAGCACATGGTGAGGCCAGCCATGCTGCGGGCAGGACCTCAAAACCACCCATTACAGGTAGGGACAGTTGGTCCCTTAGTGTGTAGGTACACTGATGTGCTACCCGACCTGATGGACTATTACTCCCAGCCCATCCTCTTGCTCCAGGCCCTGTCAACCACTCCAGCTACGTTGGCCTTCTTCACTGCACCCATGACACCACAGTCCCTTTCTGACTTCTGCATCCTTCCCAGATTGTCTCTCACCCCAATCTGCTCCGGCATGCCTCTACAGCTTCCCAGGGTGTGTGTCACTCACTGACCACCCAACAGACTCCTTGCTGAGCTTCTCCAGTAGCACTGTATGTTGCTCTCCTGCTCCTTTCTTCCTGGCTGCACCCGAGCCCAGGCCTCAGGGTCACCCCCCCCCCCCAGACTGGGGGCTACCTCCCGGGTGAGGCCTCCGCAACCTCAGTTACATTCCAGATCTTCCACCCAAACTCACTCCTCCCAGATTGGGCCAACCCTGGGTATTTAAGGCCTGCCCCCTGCCAATCCAGATTGGGGATTGGTCAGGGCTCCTTAGAACACCCTATGGCTACAACTCTCTCCCAACTTTCTATCCAGAAACATTCCACCAGTTTCTGAAAAGAAATGGGAGTTCCTGGTAACCTCATCTGTGAATCATTCAATTCTACCTGAGCCACTCCCAGCCCAGAAACAAAAACAATCAGGCCTGCACACCAGTCAGGCCTGATTAAATTTTCCTCACCTACCAAAAATCTATCCACACTAGTTCGCACTTACCAGGGGGCGCTACATATATATATTTAATGTAGTGCATATTTATGTAACCAATGTATTAATACATACATATATAGAACTGTATGGTGAAACACTATAAGACATGTAGCAGATAAGGTGGGGTGATCGCAAGTTAATTTTCCCAAAGTCGTAAATACGTTCATGTCCGTGGGTTGGAGAAGTCTTACCAAAACAAGAAGGGTTTTGATTTAACATGTTGGCTGTCATATTTTATATACACAAGTATTTTAAATGGGTAAAACTAAAGACAAAAACAGTTATAAATAATTTTTAACAAACATATTGGAATTGTGGTTATGAATACGTTCTTCTGGTTGTATGACAGGTGTCACATTTATGGTTAGTTACAATGACATAGACCTTAGCAACCAATTATGTTGTACCTAATATGCTTGTATTGTAAGAAGCTGTATAAATTAGACCTGCATCTTGCCATGCTTCAAACATGACCTGGTATGTTCCCTGCTGTTAATAAAGCTGCATCACTTAAGTTCCTGCCTGGTCCGATACCTCATTAGTCTACTTTAATTGGGGATATTGTATAAATATTGGAAGGATATGGAGATATCCTTATGGTTTTTTTCAGATCTGATGAAGTGGGCACTCTTGGACCCCCAAAACATGTTGTTTACTTTTTGAATTGTCCTCCTAACTTTTATTGGACTGTATACAATTTTATACCTCTTAGTGGTGTGGCACTTCGGTTTCCATTTTTGTTACTTTACAATAGAAGCCAGGGAGACCGTGGAGTTCCTCTGGGATGTGTAAGCTGCCTGCCTGCCCAGGAACCAGATCATTTACATCAACATTAATACTTTAAGATAGCAATGCCAGTAAGATAACCCTATGGGTCCAGCACTTTTTTCCACTTTACTTATTTGCTATACTATGTGTTTGTGTGTGATGCCATTTTGGTGGAGGCAGGGCTTTGCTTTCTCATCTCCAGCAAGGAGAACAGCGAGTAGCACAATAGTGAAATCACCAAACTGCACTCTCATTAGACCAATAGTCAAAGGAGGCAGTGCATAAGACCTCACACTGCAGATATACTGCTGTGTGGGTCTAGACACACTCACACACCACAAAGCAAATTGCTATTTTTCTGCAGAAATTCAAGAGGTTAATTTTCAGGATACCACTTAGGCCCAATTAAAGTTATAACATTGCAAATCTTTATTTTATGAGCTCAGGTTCACTTTAACCACTTGCCGATCAGCTGCTATACGGCGGCAGGTTGGCTTTCCTGCGTGAACTGCCATAGGTGTACGGCAGTCCATGTATGGGAGACCCGCTGCGCGCTGTGGGAGCGTGCCTGCGGGTCTAGCAGACTAGACGACTGCCGGCAACCTGCGAACGCTGTGTATAGAGGCAGAACGGGGATCTGCCTGTGTAAACAAGGCGGATCCCGTTCTGCCAGATGACATATCAGAGATCTTCTGTGTCCAGTGATCGGGTACAGCGATATCTGTCATGTCCTTGGCACGCCACCCCCCTTACAGTTAGAAAACACCCAGGGAACACGGTTAACCCCTTGATCGCCCCCTAGTGTTAACCCCTTCTCTGCCAGTGTCATTTATACATTGATCAGTGCATTTTCATAGCACTGCTCAATGTACCAATGTCACTGGTCCCCAAAAAGTGTAATTTGCGGTCAGATTTGCTCGCTGCAAAGTAGTAGTCCCGTAAATAACAGACCGCCACCATTACCAGTAAAAACAATAACAAAACAGTCCCTAAATCTATCTCATAGTTTGTCGACGCGATAACTTTTGTGCAAACCAATCAATATACGCCTATTGCGATATTTTTTTACCAAAAATATGTAGAAGAATATATACTAAACTGAAGAATAAATTTGTTTCTTTGTATTTTTTTATAGTTTTTATTGGCTGTGTATTATAGCAGAAAGTAAAAAAAAAAATTTTTTCCAAATTTTTTGTTTATAGTTTTTGTTTAGAACGCAAAAAATAAAAACCGCAGAGGTGATCAAATACCACCAAAAGAAAGCTCTATTTGTGGGAAAAAAAAGTATGTGAATTTTGTTTGGGTACAACGTCGAATGATCGTGCAACTGTCAGTTAAAACAATACAGTGCAGTATTGCAAAAAATGGCCTGGTCAGGTAGTGGGTAAATTCTTCCGGGACTGAAGTGGTTAATTCAGCATTGTCTTAATTAACACAAAAATTGCAATACAATGTACCTGAATTTAGATAACCTAAGTGTTTGCAAGACTTAGAATGAGCTATGTGGGGCATATCAACTCACTGTTGTCACCTTAAAATTTGAAATAAACTACAAATTCAACAGGAAAAATGAGACTCTTCAGTAGGCTACAGAAGTAGACCTGGAAACACAAGCACAGAGATCAGAGGCGTGTGCACATAGGGTGGCAGGTGTGCCTGGGCACACCCTATTCACCCTGTACTGTGCAGATTCCCCTGCTACCTGGCTGCAGAGAAAGGGACGGGGGAATCTCTGTCCTCAGTCCCTTTCTCTGTCTCAAAAGTAAGACATCAGGGGTCTGTTTAGACCCCTGATATATCACCAAAGCCCCCCCCCGGCAGGGCTCCTAAATAAAATTGTAAATAAATAAATAAACTGCTGACACCAATCTCTGCCCTTCTGACATACAATATCTCACAAAAGTGAGTACACCCCTCACGCTTTTGTAAATATTGTATTATCTTTTCATGTGACAACACATAAGAAATGACACTTTGCTACAATGTAAAGTAGTGAGTGTACAGCTTGTATAACAGCGTAAATTTGCTGTCCCCTCAAAATAACTCAACACACAGCCATTAATGTTTAAACGGCTGGCAACAAAAGTGAGTACACCCCTAAGTGAAAATGTCCAAATTGGGCCCAATTAGCCATTTTTCCTCCCCAGTGTCATGTGTCTCGTTAGTGTTACAAGGTCTCAGGTGTGAATGGGAAGCAGGTGTGTTGAATTTGGTGTTATCACTCTCACTCTCTCATACTGGTCACTGGAAGTTCAACATGGCACCTCATGGCAAAGAACTCTCTGAGGATCTGAAAAAAAGAATTGTTGCTCTACATAAAGATGGCCTAGGCTATAAGAAGATTGCCAAGACCCAGAAACTGAGCTGCAGCAGTTTAACAGGACAGGTTCCACTCAGAACAGGCCTTTCCATGGTTGACCAAAGAAGTTCAGTGTGCCTGCTCATCATCATATCCAGAGGTTGTCTTTGGGAAATAGACGTATGAGTGCTGCCAGCATTGCTGCAGAGGTTGAAGGGGTATGGGGTCAGCTTGTCAGTGCTCAGACCATACGCTGCACACTGCATCAAATTGGTATGCATGGCTGTCATTCCAGAAGGAAGCCTCTTCTGAAGATGATGCACAAAGCCTGCAAACAGTTTTCTGAAGACAAACAGACTAAGACATGGATTACTGGAACCATGTTCTGTGGTCTGATGAGGTCAAGATAAACATATTTGGTTCAGATGGTGTCAAGAGTGTGTGGCAGCAACCAGGTGAGAACAATCAAATATGGTGGTCGGAGTGTCAATGTATGGGGCTGCATGAGTGCTGGGGAGCTACAAGTTCATTGAGGAAACCATGAATACCAGCATGTACTGTGACATGAAGGAGAGTATGATCTTCTACCTTCGGAGACTGGAGCGCAGGCCAGTATTCCAACATGATAACGGCCCCAAACATCCCTCCAAGACGACCACTGCCTTGCTAAAGAAGCTGAGGGTAAAAGCGATGGACTGGCCAAGCATGTCTCCAGACTGAAACCCTATTGAGCATCTGAGGGGCATCCTCAAACAGATAGTGGAGCAGCGCAAGGTCTCTAACATCCACCAGCTCTGTGATGTCATAATGGAGGAGTTCAAGAGGACTCCAGTGGCAACCTGTGAAGCACTGGTGAACTCCATGCCCAAGAGGGTTATGGCAGTGCTGGAAAATAATGGTGGTGGTGTGTGCACACCCTAATGCAATAGGCTGCGCACACTTATGACAGAGATCCAACCACAGAAGACTCCAAGAACCACAGAAAACCCCCAGACATGGCTAAATGTTTAGGCAATAACTTTCCCAGATCTATTAGAAAAACATAGGTTTTGCGTGAGCTGGCCCTTAATTTCTTGATATATGTTCACATTTTTTTTGTGCTTGTTTCTTGCTCCCTGAGAAATTAATAAAACATCTTTCGGTGTTCACTGTCATTTTTCAGTCCCCCAAGAAGGATTTTGACTTAACAGTTTAATTGACTCTCCATATAGCAGCTCAAGGTGGTTGGCACAGTGCCTTGTAATGGTACAGTCTATTTTACTTGGCTTAAAAATTACACTTTGTACAGAAAAAAAAGAAAAATAAATCAAAGAATCTTGCCACTATTGTGCTGTTGGAAATTACACTCACATTATTTCACAACTGGGAAGAAAGCTATTTATAGGAAAATGATCACCTTATTAATAAGGTATTAAATTATACTAATTAAATAGCGTAATAAGGGACATGCCCTGTTGTGTCCGAGTTTTGATGTGAATAGGCAAACGTTAAGGTGGCAGTATGCTGGCACTTAGAATCACCCACTCAATTGTTTTATCTTTTAGGAATTACAGTGGCAAGACAGTCCATGCCCTAGTCAATTTAAGTCCTCTTGCTGCCGTCTCATAGCGTAAAACCAAACTTTTGATTATGTTTTGGGTGGAGTGAGCCTGTATTAACTCTGATGTCATATTTTTACTTTGGTCTTTGTACCCACTGAGAAGATTTACCCTTTCTATTGATCCCATTGGCCATTGTCTCTGGTGCACAAAGTGATAGGATATCCTACAGTTTAGAGCTGTCAGAAGCAAAAGGTAAGAACAAACCTTCCATGAAGAAAAATCTCCCTGAAGGAACACTGACACCAAAAAATTGACAGTGGTCTTAACCACCACCAACTCAATTCAAAAACTAAAAACCAAAGTATTGGCTTTAAATACACTTTAGGCTCCATGCACACTGTATCTGATAAACGACCGTTTTTGGGCGTTTGGGCGTTTTTTTAACAGCCCAAAAACGCCACTTTATGTTATCCTATGTGTCCATGCACACATGGACGTTAATTGTCTTTTATCAGCAGTGGTGTTTTTGGGCTGTTATCTGAACGCCCTGAATTGGCGTTCAAAAGTCGTTCTTTTGACCACAAAAAACGCCGGACGCCAATAAACGCAGCTAAACGCTCATAAACGCCAGTAAACGGCTGTTTATCGGCGTCCGGTGTTTTTTGCAGTCAGTGGAAGCTAATGAAGAATAAAAAAAAACGCCCAAAAACGCAGGCGTAGATAAACGCCGATAAACGCCCAGTAAACGCTGCTTACAAAATGCTGAAAAAGAAAGTTTTGTAATCAGCATCTCCTGCCCGACGCCGAGAGAGCCCAGATAGCGTCCAATGTGCATGGAGCCTTAAAGTCCTTAAAGCTGAACTTGTGGAATTATTTGTTTTGCATACTTTTTTTTTTTGAAAAACAATTTTTATTTGACAGAAAAAAACCACAGCATTTTATGCACATTACATCTTGGGGTTGTCCAATACATCCAAAGATAAGAAAACTTTTGTAAATGCATAAATACCTGTAGATTCCATTCCTTGGTACACATTTCAACTGTCAACTAAATAAAACCAACCACCCCTATTAACCATTGAGTCTGTCATTCTTTCTTTTTTTTTTTTTAAATAGGTAAACCTATACCAACTCCCTCCCCCTTTGCAACTATATGCAACCCCCTGGGCAAGTACAAGTAGGACACACCCTTCCCACTTCTTCCATTATTTTATGCAGGTACCTTTTATCAATCAGCAAACTCCTAAGGGATCTCCCTCCCCACTGCTATATGTCTACTCCTTTCATAGGGCCCCTTAATCCCTGCCTTCCAACAATGTTTCCTTTGAATCCACCCATTTAAACCATACTTTCCTGAATTTCTTCTTTGCCCCTCTAGCCTCATATGTTTTTTGATATAGCACTATATCCGTATTCACCACCTTGATCCAGGTCCCCAAGGATAACTGTTCATCATATATCCACCTCCTGGCTATAAGCTTCGGAACAAAATTCTGAGAAATAGTTTTGCATGAATGTTCATCTCCTCCTAATCAACACTCCCAAGAGATTGCGTAGTGGATAATATATATTAGGTAGATCAAAGTTATCTGTTATAAAGGCAGTTACCTGAGACCATAATGGTCTTACCCTGTCACAATCCCATACCATATGCAGGAAGGTACCCTCCGCCCTTTCACATTTGTGACACATTGCTGAGTCCCGCCTACCCATCCGGTGCAGTCTTGTAGATGTGTAATACATCTGGTGTAGATACTTCCCTCATCTTATCTCTTGAGGAAATGACCGTGACTAGGTACTTTCCTCCGTCAATTCTGGCACAATCCGCTCCCACCTAGCCCTTGATCTATTTCTCAATCCAGCTTTTCCGGAATCAAGAGTAGCATAGTATCTGGATGTCCGTCCAGTCGGATCGGGATCCAACAAAGCGGCCTCCAAAGTGGTAGTTTGAATTTGTATCAGTTCCCTACCGAATTGTGCTGTCGCTGCGTGCTTTAACTGAATGTAGCGGAAGTACCACTGTTTAGGTATCCCAAATTGTTCTTTTAATTGGCCAAATGTACAGACTTTACCCCCCCGGTAAATGTGATGGAGATATTTAATCCCATATCTAGCCCATCCCTGGCCATCCTCCATTTTAAAAAGTTCCCTAAGAGATTTGTTGTGCCATAGTGGGTTATTTTGTTTTGCATACTTAGATTGGTCCAGCACGGCACAATGTAAGTATGTATATCTCATACCTGATGGACCCCTGGGGAAGTTGGAAATTATTGTGGTAGTCAGTGTTCTCAATCATGGTCAGGTACTGTGTAAGTAGCTCCACTGCACAGTGACCACAGGGGTTGCTTGCTTGGCACTGCCACCATTCCTAGAATGCTTTTTATTCTTTTGATGAATACAATGCGTTCTCTGATTGGGCAAGGTATAGAAGAGGACAGTAACAGGCGAAGGCGCAGTACTGCAAACCTCATACATTCTCTCCACATATACCTCTCTCGGCTAACCCTACTTTACCCCATCTGACTATGTTACTTGATTCCCACCTGTGGGCTTCTTGAGGGATAGTGGGCCTCAAATACATCATATCTAATATCAGATAGCAGAGTTTCACACAACTTAATGCAGACTTTAATTTGCCCATTAGGATGTTGTTTAGATATCTGCAGCTTAGCCATGCAGTGCTCATGCAGTTTCCTGCTCCTGATACCCTAGAGCAGGGATATGCAATTAGCGGACCTCCAGCTGTTGGAAAACTGCAAGTCCCATCATGCCTCTGCCTATGGGTGTCATGCTTGTGGCTGTCAGTCTTGCTATGCCTCATAGGACTTGTAGTTCTGCAACAGCTGGAGGCCCACTAATTGCATATTCATGCCCTAGAGCATCTTCTGATATCAAGGGCGATAGGGAAACCCCTGCCATCAATCTACTATTGACTCTCTATTGCTCACTCTGTCAAATTATTAAAATTATTCTCCAAGTGGCAGGCCGATCTGTCTGACCTCTCTGAGGAAGACTGGGATGACTGTACGAGCCGCTATGTCTCTATTATGGTTTCAGCCAAGGATAAGTTAATCCAAAATAAATTCCTACACAGAGCTTACAATACTCCTGTTCATTTGTCTGGCATATATCCCGCAGTTAGCCCCTTATTTACTAGATGCCAGCTAGCTGAAGGCACTTCTATTATATGGTCTGGGCTTGCCCTAAACTTCAGAATTTGTGGGCATCCGTTTTGGAGGTTATTGACAATATGTATGACCTGACCTAGCACTCAGCTTGGACCCCAAGGTGCTGCTCTTGGGGGTGCTGGATGGTACAGAGCTGGCCGCTATGTTAAATTGTTTTTAAATTATGCCCGGTGGGAGATATTTCTTAAGTCGTCTTTACCACCTACTGTGTCCTTCTGGCATGCAGCCATTCATGCAGTATTACCATTGTACAAACTTACCTATGAAAGTCTTAATTACTCTAAGAAATTTGACATAATTTGAACAGCATGGATAGACCCCTGGGGTATGTGTGGAGTCACTTTTGGCATCTTCCTTTTGTCTCTGTCAGCCCTTCCCTGTTCTTTCCTCTCCCCTCCTTTCCTCCCTCCTTCTTTTTCCCTGACCTCCTATCCTTCCATTTTCTTCTATTCACCTTCCCATCCTCTCATTTCATCCCCCCGGTGGTCCATCAGGTAAGGGATATGAATACTTACATTGTGCCAGGCCTAGATCCATGTAAGTATACAGGGCAGCCATCAGGAATGTTGGGGCCCCTTACACAGCTTTAGACCTGGGCCCCCCCGTCTGACCACCAACATTCCTCAGGACCCACCCACTTGGCCATCCCACCACATCTGCCCACTGGCCAGGGGTGTACACATGTCTCAGCCACAGTAGGAATTATATACCCTGCCACACATACCAGGGGTAGCCTGCCAAGCATGACCCATTCAAGTGAAGTGTACAATTCATGCTAGTGTGGGATCCAAGGGGTTAGAAAAACAGTGCACAGGCAGCACAGCCTCACCCGATGCTTGCAATAAGACCTTGTGCCAAACCATAGGTGCTGGAGGTTCCAAACTTGGACCAATTGTGGTCCAGGGGCCCTCTCCATGTGACCGAAGTGTGGTATTTTTATCGCCTATGGTTCGGGAGAATGGTGTCCCTAAACTGGGTGCCCCCCTCCCATAGACTCCAATGTTAAGTCCGAAATTCACCTGACAAATGCCGGTCAATGGCTGGTCACTTTGGGGACCCGGTATGGCCGAACCATGCTGGAGGTTCCAAACTCGGACCAGTTGTTGCCCAGCGGGCCATCTCTATGTGACCCAAGTATTTTTATCGGCTATGGTTTGGGAGAACGGTGTCCCCAAACCAGGTGTCCCCCTCCCATAGACTCCAATGTTAAAGACTGATAAAGTCTTTGTTGTAAGGGCCCCTTGAGACACTGGGGCCCCTTACAACAGTACTGCCTGTATCCCCCTGATAGAGGCCCTGTAAGTATATAATGCAAATGATTCCTGGAGTTCATGGCCTTGTCCTATGAGTGGACCTCCTAGCTCATTTGCAAAGATCCGGCAGCTTTAGGTGAACTGACAATTTAGAAACTTGTGTTTGCGATGGAACTTTTTCTAGAAGGGCTGGTATGGATTTGGGCGTGGACCCCACGTGGGTATTTTTTTTTTTATTGCCGGCAATCTTTTTTTTTTTTTTTACGTTAAGCTGTCAGTAGGGAACTCATCGGTTGTTAAGGACTCGGCAGCCACCCGCTCCTTAACAACCATGTTGTTTACTGGTTGTTAAGGACACGGGTGGCTGCCCGCTCCCTAACAACACCTGTTTATTAATGTAAATAAATACACTGGCTAGTGTCAGGCATTAAATGACCGCATGTTTTCACTACTAAAATAACACAAGACAAATAAATCATGCAATATTTTAGCAGTGTTTGTTTGTGAATGCCAAAAAAATGTTACTGCATTTTCTAAGGAGAAACATATGTCTTTGTGAATGGAGCCCACTGAGTGTGTCTAATTAGTGTGCCCAAGTGTTCATTTTCTGCAACTGACTTCCTTGAAAGCTAATTCTGTACTGTTATCAGTACCCTTACTGAGAGTGAAGGAACGCAGAAATGACACATACTGTGCTGAGGGAACACAGATTAGGGAGGGAGAAAAGAAAAAGCAGGACAGGTGACCGGACAAACTCTGCTGCCAGGGAGAGACAAAAGAGTTAAACTTACAAGGATAGTGTCTTATATCTATCTCCCTTGGCAGCAGGAGACTGTAAACCTCAGCACTGTAAAGCTTCTGTCAGCCTTCCTCTCTAGATGAGCCCAGACATGCAATCAAGGCTGGAAATGCAAACATTTTAATTACAGAAAGTGACATTTAATTTTTTGAGACCAAGGAGAGGGGGTGATCTTCCAATAAGGAAGTGACTGCTCTGGCCTTCAACAAAATGGCAGGCTCCAGCAAGAAGAAACCGGAGCAATGCTGGAGGCAATTTACAATACACATTTAATTTTTGTAACATATGTTACCATGTGCTCCCTTAAGAGTGGCTGATAGTTTTGGTCCACCTGCCCACTGCCCTCAATCACACTAATTCCACACATCCAAAGTCACTGAACAGGCTGGTACTTTGTTTTCGTTGTTTTATTTAGGGGATTGAGCTTGGGAAGGGATCAGGGATGACTGTGGGATGCACAAAGATTGAACATAGGATCTACTATATATACCCTATATACACTTCTCCTCCAGCACACTACTTGCTGACCATTACACTTCTTCTTTACTTCTCTCCAGCACTCTACTTGCTGACCATTACACCTGTTCTCCTGGTCCGAAGGGGCCGCCACTCACCGACTATAAGATGTATTCTTTAAAGAGTTTTCTTCTGTGTAGACTTCAGCTGCTCTCCTGGCTCTTCTGTGCCACTCCAGGAGCCGACTCCCGCTCCTGGCTGCACCCAAGCCCCAGGCCTCAGGTTCACCCCCCCCCCCCAGACAGGGGGATCCCCTCCCAGACGAGGCCCGATCCGCAGCTCCTAACTAAATCCTCACTCTTCCACCCAAACTCTCCTGACACCTGCTGGTAGATAGCGGTATTTAAGAAGGCCTGCCCCCTGCCAATCCAGCCGCTGGATTGGTCAGAGTGCCTTGTCATACATCAGGAAGTGACACCTCCTCACCCATCCTCCTTCTAGAGCTTTCCCAGCTCAAGGGGAGGAATCTCCAAGGAGTATACCTTCCCTCCGTCTCCAGCCCTACCCCTAAGCTACTTCCTACCCAGATCAAAAAATTCAGACCTGCACTTACAGT
Source organism: Glandirana rugosa (assembly GCA_018402905.1). NCBI lineage: Eukaryota > Metazoa > Chordata > Amphibia > Anura > Ranidae > Glandirana > Glandirana rugosa. Next base: position 1,071,804 of record BLSH010214078.1, on the reverse strand, counting down.
CAGCTGGTCCCTCAGCTGAAAATTTACAAAAATAGCTCTTGAGCCCAAGAGCACGGGCATCCCAAAATCAGAAAATGGGAGGGGAAAAATGAAAAAACTTGGATGGGGAACTGTACAAAAATATACCATCACCATCTCTGTAAATTATTTACACTGTACAGTATAATACATTCCTAGCTACACATCCCTGCAGCTAGAGAAACATATACACCATTTACATTCCTGGACCAAAGCATTTCTCCCGGAAGAAAAATACTTTGTCCGCATAATTTGTAGTAGTACTTAATTGACTTAACTCACGACGGATGAGCATGACTAGTCAGTCCATCCTTGGATTCCTAAGAGAAGAGAGAACAACTAACTAAGCTATCTACAAATAACAGAGGATCTACTGAGAGGGGGTTATAGACCTCCAGTAGATCAACATTTAAAGAAATGAAAGTTTTCTTTTTCTTTCACCTGCCTGCCCTGTCAGTGAGGGGTTATGATCACACTGCAGGAGCAGAAACAAAGAAAGTCTAGGTAGGAGTTCTTCCTTAAGGTTCCTGATGGGAATGAAACCAGGAACAAATTTCACCCCAGTGTCCTTGCAGGGAAACAATCTCCTCCACTGCGCACAGAGTGGCAGGCTAGTTTGTCCTGCAATAGTCAGAAACAGAAAGAATCATGCTGCACTATCCAGCAGTCTTTGATGGCAGTCTGTGACACTCTAAACTTCCTCACACATAGAACCGAGGGTCTGGCAACTTTCTTCGGCCCCCTCCTCCTGTATCTGTGTAGACAAAGTGGCTCTGGGTCTGTCGACCCACTTTCACAATCAGCACTCTCTCTGTAGATCGATCTCCCAAGTCGCTATTCCTGCTTGATCTCCAAGAAATGGGCCCACAACTCACTTTCTGGCCCTCTCCATGGCTTTAGGACATGTAGATAATCCCAAACGAGGTCGTCCTCGTACTCTAACCGGCAGTCCTCCACAACGTCCATTATTTGGGCTGAGACATAGGGAAAGTCCAGGTCCCACTCCAGGGATACCCTCCGCTGTACCCCCCCACTGAAATCTGGAA
>BLSH010214078.1:1052564-1063580 GCA_018402905.1 Glandirana rugosa | reverse complement strand
CCCGCCCACAGCACAGTGACAAGCCAATCACTGGAAGTCACTGTGCACTGCAGCCAACAAGCCTATGTATGTGTGCTGTTCATCGCACATACATAGAGCTTTCAGACCAGATGCTGACTCGAGTATAAGCCGAGAGGGGCATTTTTCAGCACAAAAAATGTGCTGAAAAACTCGGCTTATACTCGAGTATATACGGGCATGTCTAACTTGATTTGCGCCCCATTACTTGCTTTATTATCCTCCAAATATCCGAATTCTTTTTTTTTTTTTCTTTTTGTTTTTGCTGCTATGATCCAACTTTCTCCTACACGGTGGCTAGTTTCTTTCTCCATGATCCTAATGTAAGTAGGAATATAGCCACCCTTGTTTGCCCTCAAGATTGGCTATGGACTGAGACATTTAGTGTAGTCTGCATAGAGCAGTGCACATGACCACAACTAACATGTACTGCACATTCCAAACAAACAGAAGTAAGGTAGAAAAGTAGAGGATCGGGAGTTTAAAAGCTGGCAGAAAAAACACAGTAAGAAACATTTTCAGAAAAATTGATTAGAAGGTCATTAAGTTGTGGATGTGTGTGGAGTCTTTCTGGAGAATAGAGATTTTGCTTAGTGTCACTTTAACCACTTGACCTACGGAAAATGTTCCCCCTTTCATGACCAGATCATTATTTGTGATACGGCACTGCGTTACTTTAACCACTTCAGCTCCGGAAGGTTTTACCCACTTCCTGCCCAGGCCGTTTTTGGGATACGGCACTGCGTTGCTTTAACTGACAATTACGCGGCCATGCAATGATGCACCCCAAAAAAAATGTGATGTCCTTTTTTCCCACAAATAGAGCTTTCTTTTAGTGGTATTTGATCACCTCTGAGGTTTTTATTTTTTGCAGTATAAACAAAAAAATACAGACAATTTTTTTAAAAGAAACAATATTTTTTACTTTCTGCTATAAACATATCCAATAAAAATCAAATGTCTTCATGAATTTAGGCCAGTATGTATTCTGCTACATATTTTTGCTAAAAAAAAAATAAAAAAACTATGCATATATTAATACAAAAGTTATAGTGTCTACAAACTATGGGATATTTTTTATTTTTTTTATTATTAATAGCGGCGCTCAGTGACTTATAGTGGGACATTGCGGCAGACATTCTGACACTAACTGACACTTCTGACACTTTTTGGGGACCAGTGACATCAATACAGTGATCAGTGTGAAAAATGCACACTGTGACTATACGAATGACACTGGCTGGGAAGGGGTTAACATCAGGGGCGTTCAAAGGGTTAACGGTATGCCTAGCAGTGTTTTACTTTACTGTGTTAGGTGCTTTTACTAGGGGAAGAGATGGAATGTATTCCCTGATTGGTAGGGACACAAATTCTTTCCCTTCCCTCCTTTCAGAATGGCAATCCGCCTTGTATGCCAATCGACTTCCCCTATGTGTAATCAAAGTGGAAGTGAGCCACAGGCGGCATGTATGCGCGCCCCCTCCCTTTGAGCTGGGAAAGCACTAGAAGGGGGGTGAATGATGTGGTGTCACTTCCTGATGTATGGCAAGGAGCCCTGACCAATCCACAGGTTGGGTTGGCAGGGGGCAGGCCTCCTTAAATACAGCGATTTGCCACCAGGTCCCAGGAGAGTTCAGGTGGAAGAGATGATGATGTAGCTGGAGCTGCGGATCAGGCTTTGTTCGGGAGGGGAGCCCCCAGTCTGGGGGGGTGAACCTGGGGCTTGGGTGCAGGTGGGAGCGGTAGTCAGCTCCTGGATTGGCACAAGGAAGCAGCAGAGCAGCCGAGGTCTACATGGAAAGAGACTCTTTAATGGATCCACCAAATAGTCGGTGAGTGATGGCCCCTGGGAGCTGGATGAGAAGGCTGGGAGGAGAGTAAGCAGTCAGTAGAGGCCGGGAGGAGCCAACCAAGGGGAAGGAGAGCCATTAGACCGGAGAACATGGTTTCACGGATTGAAACCTGCAATTCTTAACCACAAAGGGTGCTCCCGAGGCCATGCTGGCGGCTTCAGTTAGACCCCTTTCCCACTGGGGCATTATTACAGCGGTATAGCACTAAAATTACCGCTGCAATAACTCTCTAAAAATTATTTTCATGCATCTCAATGGATGCTTTCTGACTGAGGCGTTGCGCTAGCGCGGCGCTGAAGAAAATCATGCAAGCATGATTTTTCAGGAATGTGGGGAGCGGTGTATACACCGCTCCTCCACCGCTCCTCCACCGCCCCTGCCATTAGATTGAATGGGCAGTGCTCCCATAGCGGTTGTACACCGCTCCGGGAGCGCCGGCACTTTTAACCCCTGTTTAACCCCTTGTGGGGGGGGGGGTTAAAAGTGCCGTGCTGCCTAAATTAGCGGCAGTTTACCGCTGAAGCTCGGGCGGTCCCAGTGTGAAAGGGGCCTAAGCATCACCATGTGCTAGCTGTGGTGCAGAGGAAGTGTCATGGATGTCTGATAAATTTCCTTTTTGGACCTGGGAGAAAGCAGTGTAATGGTCAGCAAGTGAGTGCTGAAGAGATGAAAGGAGAAGAGTAACGGTCAGCAAGTAGTGTGCTGGAGGAGAAGTGTATATACCGGAGGTGTATATAGTAAGGTCCCATGTTCAATTACTGGGCATCCCACAGTCATCCCTAATCCCTATCTAAGTCCAACCCCTAAATAAAACAACAAAACAAAGTACCGGCCTGTTCAGTGACTCCGGGTGTGTGGAAATCGTGTGATTGAGGGCAGAGGGCAGGTGGACCACAACTATCAGCCACTCTTGAGGGAGCACATGGTTACATGAATATATATATGATCTGGTGCACAGGTGCCGCCCTGCAGCAGTAAAACTGTGTGCCCCAGGAGAGTCACATTTTGTGACAAAACGCATCGTTGGGAGCGTGTGCTGACGTCATCGCGTTTGCGCAAGTCCCGGAAGGACGGGCTGTTACACAGAGCCTTTTATACATGTGTGTTGTTATGGTGTATTCTGTAAGTGCAATCTATATTTCACTAATAAATGTTTAAAAGATTTTATGCTATGGAAGCTGTATCTCGTTTGGGGTTTAGCTGGTAAGCGGCCTATCTATGAGGTGGAGGATTTTTCACTTGTGATCACACACCATTTGGGTGATGGATAGTACACTTTTTTTTTTTTATCGGACTTCGTTTTATCAACCTTTGGACTCTTTTTTTTGTTTGTTTTCCTTTCAATACCCTAAGGGCAACTCTATTTGGACTATAATGCTATAAGGCGGACATGACGCAGTTAAAGAATTTATTGTAGTGCACCCCCAAAAGAGCCAATGGTGATAACCGATTCCTTTCCCCAAGATTAGTGCTCACACAGCCAGGCACACAGCATTTTTTCCATTATACTGATTCAAACAGATCAGTCTAGGGGTGTCTTTTTATGCTTTATCTCAGAAATAAACTTTAACGGGGTGAAGGGAGCATAGGATACCCCAGAATTCGCTGAACTGACTTGTTTGAGAACTCTTCTCTTTACACTCAGCTGCACAAAAAGTCCCACACAACTCTCTACTGGTTGAAAGGTGCCTATGACTTCCTTTAAAAAACTGAGAACTGCACACAGTCACTAAGGCACAGCGCTTAGATCATTAATCACAATGCCACAGGATCATTGGTTGCCTGCTTCCAATATCCAGCCTCCCTCACTCTTCAGTGAGGGAGACATAGACTCACACTACAACAGGACACTGGGCACTCTTCCCCCAACTTCCACCAGGTACTCTTTAGACCCAGAAAGACTCCCAGACCAGACTGTGAATACCCCCCCCCCCCAAGCTTAAGCTCCAGCCTGGACCTCAATGACTCTTGAACTGAACAGTGCCTCCAGCAGCTTGTCCTCAGGGGCAAAGCCCCCAGATGGGTTTCCTCTTAGCAGGACTGAACCTGGAATCCATACACTCTGTCCCAGGCTTTAGACCAGGGGTAGGCACCCTGTGGCCCTCCAGCGGAGACAGAATTACAAGTCCCATCATGCCTCTGGGAGTAATTGTAACTGCCAGCCTTGCAATGCCTCATGGGAAATGTAGTTCCACAACAGCTGGAGGGCCACAGATTGCCTACCTCTGCCATAGACTATTTACGGGCTCTCCAGCAACCTATTGGATATGCCCCTCCCCTACCTCAGGAATTGGCTGAATCCCCATACATTTTCAAGCTGCCTCTCTATTCTTCCTACTATAATTCTAGAATATTTTAGAATGCAGGGGGAAGTAATCAGACCAGCAGCCTGTGAAACACTGAGCAGACTAGAGCAATCACTGATTACAGAAGAGTGAAACCAAATTTGCCTAGCAACCTTCACTAGCTATAAGGATGCTATACCTTAGTGGGTTTCGTACATTGTTGTCAGACATTACAGCTCAAAATCAGGCATCATATAGCTTTATAACAGAGGCCCTAAATGTCATTCAAATTTTAAAAACTTGATCTGATCTTTTATACTTACATTTAAAATGAATGCCTAACACTTAACCCCCCAAAACCCAACAATAAACTTAGAGACCATCACTTTACCAATAGAGGGCAAAATATCAGTGTCTCTACAAAGGGACCTCTCAACCCTCTTGCTCACTTTGCCTGTACTCCCTTGCTGTTCCTTCCTCCATCACAGCTGGTGCTAAAATGAGCAACCTTTAACCACATCCCGCTTGGCCTATAGCAAAATGACAGCTGCAGCGCAAGGTCCCTAACATCCACCAGCTCTGTGATGTTGTCATGGAGGAGTGGAAGAGGACTCCAGTGGCAACCTGTGAAGCTCTGGTGGCCTCCATGCCCAAGAGGGTTAAGGCAGTGCTGGCAAATAATGCTGGCCACACAAAATATTGATACGTTGGGCCCAATTTGGACATTTTCGCTTAGGGGTGTGCTCACTTTTGTTGCCAGTGGTTTAGACATTAATGGCTGTGTGTTGAGTTATTTTGAGGGGACAGCAAATTTACACTGTTATACAAGCTGTACACTCACTACTTTACATTGTAGCAAAGTGTCATTTCTTCAGTGTTGTCACATGAAAAGATAGAATAAAATATTTTAAAAAATGTGAGGGGTGCACTCACTTTTGTGAGATACTATATGTGCACAACTAAAATACTGTGCTTAATTTACACCTGGCAGACAGCACAGCAAGAATGGTGATTTCCATAGGTGTGCACAGCCTATTGCATTAGAGTGTGCACCACAAAGAGCAAAAAAACATGAGTATGTGTGTATATATGTCAGAAGGGCAGAGGACGTTGTCAGTAGGGCAGAGATTGGTGTCAGTAGTTTATTTTTGTTTTATTTTATTTATTTTTTTATTATTTTGTACAATATTATATTTATTTAATTTTATTTAGGAGCCCTGCTGAGGGGCTTTGGTGAAATATCAGGGGTCTAAATCAGGCATCCTCAAACTACGGCCCTCCAGCTGTTGCGGAACTTCACATCCCATGAGGCATTGTAAAACTCTGACATTCACAGACATGACTAGGCATGATGGGAATTGTAGTTCCTGAACAACTGGAGGGCCATAGTTTGAGGACCCCTGGTCTAAATAGACCCCTGATATCTCACTTTTGAGACAGAGAAAGAGACTGAGGACAGAGATTCCCCAGTCTCTTTCTCTGCAGCCAGACAGCAGGGGGAATCTCCACAGTACAGAATGATTAGGGTGTGCCCAGGCACACCTGCCACCCTATGTGCACACGCCTATGGTGATTTCATTTTCCACCCAGCGGTTAAACCCTACAGCTTTATCACCAGCTCATTCCCAATCTACTGATTGGGCAAGGAAAGAGCAGCACCCACTGCTAAGGCCTTCACTCTATTTAGACTTCCCTCTCCAGGAAGTAAGGTTCCAGTTCTGCAGTGTTGGCAGCACTGTGTTAAGAAATAGAACCATAAATGGCTCTCCATAATGCAATCTGTTTCCTGCAGCAACAATTGAGTTGATGCCATGTACCTGTAGGCAGGACTACTAATGGGCTGTGTTGTCTAGTCAGTTCCCGATAATAGTGCCCAATGTAGACCCCCACTTTCTGCTCCTATGCGTATGGATAGCAGGTGCAAAACAACTATGTCTACATCAATACTGATCCCTCAGTTCTGTAGCGACTCACTTTGCAAGACCTTGAATTCTCCTATAGGGTTAAGGCTCTGGGGGTCCAACATTGCACCTGTGGCCCATAAGACATAGGTCACTGAGCACATGTTCCATTGAAGAGTCCTTTTCCCATTGCCAAGAGGACAACCTCTGTCCAGTCTTACGCCATGTACTATTTCACTTAGGACCCTAGCACTATTACCACTCCAACATACTATGAGAACATATTCACTCATATGGTCACCTATGGCCCAACGGAATTCACTGTCACTTTACAAACTGATACTTAAATGTCCAGGCATCCTCTAAGAATAAGAACACATCCAACCAGAAGCCATATTCTTATTATTTTACTTCAGTAACAAAAGTGTGCAGCTTCCAAATCATTGCAAGCATTTTACGTTGTATTTACGTCCATGTACCCACATCTTCTGGCATCATTTTTTAGTTACTCCTTCAGGTCAGTACATAGTGTCAGGTGCAGTAAAGCCATGGCACGGGGAAGCTCACATTTTGGAACCAAGAACTCACTGTTCACTCCTTCATCTTTCTTCTTTCTTCTTTGATGTATATCTAGCCAATGCCCCCTTGGGGGTTTCTGAATGTTGTGGTTTACCTGATCACACTGCCCTCAATCACACTTCTTCCTCACATCCGGAGTCACAGAACAGGCTGGTACTTTGTTTTTATTAGGGGATTGAACTTGGATGGGGTAGGGATGATTATGGGATGCCCCACGATCAACAATTCTTAATTGGGACCTCTATATACAACACTGTATATACATTTCTCCTTCTTCACTCCAGCACTATCGCTTGCTGCATGTGTCACTCCTTGTTCCTCACTCCAGCACTATCACTTGTGCACAGTACTCCTTGTTCCTCTCTCCAGCACTATCACTTAGTTCCTGCCTAGCTAGCACATGGTGAGGCCTGCTATATTTGCCCATCCTCTTCCAAACCCTGCCAGCTCCTCCAGCCGCAACGGCCTCCTCCACTGCCCCCTGACACCACAGTCCCACACTGGCTTCTGCATCCTTCCCAGACTGTCTCTCACCCCAGAACCTCTAATGAAGAGGTTACGGCCTTGAAACGCGTCAGCTAGTCCTTCCAGGTTACCAGCAAGAGACGGTTGTACGGTTGTCACCTACTCCAGTACTATGAAACGCTTGTCACATGAGCTGTTTGTGAGTATGTTTTTATGATTTTTACTGATTAAAATTTATCAAGGATAATGCGCTATGCCAGTGCGCCCTTGTGTGCTTTTCTGTTTCTATAGTTTGGGATGACCCCAGTCCATCAGGTGGCAGCAGGTTGGTACGTTATCCAGTTCTGATAAGCGCGGAGAATATGATTTTTTCTTTTGTCTCTCACCCCAATCTGCTCCAGCATGCCTCCTCCAGTATCCCATGGTGTGTGTCACTCACTGACTCCTGGCACTTGTAGTTCCTCCACTGAAGATGTCTCTCTGCTAGTGCTCTCTCCCGTTGTCCTTTCCGCTCTGCCTTGTGCCTCTACCCCAGGATCTTACTCCTCTTGGCTGCACCCAAGCACTCCAGGCGCAAGGTCAGCCCCCAGACTTGGAGCTCCCCCTAGGCCACGACAGCCTCCACACTGTCTAATCTTCAGACATCCACCCAAACTCTCCTTCCAGACTGGGCTGACCCTGGGTATTTGAGGAGGCCTGCCCCCTGCCAATCCAGGTTGGGAATTAGTCAGGGCTCCTCAGAATACCCCAGGTGGATACACCTCCCCTCCCACCTCTCTTTCCAGAAGCTTCTGGAAAGAAGTGGGAGGTCCTGATGACACAACCTGTAAATCACCCAGCCCTACCCTGAGCCACTCCCATCCCAGAATTAAAACAATCAGGCCTGCTCTCAGTCAGGCCTGACTAAATTTGCCTCGCCTACACAGGACCGTCTTTAAGTCAGGGCAAAAGGGGCAGCTGCCCTGGGCCACATCATTGTTGTGAGGCCCAAAGCAGCTGCCTCATACCTGCCAACTATCCTAGTTTAAAATCCCTTGTCCCTTGAAGTTTTAGTCTCGTGCTGTGTCCCGATATCTCAGTGTGAAGTTCTTTTGCTAATACTGCCCTGCTCTTCCCTATTGCCTTTACAGATGACTCACCAGCAGACCCTGTGTTTACATGTAAATAACCTACATTGATATTAAATTACATTCAGGGGGGTGGGCCCAAGAAAATGTTTGCCCAGGGTCCAATCAATAGTAAAGAAGGCCCTGCACCTACACATAAATCTCACACTAAGCACCTACCTAAACTAGAGGGCTCTACATATAGAACACTCCATTCTACACTCTACCCACCAGATACAGGGTATATGGGGATCTGTCAGAAGGACAGACATAAAGGGGTTTATGTACTAGAGGCAAATAGACTGTGCAGTTGCATTCTGCAAGAGCAGTTGCTCCAGTGCTTAGTAAATGAGTAGAAGCTCTTTGGACTTCCATTATCCAATCATGTGCAAACAAAAATGCTGTTTTTTTCTTATTTTCCTTGCATGTGATTGGGTATTCTTTGCAAAGTGAAGCTTTACCTCATTTAATAAGCTCTTGAGCAACTGCACTTGCAGAGTGCCACAGCCATTTGCAAAGTACATAGTCTAGTTGTCAAAATGTGTAGCACCCTCACTGTTGCTAGTGTAAGTAAATTTAGTTTGGCTCTCCTGTAGGCAGAGGAGCATGAGTTAATTGTGTTTAGGAGACTGGGCAGTGCTTTACAGGCTGTGGCTCTGTTACCCCCTCCCCCTGTCTTCTGGAACTCACTAGAAACTCCCAGAACATAGTGGGCAGAGGGACAGGACCTGCAGCTTGAACATTCATGGAGCTACCACCAATCCCTGGGAAGGTGGGCCTAGAAGGTGGGGAAATAGCCCATAAATATTCTGAAGCCTTGCAGTCTTGGAGCAGAGTCCAAGGTCCAGTCTTCTGCCCCTGGGACAGAAGAGAAAGAGCGAGAGAGTGAAAACTCCAGGATATCACTCCTCCATTGTCTCAGTTAGGCCTAGCTCCAGACTTCAAGCCAAGCCAGATGCAGCCTGTTCAGCAAAAAGGCCAGTGCAGCAGCTTTCTGGATTCTAGGAGCTGCTTAACAGGGCTGAGTAACTACACACCAGCCATCATGCCCAAAGCAACAGAGAGGACAGTATAGTGCGATGCCGCACATCTGGGACCTAGGGGACAGCTTTAGTGCAGTGCAAGACAGCCAGGAGAATGCCAACATCTCTACTTTGGGTCTAGAGCAGCCAGGTGCTGCGCAATACAACCAGGAGCTAACTCTTCAACATTTACTTTTTTGGAACTTTTATAGTCACTTCAGCTGTACCATTACTCCCACTGGTGTGCAGCATTGCTCAATCAGACTTTAGCAGCCAGAGACTTTAGCAGTTCCTCATTTCCTTGTTTGAAGATTCCAAGTTTCTTCAGTTTTGGGACATCCCATGTAGCCCCAATCCCTATCCAAGTTATTTGATCCCAAAATAAACACCAAAAACCAAATCCCCTAGACTGTTTGCTCAGCCAACTGTAGTGTGTGGAAAATTCCTTTCGACTGGCTGTGGTTGCTGTGTGGGGAAATAGACCCGAAGTCCAGTGGCTCTTTCGGGGTTAACGCTACAAATGTCACAAATAATTAACCACTTCCTACGTGCCTAAAGTGTATATAAGCCTTTTCAGTTTGGTGACCATGAAAGTCACATAGGCACCCAACTTTATAGTTTATGCCCTAGGCTCCCCGGATATTATTCAGACATCCCTAGTATCAAAACATGGACATTTCAATCAGAGAAAAACTGTAGAGATATATCTTATTTGTGGCTTCTATACAGGTAAACAAACCCAGCGATCAGCAGGCTTTCAGGAGCAACTACTTCCTTCAATCAATTTCCAACAGCAGCACATGCCTACATCACATCCATATAATTTCACACTGTTTCTTTGTTTGGCAATGGCTTCACGCAGTAATATTGCAGCAGTGGGGCTTGTTTTGAGGTTTGTTCAGCGGTTCCTACAGGCTCTCTCTGTTGTCGACAGAATTTCGGAATAATTTTCACATGGTTCAGACACTTCTGCATATTTAATGGGAGATGCACTGTGGTATTCCTTGCTACAGCCTTTTCTTCCACAGAGACTTTATGCAGACTTTAACTTGTAATGCACATTGTTTGACATTGCTTACCACTAATTATTAGAGTTGCTTGGTTAGCCTACAGTACTGTATGTTTTTGCAGATGATCTTATTTTTTTTTTTTTGTTACATGATTCCCCACTTGATGTTTCAGTATTTTAAGGACCTTGAACCATAAGGAGGAATTTTACATTGTACCATGTTGTTTTCTACCAATAACTTAAAGGGTAAGGAAACTTTCCCATAAAGTTCTCATATTCATTTGACCCTTACCCCTCTAAGTAGGTCTAGCCCATTCACCACTACTCCTTAAATCGCTATACTTACCTATATCTTACTCTGAGGCCTGTGGCATTGTTTACATCCTCATCAGATATTTCAGAATTTACATGTCCATACCTACAGTCTACCTTTTCGACCACCTCCCTACATTTGTTACGGTGTCCGGAGTCTCATTCTATATCCATTCATATCGCTAAATTCCTCATCACCACTTACCCGATCTGGATGAATCTCCCCATTCCCAGTTTACTTATACTCTTGAAATACCCTTTCAAAGGAATGGGAAATTCAATAACCATCTTTTGTTGTACCATGTTACATTTTAAGGAGGAATACCAAGTTCCAGGAATTTTATGACTTTGTAGTTCACCCCTTAGTACATTGTTTTTTTTTTTTTATTCTAGTAGACGTTTTTGTATGTCATGACATCCGATTGGTTCGTTGAGATTATTAATCACCATTCGTTACAGTTTGTTA
>BLSH010214078.1:1014502-1033952 GCA_018402905.1 Glandirana rugosa | reverse complement strand
AAGACGTGACGTTACTAGCTAAGTGGTAGTAGTCATGTCCGTAACGATCTTGACAGCAGGGTCCTGGCCTGTATTGATGATTGAGGAATGCAGATATGCATCATATCTGAATTCTGCAAATCATCAGAACAGGCCAGGGCCTAGTTAAACTGGTGATGAACTCATTCAGGAAACCATGAGCTGCTGGCCTGCTGCATCACTAGTGCAGAGCTGCAGATCTGTTTAATGCAGTGCCAAGCAAGGCAAATGCTTCCCAGGGAAGCTTTTGCCTTGCTTGGCACTGCATTAAACAGATCTGCAGCTCTGCACTAGTGATGCAGCAGGCCAGCAGCTCATGGTTTCCTGAATGAGTTCCGAATCATCCAGTTCTAGCAATGCCTGTACTGATGATGGTGAATCGATCATTGCAGTGCAGAATTATTCTGGAGATAGGCCCCATACCAGTGAGTCCCAGGCAAGCCAGAGCACCACTCGTCCCTCCCACTGTCCCACCGCTGAGGTGCTACAGAACTTAAAAATCAATCCACTGACCGGACCACACAGACAGTCAGTTTCACTGTCACCAGTATCACCACATCGATCCGGTCCTCCTGTACTTCTCCCGCTGCTGCGAGTCACTCTCACGCTCAGCACGCTGCCTGGCACACCACTCCACACACAGTGAGGTGATGTCTCCTCTGCCAGGACGGCCCCTCCCTCAGAGTCACTCCGCCGTGCAGGACCAGGAGACTCAGGAGGGGGACGACTAGTGGGAGGTGCCGCTCGCCCTGGCCACACCGTCACACAGTCTCAGTAACATTACGCTGAAGAAGAGAGAGATAAAATAAAAATAAAAAGTCGGAGGTGGCCGCGGACACCTCAAGCAGTGCTGGAGGACACTGGTGTCCGGGATATAAATATGGGAGAAGGCTGGGTTCAAGGCCGTTCTAACTCTCTCTGCTGCGCCTTGGAGTCTGCTGGAGGCACCGGGGGTCCAGAGAACATACAAGAATAGGAAATGACAAGATGGACTGTTACCTTGTGGAGGTATGCCCGGGCAGCCCTTTAGTTGTAGTTATGGCTAGGAAATTGACTCTGCTCCCATTGAACTGTAATGCTAAAAGACTTTTAACCGCTTCAGGAGTGCCCACCAAACTTATACTGCGGTAGGGCGGCCCTGTAGTGCTGGATCAAGTACATGTACATGATTTTAAAGCTCCGGGCAGGGGCTGCATGCACCAAGCTGTGCTGTCATTTGCTGCAGCACATGCCAATCAGTGAGTCCCAGCCAATGATTTATGGCCAGAACCCATTGATCGGCTGAGCAAATGACAGAAGAGAGCCCTGTGTAGGTAAACAGCACAGGGCTCTACTCTACAGACAGCAGCGATTAAAAACCAGCAAATTGCTTAGTAAAAACAGCATACATTATACACATTGTTAAATACACAGTTAACCCCTTGATTGCTCCTAAATGGTATCCCCTTCCCAGCCAGTGTCATTAGTACAGTGACTGTGTATATTATTAGCACTGATCACTGTATTAGTGTCACTGGTCATGTCAGTGTCCGTTAGTCAGTCCCCCGCCAGCATCAGTTAGTGTCAGGTTTCCCACTTCAATATTGTAGTCCCACTATAAGTCACTGATCACCCCCATTACTAGTATAATAATGAAAGAAAATCCAATATATGTACCATCATTTGTAGACGCTATAACTTTCAGACAAACCAATTAATATACACTTATTGGATTTTTGTTTTACCAAAGACGTGTAGCAGAATACATTCTATGGGTTGAGGTTAGGACTCTGTGCAGGCCAGTCAAGTTCCTTCACCCCAAACTCGCTCATCCATGTCTTTATGGACCTTGCTTTGTGCACTAGTCCAAATCATTTGGTGGAGGGGGGGATTATGGTGTGGGGTTGCTTTTCAGGGGTTGGGCTTGACCCCCTTAGTTCCAGTGAAGGGACATCCTAAGGGGTCAGCATACCAAGACATTTTGGACAATTTCATGCTCCCAACTTTGTGGGAACAGTTTGGGGATGGTCCCTTCCTATTCCAACATGACTGTGCACCAGTGCACAAAGCAAGGTCCATAAAGACATGGAAAAGTGAGTTTTGGGTGGAGGAACTTGACTGGCCTGCGCAGAGTCCTGACCTCAACCTGATAGAGCACCTTTGAAACTGACAGAGCGAGCAAACTCCACTATAGCGCTGGCACTCGCTCTGCATCCATCTCTACCAGAGACTCTGGCCACTGGTTACTAGAGCCACTTGGCGTCTAGCAACCAGTGACGTCACGACCGGAATTCCCTTCTCAGCATTCAAAGCGGAGGAGGAGTTAACTTCCTCCTCCTCCTCCGCACCTAGTTCTCTCCACCAGGGCCAGGACAAGGGCGGAGTGTGGGAGGGAGCGCCAGGTTGGGAGCATGCAGAAGAATCCACCCACCACTGTGCCCCAACCTTTGTTGCAGCTAAAACCAGTTCAAAAACAAAGCCGAGGATGTGCTCATACCTATTGGCAGGAACCTTTCTACGTGTAGCCTTGTGCTCCCTTAAGAGTGGCTGAAAGTTGTGGTTCACCTACCTGCTGCCCTCAATCGCACCTATTTCACACATCCAAAGTCACTGAACAGGCCGGTACTTTGTTTTTGTTTTATTTAGGGGTTTGAACTCGGATAGGGATTAGCGATGACTTTGGGATGCCCAGTAATTGAACATAAGACATGCTATATACACCTCCGGTATATACACTTCTTCACCTTCAGCACACTACTGCTGACCGTTACACTTCTCTCCAGTACACTACTTGCTGACCGTTACACCAGTCCTCCTTGTCCAAAGGGAAATTTATCAGACCTCTACAATACTTTTCTTTCACCACAGCTAGCACATGGTGAGGCCTGCTGCAGCAGCTGGCAAGGCCTCACAACTACCCTTTGTGGGTGAGAGCTGTAGGTTTCTCTCACTGAAACCAGACAGCCTCTCTTGTGTAGCAAAGTACGTTGGTGCTAGCCGGGCCTTTGGATGAACTACTACTCATAGCCCATCCTTCAAACCCATCCGGTCTGTCCTGCGGTCTAATGGCTCTCCTTCCCCTTGGTTGGTTCCTCTTGGCTTCCACAGACTGCTCTCTCTCTCTCTCTCTCTCTCTCCCAGACTGTCTCAGCCATCTCCTCTAGGGGCCGCCACTCACCAACTTATTGGTGGATTCCTTTAAAGAGTCTCCTACCATGTAGACCTCAGCTGCTCACCTGCTTCTCCTGTGCCGCTCCAGGAGCCGACTCCCGCTCCTGGCTGCACCCAGGACCCAGGTTCACCCGCCCCAGAAGGGGGATCCCCTCCCGGGCGAGGCCTGCTCCACAGCTCCTGACTACATCCTCACTCTTCCACCCAAACTCTCCTGACACCTGCTGGCAGATTTCTGTATTTAAGGAGGCCTGTCCCCTACCAATCCAGTCACTGGATTGGTCAGAGCTCCTAGTCATACATCAGGAAACAACACCTCCTCCTCCATCCCGCTTTCCAGAACTTTCCAAGCTCAAGGGGGAGGAATCTCCAAGGGGTGTTCCTTCCCTCCATCTCCAGCCCCTCCCTGAGCTACTCCCCTAGCCCAGATCAAAACATTCAGGCCTGACCAGATTTTTCCTTTCCTATCAAAATTCTACAAAAGTAAAGCACCTATACTATGGGGGGCGCTACACTCCCCCCCCCCCCCCCCAAACATCAGCTGGTCCCTCAGCTGAAAATTTTACAAAAAATAGAATGGGCATCCCAGAATCAGAAAATGGGAGGGGAAAAGGGAACAAACTTGGATGGGGAACTATACAAATAAATTAAGTACAAAAATATACCAACACCATCTCTGTAAATTATTTACACTGTACAGTATAATACATTCCTAGCTACTCGTCCCTGCAGCTACCCAGACATGTACACCATTTACATTCCTGGACCAAAGCATTTCTCCCTGAAGAAAAATACTTTGTCCACATAATTTGTATTAGCAGTTAATTGACTTGACTCTCCATGGATGAGGGTGTCCATCCTTGGATTCCTAAGAGAAGAGAGAACAACTAACTAAAACTATCTACAAATAACAGAAGGTCTACTGAGAGGGAGTTATAGACCTCCAGTAGAACCACACATAAACTTTTCTTCTGCTTTCACCTGCCTGCCCTGCCAGTGAGGGTTTATGATACCACTGCAGGAGCAGAAACAAAGAAAGTCTATGTTAGAGTTCTTCTTTAAGGTTCCTGATGGGAAGAGCCCTTCTCCGAACAAACAGTCCAAAACGAAGTTTGGAGCATTAGAACACACCTCACCCCTAACGTCCTTTCAATGTGCCAAGTCTCTGCCAATGAACGTGGGGGTGGCAGGCTGGCATGTTCTTGTTCAAATAAGGACAGAAAACACACATCTGCAGTCCTCCAGCAGTCTCTCTGTGTGGTATCTACATCATTGGATCCTTAGATGTAGGATGAAAGATCAGACAATCTCTGCTGACCCTTCCCCTCCCCGCACAAACAAGCCCCAAAATTCCTTGGGTAGGAACAAGTTCTTTACTCCAACGTCCTTTCAGTGAACTGGGCGCAGGGTGTAGCTTAAATGTTCCTATTTGATGATTAACAAAAGAGACATAATAAACTTCAGGCCCCTCCTCCAAGGTAGCTGTCCTGATGAATCCCCCATCATCGACAAACGGGAACCCTGGTCTGGGTATGGAAGGGCCTGCGCAGAGGAGCTTTTGGGGATTTTCCTTGAATTCCTGTAGCCAGGGTTGCGATCACTTTGGGTTCCTGAGCTTCTCATCTTCTTTGATCGACCATGGTGAGGCTTGTTCTGAGTGGAACCTGTCCTGTTAAACTACTGCATGGTCTTGGCCACCGTGCTGCAGCTCTTATAGCCTAGGCCATCTTTATGTAGAGCAACCATTCTTTTTTTTTTAAGATCCTTAGAGAGTTCTTTGCCATGAGGTGCTATGTTGAACTTCGAATTTAAGATGTGGGTAGCCCATGCTTACTCTTCAAGAAATGAGAAAAGCAACAGCCAGCACAACAAACTGACAAATTTGTGTAACAAACTATGAAAATAAAGTGCAGCGCTTGCAAAGAAAAGGATTTAAATAACATTAAATTATATATGAAAAAGAGTTGTATAAACACTGAAACCACTCTGTTGTATTCTGTGGGGATGACGTCTACCACCATCAACCCTTAGTAACTCAATATAATTTTGTGGCTAAATAAAAAGTGACTTAGTGCATATCAGCAATAGTGAATGTCCATAAAAGTGCACAATTGTTCATAAAAAAGTCCTTAGTGATGTTTGCAAATAGCAAGTAAAAAAAAAAAAATTATATATACATATTCATAATATTCTTGTGTCAATCGAGTGATGAATGGGGTCTGATAAGCCCATGCATAGTGACTATGTTCGATATTGGTCCAAAATGTCCACAATATATCATAAAGTGACTTGTGCCTATAGTGCATTCACAATGTGAATCCTCAAAGCTTATGGATTGGTGCGCTTACCAAAAGCTGGTAAGAGACCAGAGATGAAAAAGCCTCTACTGGATGGCAGCCAGACTGGAACTCCTGGAAATGGTCACCTGGTTATCTCCAATCACGTTCCTCCAGCAAGGGGCATACTGGGGTGGACCATAGGAATAATCTGGGTCTCTTACAGGGATGATTTATCAGATCATAAAAAGAGAAAAGTGCCCGCCATAGTGTAAAACCATTTACATTTTTATTTAAAAAATGGTATAAAAACACTTACATCAATAAAAGAATAATGAGCTCATCAATCAAAGAAAGAATGCAGTGACCTGAGGGGAACGGACCCAATGCGTTTTGTTTTAACACAGACATCTTCTGGGGTATCATGTTGAACTTCCAGTGACCAGTATGACAGAGTGAGAGTGATAAGACCAAATTTAACACACCTGCTCCTCATTCACATCTGAGACTTTGTAACACTAACGAGTCACATGACACCGTGGAGGGAAATGGCTAATTGGGCCCAATTTGGACATTTTTACTTGGGGTGTACTCACTTTTGTTGCCAGCAGTTTAGATATTAATGGCTGTTTGTTGAGTTAATTTGAGGGGACAGCAAATTTACACTGTTATACAAGCTGTACACTCACTACTTTACATTGTAGCAAAGTGTAATTTCTTCAGTGTTGTCACATGAAAAGATATAATAAAATATTTACAAAAATGTGAGGGGTGTACTCACTTTTGTGAGATACTGTGCCTCTTTCCTTGCTCCAGCCTGCTGCATTGCTCTCCTCTTCCCTCCAAAACCTCAGCCTCATCGCACACCATGCAGGAGCATTACCTCTGTATGGTGCGATGAGAAGGCTGGAGCGTGACCACAGCCACTCACAACTTGCACAGCAACTGCAGGGAACAAGTCACAAGTCACTCAAAATTCAGTTTAGCAGAGAATTTCAATCTCTGTGTAGCCCTCCCTGTTAGAAGATGATCAGCTGTGGGAGGCAAGTGACGCTGCATCTGATGGCAGGCTACGGGTGGCAAGTGACACTGCATCTGGTGGCAGGCTATGGGTGGCAAGTGACAGTGCATCTGGTGGCAGGCTATGGGTGGCAAGTGACAGTGCATCTGGTGGCAGGCTATGGGTGGCAAGTGACAGTGCATCTGGTGGCAGGCTATGGGTGGCAAGTGACACTGCATCTGGTGGCAGCTATGGGTGGCAAGTGACACTGCATCTGGTGGCAGGCTATGGGTGGCAAGTGACACTGAATCTGGTGGCAGGCTATGGGTGGCAAGTGACACTGCATCTGGTGGCAGGCTATGGGTGGCAAGTGACCCTGAATCTGGTGGCAGGCTATGGGTGGCAAATGACACTGCATCTGGTGGCAGGTTATGGGTGGCAAGTGACTTAATGAATCTGGTGGCAGGGTATGGGTGGCAAGTCACACATTGCATCAGGCAGCAGGCGATGGTGGCAAGTGACACACTGCATCTGGCAGCAAGTGACACGCTCAGGGCTCCCACTGATTCTGCATTATGGTAAGTTGAACTATTTTATTTTATATTGCAATGTAACAATAGAAATATTGTGATTTGATTATCCATATTAAGAATGTGTGGTGATGATTTAAGTGCTAACACCAGTCATTTGCTGATAAATCACCCCCGCCACCGAATTTCCCATCAACCCAGAGACTACATTCACCACCCCCTGGTCCTTGGCAAAATTGCCCCTGAATGGTAGTTTCGAAATGTGGTCATCCTGTGTACTGGCCTCCTCCCTAGTGGTCAGTTTCCAGTAGCAAGTGGAACCAAACCTACGTTATGGAGATTCATTACCTGATCACAGGGTACAGAACCAAAGGAGTTAACAAGAGCATGCATGAGGTCTGGGGTCTGTGCATGGTGGGACCCCATTCTGTTACTGGGAGTGAGGTAACAGAGGAACGCTGGGCGGGTGGAAAGGGCGCAGGCTCAGCACGTCCCTCAAAATGCAGCATACAAGTTGCAGTATATAGTGACACTGGACAGCACTTTTCAGAGGAACTCTGTACTTTATTACTGCACACAGTGAAGGTTCATCTCTATAGCTGGATACACACTATACCAGGGATCAGCAATTAGCGGACCTCCAGACGTTGCAAAACTACAAGTCCCATCATGCCTCTGCCTCTGGGTGTCATGCTTGTGGTTGTCAGGGTCTTGCTATGCCTCATGGGACTTGTAGTTCTGCAACAGCTGGAGGTCCGCTAATTGCATATCCCTGCACTATACCATTTTCTTTAGATATTTTCCTATAGATTTACCAAAGCCATATAATATGAGGTCAAACTTAAACACTTTCAGTATGTATGAAATCAGGCAGGCACTTCCACTACGTAGTTGAAGGTAAATCTAAAGGAAAATCTAACAACAAAAGTTGTATAGTGTGTATCCAGCTTAAGTCGGAGAAACTGCCTTAATGTTAGACTTTTCACATGACTGCAGTCTCCGCCTGGTCCTGGGCATTGATAAGTACACTCAGCGCAAAAATAATCCCACGTGCAGGGTAAGTAGGTCCTGCCCACAGGCTGGCCTCAGGCTCCATTCACACCTAGGTGTTTAGGGATCGCAGCAGAATCACTGCAAATCCTCCCATCAATTTCAAAATGCACTGCAATTGCAAAACGCAGGTTCCAGTGTGATTATTTTCAATGGCACCTAAAACGCGGCGTGGTTTTTCCGCGATTATCATGTGGTAAACACAGCAAATCACATTGCGTGAAGCCTGTCACCCAAAAGAAGCTCCTGCTCCTTTTTGGGTGACATGATTCACGTGATGCGAATAGCCACACAATGCATCTCTGATGTAATGGGGCTCTGATATAAGGACTTCGATGTAGACTCTGTAAGGGGGTTCTCATTTAAGGTGACTCTGATGAGGACACTGATATAATTGTGACTCTCATGTAAGATGGGGGTCTCTGATATAAGGGGGACTTTTATGTGGACTCTGTAAGAGGGCTCTGATATAAGGAGTGCTTTGATGTGGAAAGGGGGACTCTGATGGGGACTCTCATGTAAAGGGGAGGGCTCTGATATAAGAAGGACTTTGATGTGGATTCTGAAGTAAGAGGGCACTAATGTAAGAAGGGCTTTGATGTGGACACTGATGTAAGGGGGCTCTGATATAAGGACGACTTTGATGTAGATTCTGATGTAAAGAGACTCTGATATAAGGAGGACATTGATGTGGACTCAGTAAGAGGGCTCTGATGAGGTTTCTCTTGTGGGGGGCTGATATAAAGGGTATTTTGATGCGGACTCTGATGTAAGGGGGCTGTGATGGGCACACTCATATAAGGGGGACTCTGAGGGGCCCTGACGTGATGGGGTCTCTGATAAGTTCAAATTTATTTGGAGTTTCTTTGCTTTGTTTTATTGTTTTTTGTTTGCTTGTTTTTTTTTGTTTTTTGTTTTTTTTATGCTGTTTATAAAAAAAAGTACAAGTAAAACCTCAAAAAGGCATTTCATTTTTAATTATTAATTCATAAAAAAGTTTTTTTTTTTTTTTTTTGGCCCACACATTTTTCTAAAATATACAGTACATGTAGCCCTCATAATGAAATGTTTGGTGACTCCTAGGCTGGAATATCAATTAATTCTGGATACTGGAATTAATTTTTATGCATACTGCATTTATGTGCATAACTTATGTCAGTAAGCTCCTCCCTGAACGCAGCCTTGACCCTTTTTTTGCCCCTGAAAATAAAAATCTAAACACCACAAAGTGCATGGACACATTGGTGAAATAGAGCTGTGTTTAGAGGCATATACAAAAAATTGTAAATGAAAAAAAAGCACCAAAAGTATATTTTTGGGGTTTTCTTGTGTTTTTTTTTTCGGGGGGGGGGGGGTTGTGTTTTTTGTTTTCTGCCTATGTGCACGGGACCCTTGTGACACCTGTGTATAATTGTGTTCATGATATTGGATTTCCTGACTATTTCTTCCTTAATGTTTGTGTCCTCTATTTTCACTATAACAAAAGAAATAAAATAAAGAAGAAATTGTAGGCCAAAAAAATAAAATACAATAAAAACAATGTGCTGGTTACAAAATAGGGTTTTAAAATGTTTTAACAACCAATGAATAAGCTCAGAGAACAGTAAAAAGAAAGTCATAAATGCATTTCAGCGCAGAATTGGAAGCTGTCCTACTGAATAAAGTTCCTAAAAATTTGAGCAGCTCTGGAACCCTTGAGTAACCCATTTCCTACCCCCTGGTTTTGATGAAACCTTACTATGCCCATGATATCTCCAGCTAACTTTCTTTACCCCACCCTTGAGTCTGACACCACTGTTTTACCCCTTTGCCCGCCTATCCTTTTTCCTCTTGCCTTCCCCTTACCCAACCTCCCCCTTCTCTTGCTCTTTTCTACCCCTCCTACGTGCTTACCCCTTGTCCCCCTTACTTCTTTCTCATCTCTATCCTTCCCATTTTACCTCTGCAGCCCCTACCCTAGCTTGAGCTCCTAGCTAGGTGTTCCCCTTAGTACACCCCATTACCCCTCCTGAACTGCAGTCTCCCAGTACTCTTGGGCTCTTTGGTATTGTCCCCCATTAAGGGTGCCAAACAGCTACATCTGTTAATTACTTGGGCATGACTGGGAGCCCTGCATAATACTTGTGCTCCTCTCAGTGGCGGCCTGTGTTTTTTTTTTTTGGGGGGGAGTGGCAAACAACCCCCCCGTTGGTCAGTGGCATCAGCACCCCACCCCCCGCACTTACCGCAGCAGGCCCCGGCTGGCGGGTTCCGGGCTTGGGCAGGCATTGGCGGACTTCAGAGGGCAGCGGTGGGCTTTGGCAGGTTGCAGGCTCCAGCGGCAGCGGGCTTCTATGGAGGACGGGTGGCATCTCCCTTCTTCTCCTAGGCGTCCAATAGGATTACCTGTCCTTTCAACCAATCGGGTGATGGGTATCAGACCCGCTTGCCGATTGGCCAGGAGGAGGATCAGAGTTGCAACAGCATATATTCATTCGCTGTTGCAACACACCTGGGTGGGCTCCAGACACAATGCTCTGAGCCCCGAGTCCACCCTATTTTGAAGTCTATTAGAGCCTCTGGCCCTAATCGGTGCTTCAAAACTCCCCCCCTTGCCCATCCCCGCCATAGGAATTCATGCGCCCGGCGTCCTGAGAGGGGCCGACCACATGGATAGTGGGAATGGTGGGGCATGGATGGGGGGGGCTGCTCTCTTATCCCCCCCCCCCTGTTTTTTCTCCCTGACTGTTCATATGCTGTTTATGCCTAGAATTTCAGCCTACCTATGTATAGCATTATGGAGGATTATCCTCCCTTTGATGATTGCTATGTACCCTTTTTTGACCCAGCATGGCCTTTTCCATGCTTTAGCTCCTGTTACATTGTACTTACTATACTAATGTACCTCTTGCACTCTTACTTTTGTTGCCTTTTAATTAAATAATTGAACAAGAGAAAAAAATGTGTTTCAGAAAAAAATATGCAGCCCACACGTTTTTGAAGGTTTTGTAAAATATTTGTTTGTGTTTTAAAAATGGTCTGACCATTCTTGCTTAGGGAAAAAAAATAATACAAAAATAAAATGAACACAAAAATATTATTTTACATCGTGTCATTCATAATTTTTTTTTTTTAACTGTATCCCATTTAATATTTTAAGGGCCCATTCACACTGGAATGCAATACGGGAAAGGCTTATTAAATGCGTGTTTCCGGCACCTCAACGCACTGCCCTTGAATTCTGATATAGGAAGAACTTTGATGTGGATTCTGATGTAAGGGGGCTCTGATATAAGGAGGACTTTGATGTGGATTCTGATATAAGGGGCCTCTAATATAAGAAGGACTTTGATGTGGATTCTGATATAAGGGGCCTCTAATATAAGAAGGACTTTGATGTGGATTCTGATGTAAGGGGGGCTCTGATATAAGGAGGACTTTGATATGGATTCTGATGTAAGGGGGCTCTAATATAAGGACTTTGATGTGGATTCTGATGTAAGGGGGCTCTAATATAAGGAGGATTTTTATTTGGATTCTGATGTAAGGGGGCTCTAATATAAGAAGGACTTTGATGTGGATTCTGATGTAAGGGGGCTATGATATAAGGAGGGCTTTGATGTGGATTCTGATGTAAGGGGGCTCTGATATAAGGAGGAGTTTGATGTAGATTCTGATATAAGGGGGCTCTAATATAAGGACTTTGATGTGGATACTGAAGTAAGGGGGCTCTGATATAAGGAGGACTTTGATGTGGATTTCGATGTAAGGAGGCTCTAATATAAGGAGGTCTTTGATCTGGATTCTGAAGTAAGGGGGCTCTGATATAAGGAGGACTTTGATGTGGATTTCGATGTAAGGAGGCTCTAATATAAGGAGGACTTTGATGTGGATTCTGATGTAAGGGGGGCTCTAATATAAGGAAGACTTTGATATGGGTTCTGATGTAAGGGGTCTCTAATATAAGGAGGACTTTGATGTGGATTCTGATGTAAGGGGGCTCTAATATAAGAAGAATGACTATGAAGGGATTACCTGCGCTGGGATATGCAAACTATTATATGTTGAAAGAGATGGTAGGACAATAGAGACTGCTGCTCTCCAGAACTTTCCGTGCATAAGCAAGGTAAGCAGAAATATACCTCTCTGTCTAATATAAGAAGGACTTTGATGTGGATTCTGATGTAAGAGGGCTCTGATATAAGGAGGACTTTGATGTGGATTCTGATGTAAGGGGGCTCTAATATAAGGACTTTGATGTGGATTCTGATGTAAGGGGGCTATGATATAAGGAGGGCTTTGATGTGGATTCTGATGTAAGGGGGCTCTGATATAAGGAGGACTTTGATGTGGATTCTGATGTAAGGGGGCTCTAATATAAGAAGGAGTTTGGTGTGGATTCTGATGTAAGGGGGCCTCTAATAGAGGCAGATTTTTATATGGATTTTGATGTAAGGGGGCTCTGATATAAGGAGGACTTTGATGTGGATTTGCCGCAAATCTGCCCGCGATTTGACAGTGCTGATGTGTGAATGACAAAATGTGGGACTCGCATTTGAGATGCCATTCATTTGAATGACACCTTAAAACGCAGTGCTGGTCTGCCACAATTGTCGGGTGATAAAGCGTGTTGCAATCACGGGACGCATGTGGTCCCAAAGTAGCTCCTGAACTATTTTTGGGCTACATGTGTCCCGCGATGCGGGTTGCCACGATTGCAACACGCTTTATCGCCCGACAATCGCTGCAGACCCGCGCCACGTTTTGAGGTGTCATTCAAATGAATGGCATCTCAAATGTGAGTCCCGCGTTTTGTCATTCACACCTCGGCGCTGTCAAATTGCGGGCAGATTCACAGCAAATATGCCCGCGATTCAAAATGCTGTAGTGTGAATGCAACCTAAGGATTCTTTCACGTAGTTAATAAGCTAAGCCGCCCCCTTCCCTGAAAAGTTATCTGCAGTGGATCGCTTTTCAGGGGGAGTTATAACAGCTTTTTTTACATTGCAAGACTGCGCTGCAACTGCAAGTCAGGTATTTGGCTCGTAATTGCGGTGCGGCCCCATTGATCTCAATGGGTGAGTTTGGCGGGTGGTGGCGCCTGTCAGACTCTGCAGCCCAAGTTAAAAAGGATGCAGCTGTAAAGCAAGGCATGTGTGCAGCCCTGTCAGATTATAATCTTACAATTTAGGTGGGCGACTGCAGAGTGGCAAAACTGTGGATCAGCCACCTGGTTATTTTTTTTAGAACTTTTTTGAACTTTTCTGAAATGTCACAAATAAGGATGGACTCGGACGTGTTCGCAAGTGCACGTGCCTGAGCCCGCCAGGAAGTGAGCCTGGCACTGCGCTAATCACAGGCAGGGAGACATTCCCCGATCGCTGCAGCCGCACATCGGGGAAATGTCTCCCTGCCTGTGATTAGCGCAGCGCCGGGTTCACTTCCTGGCAGGGTCGGGCACGTGCACTTGCGAACACCCCCGGGCCCATCCTTAGTCACAAAGTATGTAGTGAGATTTCATTCACTTCTATCGGTTGGAGAGTGATTTTGCTGCGGTAGATTGCCTCTCACCACTCTGAGATGAAAGAAGTACTGAATGCCAAACTCTTGGTTGGCACACACCACCGCAGCACGAGCTACCATGACAGGAAACAAGACTTTCTGCCTTGTCCATGTGTTCGAAACAGGGACAGCACTTAATGGTGTGTGAACGGGCTATTAAAGAAACAAAGTATACAATGCAATCTGATTAGTCGCTAATGGCAACACCTGTGATTTCCTCTGCTTTCTTTTAGTCCTCAGTTATAATTGCAGTTGAGGGATTGCATTTTTAGAATGGTAAAATTGCCGCAAAAATGCATCAGTGTGAAAGCAGTCATAGGGGTGGGTGGGGCGTTAAAAAAAGCAACTTAGTTGCATGTTTTACCGCCCCACCCACCCCTAGACAGCTTTTCCCAGTGATGTGCTTTTGCTGCATTGTTATTGTGCTAAAATCGTAAACCCTCTCAATCTTATGGGACTCTTCACACCACTTCGCTGCGGGTGCGGTGTGTTTTGAACGGTCCTGCATGCTGCACTTTTGAAAACCGCAACAAAAATGCACCTTCACATTGAAATGAATTGAAAACGCACCAAATTGCTTACAGAAACACATCCCAATCACACAGTCTGTTCTTTTGAGTCACATGTCCAAGCTTCACCGAAAACACACCGGAAACATACTGGAAATGCATCAAAACCGCAACAAAAATGCATATACGTTGTTTACTACCATTTTTCAATGGAGCAGAGTGACAGAAGTCTGCTGCAAGGTCAGTGGATAGGGGTGTACATGCGTCATGGCAAAATTTAGGCTGGGTTCACACTGCCGTGCGAAGTGGCTCACAGCAGGGTTCCGGGAGTCCCTGTTCACCGTTTCAGGCCTGATTTTGGTCCAAATTTTTGTCTGAATTCCGAGCTAAAATGGACCAGAAGACGCACAGGACTCCTGTGCAATTCACTCCGCAGCCGCCACAGAGCTGTGTGAACCAGCTCCATTGAGAGTCAGTCACAGTCTCCTGACATGCGAATTGGATGCGGGGAAACCGCGGGCAATAGTGTGAATCCCGTCTTATCCTCACTGTCTGCTCAGTAGGCAGCACCGTTAGGGTTGCCACATCATCCCTTTAATCCAGGACACATATTAATTACACAGGTTCTGAGGGTGATTAAGGTGGTAATTAAACTCACTTGGTGCCTCATCTGCATTAAATTAGCCTCAGAACAACCTGTGTAATTCATATGTGTCCTGGATTAAAGCGATGATGTGGCAACCCTAAGCACCGTCCGCCAAACACTACCCATTCAGCTAAATGGGGCCGCACCACATTTGCCCCACTGGCGGTGAGGAAGTGACATAAGACCCATCAAACACTCTCTGGAAAATGATCCAGGGCAGCACAAGTGTAAACAAGGCCTAAGGGTTCATTTACACCAGATGCGACGGGGTGCATTTTGTGACCACATTCCCAACGCATAGCAATGAAAAAAATAAAGTTTCCCTATGTATGCAGGTCACACTAGCGAGTTGTGTCTGTTTGCCCAGCGCTGAAAAAAAGTATAGCATACACTTTTTTTCAACGTGATGCTCATAAATGTGACTCATCTCAAGACAAACGAGGCAAACCCCCCTCCAACCCAACACATGTAAAACGCATGCCTATGCTTTATAGTGCATTGTGGTGTGAATGAGCACTTAATGAGAGTGATAACTCAACCAACACAGACCCCTGACGTGACATCCCGATCCCTGTACTATGACTCAGGCCTTGTTTACACCATGCAGCCTGTAATAGTCAATGTGTTGCCCTTAGCAACTTATTTGTTTTCATCTTATTTTTATGAGGTGCTTGCTGTGAGGTGAGGGAAGCCTCCATGTTTGTTGGCACACCCATCTTTCTAATTGTTATTACAGTTGAATGACAGGGCGGGGCATAACCTTGATTAGGGCAGAAGTTGAGGTGTAAGGTACAGCCGGTGCCTAGGATCTGAGGGCCCACAGATAGTGAGGGGAGGGTACAATAAGGTATCTGTGCCGCTGCAATGAGGTACCTCAGAAATGTTAAGCCATATCAGGGTCACTGTAAGGTAAATGAAGACAAAAGATGGCCCTCGTCTTTGGACTCGCCATCGCCCTCAAGGTAAGCTGGTGTTGATCATTATTTAATATATATACCGTGCTCAGCATAAATGAGTACACCCCAACAGATTTGTCAGAAAACCTTTACTTTCCTTTCAGAATCAACCTTTTCCATGGGACACCATACTACAAAATACTCCCACAAATGTGCCCATTGATTGCAACTGAGATTTTTTCATTTGCACACACAAAAATAATTTTTCCTAACAAATTCATTCAAGACCATGTTGCAAAATGAATACACCCCAATGAAAGTTAGGAGTAAAGCTACATTTTAGACAAAAAAATCCTAGTTAACAAGTATTAGGAGAGTCTAATTATCCATTAACCACTTCAGCCCCGGAAGGATTTACCCCCTTAACCACTTCAGCCCCGGAAGGATTTCCCACATTAGGGCCAGAGCACTTTTTGCGATTCAGCACTGCGTCATTTTAACTGAAAATTGCGCGGTCGTGCGACGTTGTACCCAAACAAAATTGGCGTCCTTTTTTTCCCACAAATAGAGCTTTCTTTTGGTGGTATTTGGTCACCTCTGCGTCATTTCTGATCACCGCTATAAAGAAAAAAAGAGCGACAATTTTGCAAAAAAAACAATATTTCTTACTTTTTGCTATAACATATATCCAAAAAAATATATAAAAAACAAATTTATTAGGGGGGGCGCGGCTGGCTGCAGACTAAGATGGTCACATAGTCTCACTGCTCCCTTTCAGCTGAGACATTAGCCATGAAAATAGCACAGAAAAGCAGCAGAATCTCACCCTCTTCTGCCTGAGGGGGGTCCCACACCCGAGCAGCACACCCCGGAGACTCCAACAGTGCACACTTAGAAGCCGCCAGGGACACAGCGGGACATAGCTGCGGGCCGCCACGAATGGCCGGACGGACCGGGAGACATTAATCCACGGCCATCCGCAACTGTACGGGGTAGGTGAGCTCCTCCAGTGCCCCATCAGGCTCCCCCACACTTACCTCCCTCCTCTCATCCGACTATTCTGACGTTTTCTACTGAAATCAACAAAGAAAAGCACTTAGGAGAATCGCCTCCGACGTCCAGCGGTGGCCATCTTGCGGCCTATATCCCGGCCGAAGTAGTGACGAACTGCTGCAACCTCAATCTGCGGCCATCCGCGACTATACAGGGCAGATGAGCTCCTCCAGTGCCCCATCAGGCTTCCCCAAACTAACCTCCCTCATCTCAGCTAGTTATTGTGACCTTTCCAGCAATATTCCGCAAAGAGAAGCCCCTAAGCAATCCGCCTCAGTCATCCAGCGGTGGCCATCTTGCAGCCTATCTCCCGGCCCCAGGTTGTGTAGGACGAACGGGCCGCCGAATCAGTGGTGCGCTCGGCCAGAGGATCACTCCTGTCCACTACCAGTCCTCAGGAGAGGGGCACTCCGGAACACCCCAAGACCACTGCTGACCTTATAGCACCCCACAGAGAGCCGCATTAAGGTACAGCTTAACCTGAAACCTTCCTGCACAGGACAGTATCTGACCCCTCAGTTGTACACTGTCTCACTGACATACCTGGGTCCTCCAACCCCACATATCAGTGCCTCTCTAGTGACACAAGCTATCCAGCCACCGATCAGAAGACAGTCGGCCCCTCACAAATTGACCCCCTGGCTGCGGCCTAGCTGTGCACAGACTCCCAGCTTCGCACGCACGCATCCTGAGGGAAGAAGCACCCAAACCCTCTGTAGAGGTGACATGCTCCTTGGTAATTCCTGTAAACAGGAAACGCACAAACGCATAATAGATTTCTTCAACAAAGACAATAAGATGCAGCCACAAAAAGGACAAAACGTAGGGCAGCAGCCCCCCACATCACCAGCTGGAGATAATCAACCATTACCTAGCCCTGTGCCAGAGGTTATGGACAGCTCTGAACAAAGTGCCCTACCATCTCAAGTACTCTCCCCCGACAGAAACAAAAGGGCGGCACAATCTCCAGATCCCTCACCATTCAAAGTCCCAATATATAAGAGGCAACACTGGGATGAAAGACCAGACAACTCTGATTCTCATAACTCACTGGCGAATCTTCCCACCAGCGACCACCCAGCATCCGAACACACTTTAAAGATGATGCTCCTCTCGTTGCAAAAAGACATGAGAAACGAACTTCGATCATCCCTGACAATGCTTCAAAGCAGGATCGAACAAATGGAGGACCGCACCGAAGTTCTTGAACGACAGGTCACCGACCAAGCAACTGGACAACTGTAGGCCTCTGACCCACTTCAACAACATGCAGATGATATCCATTTTCTCCAAGCGAAAGTGGCCGACCTTGAAGATCGTTCCAGAAGGAACAACATAAAATTCAGAGGAATACCTGAAACTATCAAACCTTCTGAGCTTACACCTTATCATCATCAGCTGTTCTGCAAACTCATACCTCAGCTGACGCAATCTGAGATGCTTATCGACCGAGCACACAGAATCGCCAAACCAAACTATTTGCCAGAAACGGTCCCGTGTGTTGTCCTGGCTCGCATACACTTCTACCCAACTAAAGAGAAGCTTATGTCGGCTACACGTTCCAACAATTCCCTGCCGTAACCATTCACCAACATCTCGCTCTTTACAGATATATCAGCTGCCACAGCCAGGAACCGCAGAGACTTCAACCAAGTGACCTCAACCCTGAGGGAACGCAACATTCCCTACAAATGGGGCTTCCCGGCAAAATTGATTGTTACTTACCACAATCAACCCACAAATATCCTCTCTCCAAAAGAAGGGATGAAGAGATTACTGAATTGGGATATTATCTCGTCACCACCTTCACATCCGGAGCAACGAAGTTCTCAACCGGCCTCCCGTGGCCGTCCTTCCTCTTACTGTGCCTCGGGCCGTGATCTACAGCATTTCTGACCCTCAACCCTCCACAGGTATAGACCTGTTCCTCAACGCATCCTAAAACAGCATACACCTGAATAACCAAGTCTCAGCTGAGGATTTTTCATTCCTTGTTGTTTCTGTCTACTTCTGCAATTATTGTTAACCCAGGTTATAGAAAAAGTGCCACGCACTTTAGACTACAGGTAACTTATTTTTGTTGATGTTCAACCTTGATATTACTTGCTACCTACTAAGTTTTCGTTACATTTATTTTTGTTATTTTTTTTGACCCAATTGTATTCTGACCTAGCAACCTCATTCAGTATTTTCACATTTTATTTCCTATTGCTGCAACCTTAAGAGCGCAGGGTAGCGGGTGAACTCCTTTTTTTCATACGATTTCCCCCTGATTTTCCCCCTGTCTACCATGGCTATCATAACCTCACTGAACGTCAAGGGCCTTAACTCCCCCTTTAACCACTTCCTTACTGGGCACTTAAACCCCCCTCCTGCCCGGACCAATTTTCAGTTTTCAGCGCTGTCGCTCTTTGAATGACAATTGCGCGGTCGTGCGACGTCGCGACTTTTGACTTTTAACCAGGCCCGTCCTCCCCCCAAATTCACGGGTCATTCCTTCACCAATTTCCCCCTCAATTCCGGGAACTGCAAGTCACTCCAATACTATCGGTACCATCTGTCCCCCTTTTAGTCCCCCTTTAGCATACTTTTTTTCCTCAAGTGGGCGATGGGACGCGAGAATTCCAACGTCGTTATCCTTTATTTTACACTTTTATGACTTACTCCAACGATCCAGTCTTATGTTAACCCAGTTTTTTTTATTGTTTTTATTTACATTGCTTTTGAATCATCCATCGTTCATTATAGTTCCAACTTGTAGTTGTTTTTATTCAATGGACA
>BLSH010214078.1:997082-1012885 GCA_018402905.1 Glandirana rugosa | reverse complement strand
AGTACACCCCCCCCCCCCCTGAAACTAACTCTAACCTCGTACAGGCTGGTACATTATAACGGTTAAAAACGAAGAACATGGCGTAACCTTGGTCAATATTTACGCCCCTAATATCCACCAGGCACAGTTCTACCAGTCAGTTACAGAGAAGCTAGCTTCCTTCAGACACCACCCCCTAATTATCTGTGGGGACTTTAACCAAGTTGTAAATGCAGACCTAGACTCTTCCAACCCATCTCAGAAGCAATCCACAGCCCTCTCAAACTTCCTTTAAACACAAGATCTTCATGACGCATGGCGATGCTTACATGACACTGAAAAGGACTTCACCTTCTATTCACACACCCACGCTGCCTACTCCAGGATAAATATGTTTCTGGTAGACAAAATCTCCCTCCAGGCGGTACAAGAAGCAAAAATTGGCAATATTACATGGTCGGACATGCTCCAATCTCAATCAAAGTCCCCCCCCCCCCCACATGACACTGGGCAAGAGGTGGAAACTCAATACCTCCCTATTAACAAACCCAAAATACCAGAAACATGTTGAATCCACAATCTCAGAATTTTTTCAAATAAATGCAAATTCTGTTAAGAGCCCTTTCACCTGCTGGAATGCCCACAAAGCAGTTGTGAGAGGTCTCCTTATGAAGTTTGGGGCTCAGGAAAAGAGAAACCGTGATGCTACTTCCTCCAAACTATTAGCTCAGATTGCCATTCTCGAAAAAATGCATAAGGCAAACCTGTCTTCTTCTATAGGGAACGATCTACGGGATTTGAGAAAGGCCCTAAGTGACCACCTACATTCTAATTTTGACTTAACTCTAAAAAAGCTACAATTAAACTTCTATGCCCACCATAACAAGCCGGGGGCCAGCCTGGCTAGGCAACTCAAAAAACACTTAGTCCGAGCAAAAATTCCCTATCACCTTTCTCAAGAGAAGTCTCGCCCCTCTAACCCCAAAGCCATTGCAGACCGCTTCAGCCAATTTTACGCCAAGCTATATAATTTAACTGAGTCAGGTGAGTCCGCTGCTCCCACTCTCACCGATATCTCAAACTTTCTAGATGACCTGAAGGTACCATCCCTTTCCCACGAACAACTACATAACATCTCTACACCCTTTAGGCTGGGTTCACACCATTGCGAACTGGTTGCGGGTTCCCCACATCCAATTCGCAATAGCAGGAGATTTTGACCGGCTCTCTATGGAGCCGGTTCACATATCTCCGCAGCAGGTCCGGTGCATTTTTCCCAAAAACGCGGTGCGACTTTTGGTTCGTTTCAGGTCCGAATTCAGCCAAAAATTCGAGCTGAAATCAGACCTGAAACGGTGAACTAGGACGCACCGGGCCCCTGCTGTGAGCCGCATGCAGTTCATATGTGAACCCAGCCTTACTGAATCTGAAATCAAGAAGGCAATAACCTCATTACCACTACATAAAGCACCTGGACCAGATGGCTTTAGTAACGAATACTATAAACAATTTGCACACATTTTAAACCCTTTTCTATGTCAAGCTTTCAATCATACTTTACTGACTGGCAATTTTCCGGAAGAGGCCCTAGAAGCGACAATAACCACCATCCACAAAACAGGTAAACCCACGGAAGAACCCGCCAGTTACAGGCCAATATCTCTGCTAAACACGGATACAAAACTCTATGCCGAACTACTAGCTACCCGCTCATCCACAATAATCTGCCAACTAGTTCACCCAGACCAAGTGGGGTTTATGAATGGTAGGCAAGCATTAGATGGCACTAGACGTTACATTGATCTACTTCAATGGGTGGAGCGCAGTCCAATGCCCTCTCTATTCATCTCTTTGGATGCGGAGAAGGTGTTCGACAGAGTCGACTGGTCCTTCCTACAAGCGGTACTCTTGAAATTCGGCATTTCAGGCACCCTTCTCAAAGCCATAATGGCTCTATACTTAGCTCCAAAAGCTAGAGTGATCAACGCGGGGATCTTCTCAGAGCCCTTTAACCACTTCCCCACTGCCTGCCGTGTATTCAAAAGGGTGACAGTCAAGTGAAATATTCCCACCACCTCGGAATTCAAAATGGGTTCTCTTACCAGACAAAGCTGGCTATAAAGCTCTATACAAATTAAAATCAGCCACCTCGTGCCTCCACCGACAGTAACGTGTAAAGCTGGGTACTCTTACCCTAGATTGATTGTCATCAGGCCCACATGTTAATCATACTCCTTCTCCTTTATGGGTTCCAAGGTAGGGTAACCAATCAAGCTCCGATATGGGGGGAAGCCATCAAGGGTGGAATAAAATATAAAAATTCCACATAGCTTAAATCCGTTTTAAAACCAGAGTTAATTTATTAAGGTAATACACTTTTACATTTGGAGCTTGATTGGTTACTCTACCTTGGAACCCATAAAGGAGAAGGAGTTGGATTAACATGTGGGCCTGATGACAATCAATCTAGGGTAAGAGTACCCAGCTTTACACATTACTGTCGGTGGAGGCACGAGGTGGCTGATTTGTATTTGTATAGAGCTTTATAGCCAGCTTTGTCTGGTAAGAGAACCCATTTTGAATTCCGAGGTGGTGGGAATATTTCACTTGACTGTCACCCTTTTCTTTCCGAGGTGGAATTAGCAGAGGAAGAAAATTATCTGGTTACACATATGAACTGTTATTCTCACATATGGACTGTTGAGCACTCTATTTTTTATGTGAAACATAATTATCATTTTATTGATTTATGTTTACATGAATTTCATTAGATATTATTAAGCACGGCATTTTTCACTGTCACATACTAGATGGGGTAGTTTTTGTTGTGCGGTGTATTCATTTTTGCATCAGCTAATTTGAGTAAAACTGAATATTTTGTAATCTAAGTTATATTGTTATCCTTACTTTCATGTAATGAGCTAAACAAATGTTCTTCAAAACTCAGTTTTGTCAAAATTTTGGAATTTTTTCTTGTGTTCATTGAGATAAAATCTTACTTTTCAAAAGGGGTGTACTCATTTATGTTGAGCACTGTATGTATTATATTATATTTTTAGAATGATTTTTCAGAATAATTGCGTGGCGGTTTGATCTGCCGACTTATGTCAGTGGTATCTCTACGGGTCGCATAGGGCTAGTAATTCTACATGTCACATAGGGCTAGCCCATTCACTTAAATGGCTCGCCCAAAAAGCTCCTGGGCAACCAGCATCCTGCGATTTTTAAAAGCCCATTTTGCTGCAGGTAATTATCGCAGTAAAGCAAAGAAAAACAAACGAGAGGCGCACCGACTTGTGCCGTACCATTAAAAAGTTTAATAAAATTGTGAAGCTAAAATCCATATACTCACAAACAGAGCTGATAATGAAGCTTTACAATACAGAAATACATCCAATGGAACCGATGACAGGACCTCAGCAGAGGGACTGGATGTTGACCATAAGGCAAGGCTGACGCGTTTCTAGCTATTAAGCCTTATGGTCAACATCCAGTCCCTCTGCTGAGGTCCTGTCATCGGTTCCATTGGATGTATTTCTGTATTGTAAAGCTTCATTATCGGCTCCGTTTGTGAGTATATGGATTTTATCTTCACAATTTTATTAAACTTTTTAATGGTACGGCACAAGGTCGGTGCGCCTCTCTTGTTTGTTTTTCTTTGTTTTAGTGTGTCTGGATTCCCATGATCCTGAAGAGGGCAGCAAGACCTACATGTGCTAACGATTACCATCTTCACTGTGACTTTTATTGAATTAAATGCCCCTGCTATGCTGTGCATCATCGGATAGAGGTTCTTTGAGCGCAGGAGTTTATTGTTTTTGGTAATTATCGCAGGACAGGGACGTGCAGTGAGGTCAGTGGCTGGTGAGGCACTGGCTATTTTCAGAGCCAGATACACACAGGTTACATATGGTGTGATCGTTAGGCTACATACACATGGGTGTTATGAAAAACAAGCTGTGAAGCTAGTAACAACGCCAGCAAAAAAGCTGCGTCAAAAACGCGATTTTGCCCTGGTTCACATTGGAGCGATTTGTCGTGCGATTTGACAGGTCAAATCGCATGACAAGTATCAGCCTATTGCCGGCAATGGCACTGTTCCAATCATTGCAACGCCGACTTTGCAGCACCACACCAATTTGCAAAAGACGTTTTTGCAGTACTTCTGCCGATTTCAGGTGCGACTTCAATTGACATCTGTGTATGAAGCAACACAAGTGAAGTAGCAGTGATTTCAAAGTAGCATCAATGTGAACCAGGGCTTTATCAGCATTTTGCATTGGCGTCAATTTGCGTTTTTCTGTGCTAGCTTTAAGCTGCGTTTCTCTGTCTCTATTCAAAATTAATAGTTCCCTATGGGAGCCCATTGATTTGAATAGAAGTCGGAAGTTGCGATGATCCGACTTGCGGTGCGTCTCGTGTGCTGAGGATCTTAAAGTGGAACCCCACACAAAAATAAAAAAAACTAATTTGCTTGGGGTTCCCCCTAAAAGAGATACCAGATCATTCATTCTGGTATGGATTTTAAGGGGAACCCCCCCCACACCATTTTTTTTGCCCCTCCAATCCACACCAGACCCTTATCCGAGCGGCAGCCCGGCAGGTCAGGAAAGGGGGGAAGACGAGCGAGAACCCCCCCTCCTGGACCATACCAGGCCGCATGCCCTCAACCTGGGGGGTGGGTGTTTTGGGGCGTGTGCGCCCTGCGCCCCCCACCCCTGAGCACCTTGTCCCCATGTTTATGAGAACAAGGGCCTCTTCCCGACAACCCTGGCCAGTGGTTGTCGGGGTCTGCAGGTGGGAGCATATCGGAATCTAGAAGCCCCCTTTAACAATTGGGCCCCCAGATCCCGACTCCCCACCCGATGTGAAGAAGTATGGGGTACATTTTACTCCTACCCATTCACCTAAAAAAAAAAGTGTAAAAAAAAAAACACTACACAAGTTTTTAAAGTATTTTATTAAATCGGCTCCGGCGTCTTCTCCCTCCTCCAGAGTCTTCTTTCTTCTGCTCTTTTGCGGGGTCTTCTTTCTTCTGCTCTTTTGATGGGTCTTCTGTCTTCTCCCTCTTTTGCCAGGTCTTCTCAGCTGTCTTCTCCCTCTGTTCTTCTTCCGATGTTGACATGACATGGTCTCCCGGACTAATGCTGGCTCCGCGCTGTGCATTGACTTCTATATTGGCATGGGGTGTGGACACCCGCTGACGTCACCCGAGGCATGATGGGGCAGTGACAGCGGGTGGGGCCTCCGGATGATGTCAGCGAGTGGCCACGCCCCGTGCCAATATAAGTCAATGCACAACGCATTCGTCCGGGAGATGCGCGTCGTGTTAACATCAGAAGAAGAACAGAGAGAGAAGACAGCGAAGAAGACCCGGCAAAAGAGCAGAAGAAAGAAGACCCCTCAGAGTCAGAAGAAAGAAGACCCCGTTAAAGAGCAGAAGAAAGAAGATGCTGGAGGAGGGAAAAGAACAGGAGAGGGAGAAGACGTGGGAGCTGATTTAATAAAATACCTGTGTAGTGTTTTGGGTTTTTTTTACACTTTTATTTTTACACTTATTTTTAGGTGGATGGGTAGGGAACCATTGATTTTGAATAGAGACAGAGAAACGCCTGATGAGGCTTAACGCTGTGTATACAACGTTAAGCTGCGTTTTTGAGCTTTTACCGGCACCTGCATTTTTACAGCTCTAGCGCTGGAGCCTCAGAATGTGCTGGTCCTGGGTTTTTTTTTGGAGCTTAAAAACGCCTGTGCCACTTACAGCTCAAAAACGTCTGTGTGTGTATGAGGCCATTGAATAACATGGAGAGGCATTTTTATGCTGTAAAAAAAGCTCAAAAACACGGCTGTAAAAAAGGCCTTTAGAGTGAGAGCAATAATTCTAGCACTAGATCTCCTCTCTAAACATGTAACCTGTAAATATTTTTAAAAGTGTGCCTATAGAGATCTTTAAGTAGTGAAGTTTGGCGCCATTCCACAAATGTGCGCAATTTTAAAGCGTGACATGTTAGGTATCTATTTACTCAGCGTAACATCGTAACTCCAAAGTCGTATGTGCAACTTTGCTGCAACTTTGGATGGGTGCGACTTGGATGTGATTTGTTGTCCCTCTACAAAGTCGGACCCACCGTTGCACCACTGTTCCATGTAAAATGTTCAGGGATAACTTTCTTGCAACTTTTGAGGGTTAACATTGAAGTCTATGGCCCTCAAGTTGAATTAAAGGAGTTGTAAAGGCAGAAGGTTTTTTATCTTAATGCATTCTATGTATTAAGATAAAAAACTTTCTGTGTGTAGCAGCCTCCTCATCACCCCCCTAATACTTACTCTGAGCCCCCTCTCTCTCCAGCAATGTCCACAATCCCCTCAGCCATCCAGAACACTCCTCCTAAGTGGCTGAGACACAGCAGAGGCGCCATTGGCTCCCGTGGCTGTCAATCAAAGTCACTCAGTCAATTAGGGGAGAGAGGGGGCGGGGCTAGGTCAGCGCTCTGTGTCTGATTGGATACACAGAGCTCTGACTCAGCCTGGGTGCACCGGTAGCAAGCTGCTGGCTGAGGGGGCACTCGATGGGAGGAGGGGCCAGGATCAGCAAAGAGGGACCCGAGAAGAGGCTGCTCTGTGCAAATCCAACCGCACAGTGGAGGTAAGTATAATATGTATGTTATTTAAAAAAAAACAAGCCTTTACAAAGTCGGGCCAAAGTAGTGCATGAACTACTTTGAAGTCGCTGCGACTTTAAGTCGTACATATATGAATGATTATCATTGGAAAACATGGGGAACGACTTGTCATGTGACAAGTCGCACAAGTGTAAATGGAGTTATGCACTTATAACCACCAGCACTCTTTTAATTGTACATTTGAAAAATACGCCCATGCAAGCGCACAAGCACATGCTACTGGTTACGCACGTGCTGCGTTTTCTGTATTGCAGTTCTATGGACAAAAGTACAAAGTAGCCGTGGCTCCAGGGCGCCAATATTACCATGTGCCCAACATCACAACCATGCCCAAGAAGCCTAATAGTAGCCTAAGCACTCTTCTATTCCCAATAAGATATGTTTAGTAAATTGAGATCCTTTGTTTGTTGTTTACACTTTACATATCGCACGGTGAGGGCAGAATCGATGATAAATATATCTTCTTATTATGGAATCAATATTGAAACGCAGAGACAAAGCAGAACTTTTCCTGAGATACTGAATTCTAAACAATAACGACATTATTTATAGTCAAATAAAATATACAATTGTTTTTGCGTCCTCAAATAAAGACATAACCGCTGTGGCGTATGTAATGATATTTATTGCAAGGAACGCAGGAATGTGCGTTGTTGTGGTGAGTCATTATCCAGCACCAGCTCATTCCTGGTATTGATCTGCATTTTCCTTTGTTCTAGATAGATAGATTTTCCATTGAATGTCCCCTTGGCTCCCGCGTCCATCTTGTTCTAGTCACCCCCTGTCACTTCTCCCCTTTATCCCGGGTGTAGCAGGTCCTGCATCCGTCCTTCATATCTTCATATCCCAATCATTAACAATGCTCTATTAATTATAGAATAAAGAGTACCTGTCATCAATAGGATTAATCAGTACAAGAGTCAAAAAGCTTTATAATTCAAGCTTAATATTCCCCCTCCCTTATTAACCTCTTGAGATCCGCACTATAGACGAAAGAAGGCTACAGCGCGGATCTCAATCTTCGGGTGGACGTCTATTGACGGCGCGCACTCACAGGCGGCAGCGTGGGCGTGCCTGCGGGTCGGGCTGACTCGATGTCTGCTCCTGACCCGCGATCGCCTGCAGAGCTGCAGAACAGGGAACCGCCAATGCAAACACGGCGGTTCTCCGTTCTGTGAGAGGGGGACATAGCAGATCTACTGATCCCTGTCACTGGGATCAGTTAGATCTGTTATGTCCCTGCCAACCCATCCCCCCCACAGTTAGAACACACCCAGGGAACATTGTTAACCCTTTCACTGCCCCCTGCAGGTTAACCCCTTCACTGCAAATGACATTTATACAGTAATCAGTGGACATTTACATTTCTGATCGCTGTATAAATGTCATTGGTCCCAAAAAAGTGTCAAAAATGTCCGACATTTCCACCCCAATATCAAAGTCCCAATAAAATCGCAGATCGTCGCCATTACTAGTAAAAAAAAAAAATAATAATAAAAACGCCATAAATCAATTCCCATAGTTTGTAGATGCGATAACTTTTGCGCAAACCAATCAATAAACGCCGATTGCGATTTTTTTTTTTTTTTTTTTTTTTACTAAAAATATGTAGAAGAATATAAATCGACCAAACCCAATGAATATTTTTTTTTTTATATATTTTATTTTTGGATATTTATTAGAGCAAAAAGTAAAAAATATTGTTCTTTTTTCAAAATCGTCGCTCTTTGTTTGTTTATAGCGCAAAAAATAAAAACCGCAGAGGTGATCAAATACCACCAAAAGAAAGCTCTATTTGTGGGGAAAAAAGGACGCCAATTTTGTTTGGGTACAACACCGTGCAATTGTCATTCAAAATGCGACAGCACTGAAAGCCGAAAATTGGTCTGGGCAGGAGGGGGGTTTAAGTGCCCAGTAAGGAAGAGGTTAAAGCAACTCTTTTGATTAAATTACCCTCTAATAAAGGGTAAGGTGCAGCGCTACAAAATGTCTGTTTAAGGACAATACCCATATAAGAGCATTGCCATAGAAGAAATCAATATATAGTCTTTGTAGAGCAAAAATCAGCCGTATATCCAAAAATAGACAATGTCCATATGAGACAAGCAGGTGTGGATATCACAAGAGAGATCCTTGCAGAAAGAAAGCTTTCACCAGCACCCATACACACTGACTCTTATCAGAACAATTAGACCTCTATAACAGGGGTCTAATCAAGCCTGTAGTAAAAACGAAAAGATATTTATTAGAAAGAAAAGTATTGCACCCACATGTATCCTTGTATTGTCAAGCATTGAAACACATTGCGGTTTCTAACCAGAAAGATGGCCCACATGTCCCAGTGATGACGTAATTTGGTGACGAAACGCATTTGGAGGAGCCAGGACGTGTGACGTCATCACGCACCGGAACACGGTGGCCATCTTTCTGGTTAGAAACAAATCACAATGTGTTTCAAAGCTTGGCAATACATGTGAGTGCAATACTTTTCGTTCTAACAAATATCTTTTAAGAATATACTGCACTATCTTGGCACTTTGTTTCCATCTATGAATGGTCAAACACATGGGAGGATTTCATTAAGAGCGGGACTCAGCGGTGGATTATTTGACCCACAGGAGGGATTTCTTTTTCGCACCACAGCTGCCGTATTTCCTACAGGCTTGATTTGACCCCTGTTATGGAGGTCTGATTGTTCCGTAAGAGTCAGTGTGTATGGGTGCTGGTGAAGGCTTTCTTTCTGCAAGGATCTTTCTTGTGATATCCACACCTGCTTATCTCATATGGACATTGTCTATTCTTGGATATATACGGCTGATTTTTGCTCTACAGAAACTATATATTGATTTCTTCTATGGCAATACTCTTATATGGATATTGTCCTTAAGCAGATATTGTTTAGCGCTGCACCTTACCCTTTATAACTGTATTGAAGTTATTCCAACATTTCTGTGCATTGCTGCTTATCTTATTGGACTACCATTTATATTCCTTAGCACAGTTGCTACTTATATGCAAATTACCCTCTTGCCCCCTACGTAATGCATACAGTCAGGTCCATAAATATTGGGACATCAACACAATTCTAATCTTTTTGGCTCTATACACCACCACAGTGGATTTGAAATGAAATGAGCAAGATGTGCTTTACTGCAAACTTTCAGCTTTAATTTGAGGGTATTTACATCCAAATCAGGTGAACGGTGTAGGAATTACAACAGTTTGTATATGTGCCTCCTACTTTTTAAGGGACCAAAAGTAATGGGATAGATTAACAATCATAA
Organism: Glandirana rugosa; assembly: GCA_018402905.1. NCBI lineage: Eukaryota > Metazoa > Chordata > Amphibia > Anura > Ranidae > Glandirana > Glandirana rugosa. The sequence continues at coordinate 1,002,939 of BLSH010214078.1, read as the reverse complement.
ATCAAACTTTCACTTTTTAATACTTGGTTGCAAACCCTTTGCAGTCAATTACAGCCTGAAGTCTGGAATGCATAGACATCACCAGACGCTGGGTTTCATCCCTGGTGATGCTCTGCCAGGCCTCTACTGCAACTATCTTCAGTTCCTGCTTGTTCTTGGGGCATTTTCCGTTCAGTTTTGTCTTCAGCAACTGAAATGCATGCTCAATCGGATTCAGGTCAGGTGGTTGACTTGGCCATTGCATAACATTCCACTTCTTTCCCTTAAAAAACTCTTTGGTTGCTTTTGCAGTATGCTTCGGGTCATTGTCCATCTGCACTGTGAAGCACCGTCCAATGAGTTCTGAACCATTTGGCTGAATATGAGCAGATAATATTGCCCGAAACATCCTGCTGCTTTTGTCAGCAGTCACATCATCAATAAATACAAGAGAACCAGTTCCATTGGCAGCCATACATGCCCACGCCATGACACTACCACCACCATGCTTCACTGATGAGGTGGTATGCTTTGGATCATTAGCAGTTCCTTTCCTTCTCCATACTCTTCTCTTCCCATCACTCTGGTACAAGTTGATCTTGTTCTCATCTGTCCATAGGATGTTGTTCCAGAACTGTTAAGGCTTTTTTAGATGTTGTTTGGCAAACTCTAATCTGGCCTTCCTGTTTTTGAGGCTCACCAATGGTTTACATCTTGTGGTGAACCCTCTGTATTCACTCTGGTGAAGTCTTCTCTTGATTGTTGACTTTGACACACATACACCTACCTCCTGGAGAGTGTTCTTGATCTAGCCAACTGTTGTGAAGGGTGTTTTCTTCACCAGGGAAAGAATTCTTCGGTCATTCACCACAGTTGTTTTCCGTGGTCTTCCGGGTCTTTTGGTGTTGCTGAGTTCAACGGTGCGTTCTTTCTTTTTACGGATGTTCCAAACAGTTGATTTGGCCACACCTAATGTTTTTGCTATCTCTCTGATGGGTTTGTTTTGTTTTTTCGGCCTAATGATGGCTTGCTTCACTGATAGCGACAGCTCTTTGGATCTCATATTGAGAGTTGACAGCAACAGATTCCAAATGCCAATACCACACTTGAAATGAACTCTGGACCTTTTATCTGCTGCTTGTAAATGGGTAATGAGGGAATAACACACACCTGACCATGGAACAGCTGAGCAGCCAATTGTCCCATTACTTTTGGTCCCTCAAAAAGTGGGAGGCACATATACAAACTGTTGTAATTCCTACACTGTTCACCTGATTTGGATGTACATACCCTCAAATTAAAGCTGAAAGTCTGCAGTTAAAGCATGTCTTGTTTCATTTCAAATCCATTGTGGTGGTGTATAGAGTTAAAAAGATTAGAATTGTGTCGCTGTCCCAATATTTATGGACCTGACTGTATGTGCGGAGGCATAGAGGGTGTGCTTTAATGCCCACATGCCGCACACATGTGTAAATGGGCAGCTGAGGTTTCTGTGCTGCGCTCCCAACACAATGATTGCGATGTGACAGCTCTCGGTCTCTAGAAATGCTTGGAAGCCGATGGGGTGAGCTCCTGATCTTGTGCCCATTGTTGGGGCTAGTTCACACTGGTGGTTGGGGGAGGGGGGCGGTAAAATCCCATGGTTTTACCACAACCTAACCATTACTCCTTTAACTGCAGAGGCAGCAGCAGGGGTTGTATGCACGCTATGACTGCAATGCTTTGCGTTGGGGCCATGGCAGGAATTTTACTTTTGACTAGCTTTACTGCCTGCTGATCAGTGGCGGCTGGTGCTCAAAAATTTTGGGGGGCGGCAAACCAGCGGCACCAACCCCCCCATCCCCCCACAACCCCCCCCCCGTGGAAGACGGACAGGTAAGTGAGCAGCGGCCTCCTTACCTTATCAATTTGGTGATCAGCGTGGCGATCCTGATCCTTCATCTTGCCAACCAGCGAGGAGGATGAAAGACAAAAGAGACAGATGCAGAGGGCGCAGGTCGGCATGCAGGCTGGCTGCAGCTTAATGATGTAAGGCAGAACTGGGAGAGAAGGATCCTGGCTGCTGCTCCTCGCTCCGGCGGCCAATGCATCTCCATCCGGCCGAATAGGAAGTGGGTCCTAAGACTCCCAGCCAAATGGGTCTCAGGAGCTGCTTCCTGATTAGCATTAGAATCAGGAAGACAATAGTGAATATTAATTTGCGAAGCCCTCCAAACTGGGTGGGCTTCGGGTGCAGTGCTCTGTGCCCCCGAGCCCACCTTTTTTTGAAGCCAATTAGAGCCTCATGTGCTTCAAGAAAAAAAAAGAGCACATTGGAATCCATGTGTCCGGTGCCCTGCAAGTAGATTAGGGGGCCGAATGCATGAATTGGGGGGGACGGCACCCTACGCCCCCTATGGATGGGCCACCGCTGATCATGACCCATTGAAGTGATGCAACCACATGCAATGCATGCGTTTGCGGACTATTACAGGGTCCGCCTTACTGCCTGCCAAATGCACTTTTAAGAGCAATTAGAACAGTGGCCACATGATTGGGCATTCCTTCCCATTCCCGGGGCGTAAAGACCCAGTTAAAGGGACATTGGGGCTCTGTGGGAAGGGGTTAAAAAAAGTAAAATGAAGCACTTTCTTTCCTGCAAAGAGAGTTTATATCCATGCTGTACATTAGTGTGCTTTATGTTATCATGCGTTGCATGAAAGAACACAGCTTTTTTTTTTTTAGTTTTGGATAGAGTGAAGACAATCTGTTGAGGTTTTATTCTTAAAGCTAGGTTAACACCAATGCGTTTGTCAGTGCATTTCACAAAAGTGCAGTACAGTCCAGTTAACATGGTTTACTATAGGACATGTTCACATCTGTGCGTTTCAGGGCAGCTTTTTTTTTTTTAGGGAGGGGTCAGGGACTTTTTTCCCATAGCAGATTATGTTTTTGGTGCAGTAGACTTCAATGGACCTGCTCCAAAAATACAAATGTTCCTCCTCAGACTAGACATGTGCAGAACGATAAAATTAGTTTAGTTTTGTTTCGTTTAGATTTGTTATTTACAAAAATTTGTTTAGTTAAATTTGTTTAATCCATTTTAGGAATTTGTTTTGTTTATTCATATTCAAATCTATTCGAATTTTTGAATTCAGATTGATTTGAAAAGTTTTCGAATCAATTTCAAATCGTTTTCAAATTAGAATAGTTTTCCAATTTCCAAAGATAATAAAATAGAATAGAAAACAAAGGAATAGAATAGAAAAGAATATAGCAGAAAATAAATGAATAGAATGTAATAGAGTAAAACAGAACAAAATAGGATAGAAAACAAAGGAACAAAATCAAATGGAATAGAATAGAAAAGAAGAGAATAGAATAGAACATAGCACAATAGAATAGAAAGAAAATATAACCATCTTCCTATTCGAATCTATTCTATTCAAATTCGAATTGATTCTATTTTAATTTTGAGAGATGGTTATATTCTTTCTATTCTATTGTTTTTTTTAATTATATTATTTTTCTATTTGTTTATTCTATTCTTTTCTATTTTATTTTATTTTCTATTCTATTTTCTATTCTATTCTATTCTTTTCTATTCAAATTCTAATTTATTCTATTTGAAATTTGAATTTTACCAGACGGTTATATTCTTTTTATTCTATTCCCTTGTATTCTGTTGTTTTTTTCTATATTATTCTGTTATCTTCTATTCTATTCTAATCTATTATTTTCTATTGTAGTCAAATTCAAATTGATTCTATTTGAATTTTGGGAAATTGTTATATTCTTTCTATTTTATTCTATTTTTTTTTATTCTATTCTTTTCTATCCTATTATAGTCTATTCTCTTCTTTATTTCTATTCTTTTCTTGTCTATTCTTTTCTTATGTATTCAAATGCATTCTATTTGAAATTTGAATTTCAGAAGATTGTTATATTCTTTCTATGTTCTATTCTATTTATTTTTATTATATACTAGTCTATTCTTTTCTTTTCTTTTCTATTTTTTTCTGTTTTACTCTATTATATTCTTTTCTTTTATTTTCTGTTATATTCTTTTCTATTCTATTCCTTTATTTTCTATTCTATTTTATTCCTTTGGAAATTGGAAAACAATTCGAATTCAAAAACTTTTCGAATGTGAAAACTATTTGAATTAGAAAAGTATTTGGAAAAGATTTGAAACCGATTCGAATTCGAATTACATCTGATTTTTTTTCCCGTTATTTCCGTTTAGTTCAAATTTGGTACTATTGTAATTCGGAAATTCAGATACATCCGAATTTCTGAAAAATGAAAATATGTTTGAATTTAAACTGGGAGTAAAACAAACTGCACTTGTCTATCCTAGACCAATTTTCAGCTTTCAGTGCTCTTGAACTTTGAATGACAATTACTCATGCTACACTGTACCCAAATGAAATTTTTATCATTTTGTTCACACAAATAGAGCTATGTTTTTGATGGTATTTATTACCACTAGTTTTTTTGTTTGTTTCTTTTTTTTGTGATATAAGTGAAAGTTTTGAATAAAAAACAATATTTTCTACTTTCTGTTTTAAAAGAAATCCAATAAAATCAAATTTCGTCATACCATTTCTTGAGGCCCTAAAATGTCAGGACAGTACAAATACCCCCCCAAATGACCCCGTTTTGTAAAGATGGCAATCCAAGGTGTAAGAGGCATGGTGAGTTTTTTGAAGTTGCAATTTTTTGCCCACAATTGTTTGGAAAATGTTTTTTTTTTTTCATCACAAAATTGTCATATTAACCTCTTCAGTCCCGGAAGGATTTCCTATGTTAGGACCAGAGCACGTTTTGTGATTCGGCACTGCGTCGCTTTAACTGACAATTGCGCGGTCGTGCGACGTTGTACCCAAACAAAATTTGCTTCCCACAAATAGAGCTTTCTTTTGGTTGTATTTGATCACCTCTGCGTCATTTCTGATCACCGCTATAAAAAAAAGAGCGACAATTTTGCAAAAAAAAAAATATTTCTTACTTTTTGCTAAAATACAAATCCCCCAAAAATATAAAAAAACTAGTTTATTCATTGGTTTTGGCCGATTTATATTCTTCCTCAAAAAAAAATTGCAATCAGCGTTTATTGATTGGTTTGCACAAAAGTTGCCGCGTTTACAAACCATAAGAATTAATTTCTGGCGTTTTTACCATTTTTTTTTTTTTACTGTTAATGGCGGCAATCTGCAATTTTTTTTTTATCAGGACTTTGATATTGGAGCGGACATCAGGGATAGGCACGGACCAAGGCTGTGGCGGACATTTTCCAAAGTACGGACCTTAGTGAAGGACACCAAGGTACATTTCAAATTAAAACCTTCAAAAAAACACAGTCTTCTCTCTGATCTAGTTCTACGAGTACAAAAAACAAATAACATTTATATGAAAACTGCTTGTGGTATACATTTATAAAATGTAAACAATTTTCAAAATTCCTACCTTTTATATTTTCTGGTTGTATTGAGACGCAGCAGCAGCGTCAAAGTCCTTTGTAGACTTGGATGAAGTAGCAATACGCAAACATGTGTCAACACGACAATTCTCAAGGGAGAAATAGTGCCCCAACAGCACAACTGTGTACAAACGCATAACGATGAAGTAGGTTCAGATGTTTCCTGAAACTGCGACGACGACGCAGAGTTATGTTGGTCTTTTATATTTTCCATCCTTAAAACTTTTAACAAATGTAAAATATTTACATATGGTGTTCGTCAAAAGTATATTTACAATAAACAAAAAACATGAGCATCTTGATCTAGTCTCTCTTCTGACACAAAAAAACTTCCAAAATTAAACTTTACATGGAACCACAGGAAGTGATTCCAGGCATGAAACCTTTTACAGGCGGTGTCGGAACCAGGCACGGATA
>BLSH010214078.1:960264-971625 GCA_018402905.1 Glandirana rugosa | reverse complement strand
AAAAATAAAAAAAAATTAAAAACCCCAAAAATGAATTCTCATCATCCGTAAACGCGACCACTTTTGCGCAAACCAATCAATAAACGCCGATTGCGATTTTTTTTATCGCAAATATGAGGAAGAATATAAATCGGCCAAAAACGGTGAAAAAAAATGTTTTTTTATATTTTTTTTTTGGATTTGTATTTTAGGAAAAAGTAAGAAATTTGGGTTTTTTTGCAAAATTGTCGCTCTTCTTTTGTTTATAGCGGCGATCAGAAATGACGCAGCGGTGATCAAATACCACCAAAAGAAAGCTCAGTTTGTGGGAAAAAAAGGACGCAAATTTCGTTTGGGTACAACGTCGCACGACCGCGCAATTGTCAGTTAAAGCGACGCAGCGCCGAATCGCAAAAAGGGCTCCGGTCCTAAAGCTGGAAATCCTTTCGGGGCTGAAGTGGTTAAGCAGGCATCCTCAAACTATGGCCCTCCAGCTGTTGCGGAACTACACATCCCATGAGGAATTGTAGTTCCTGAACAACTGGAGGGCCATAGTTTGAGGACCCATGAGATTAAGCATTTATGGGGAACCGTATTGAATGCTTTTGCAAAATCCAGATACGCCACATCCACAAGCCTTCCTATATCTAGATGGCAGCTCACTTCCTCAATGTCAGCAAATTGGTCTGGCAGGAACAACCCTACTTCAAAATTCTTGGATATAGTCCTATATCATCCCCTCCAACAGTTTACATTCTTTCTCCTGCACTTCACTTGCTTGCAGAACCCAGCAGGAACACTGTGAATATCTTACAGTCACTTTTACAGTCAGAATTTCTGTGTCCAGCTTGCATCACTCCTGTGGCTACTGATCCCAGCACCATCCCTTCAGACTCGGCCAACACCTGGCTGCAGCTGCCCCTTTCTCTAGCCTTCCAGGCTAACTTCTCCTCACAGTCCTCCAGAATGACACTCACCAGCCCACCCGGATGACACTCAGGAGATCTCCCAGATGTGCTGACCTGCTCCTGCTGTCCTTGCTTCCGTGCCTCCAGGAAGGGATTCCTCCATGTGTTTTAGTGGGATCCTTCCCGCACCTGAGCCCCAGGCCTGAGGTCTGCCCCCCCCCAACTAGGGGGCACCCTCCAGGGCCACCAACAGCCACCTCAGCACTTCATCTCCATCTTCCATCCTAAAGCCCCTCCCTGGTATGACTCAAGCCTATTTATGAGGTGGCCTGCCCCCTGACAGCCCTTTACTGGGGATTGGCTGAGGCTCTCATAAATATTCCAAGCAGTGCCTCCTAGCCTCCACCCACTATGTTTTGAACATTCTTCAATGTCCTAGAAAACAGGGGGAGGTACCAGAGAAGCTGCTAGTATAAGTCACCCAGCCATCAATCACTAAACCTTGACCCATATTCATAGCTTAGGCTTAGCCCTGAGCTAAACTGAAATTTTCCAACACTAACAGCTACACTAACAACCTAGCACTACTAGAGGGTGCTTTACTAGTATTGGGTTGTTTCAGTCATGTGAACAGCAGAGCTCAGACTGTGTGAGGGAGATGTAAGATTGAGAGACAATCAGACATGCTACATGAAAATATGATGACCAAGACCCAAGGTTGTCAACTGCCCATTAACTTACAGACTATTTGTAAGAAAAGGAGTGTTTTGCTCCCGTGTGTTTAAGTTTGTGTACAGGTGTAAACACCTGTAATAAAAGTCCCCTCTGTTGGTAAAACATTGTACATGCACAGTTCTGGAACCAGTTTATTCATCTTCAGCTGAGCTCAGGCATAGCATGCCTCGCCTTATGCTTAAGCTCAGCCGAACTTAAATCAGCTGGCTCTGACCTGTGACATCACAGCAGGGCTAGAATCCATTTAGCATGGGTCCCTCAAAGTCCTCCCACTGGCTGTTCTCGTCTCAGCATTTCTCCTTGTGATATAAGTAGGATAATGCTGATAGGAGAGAGAAAACTGAGCAGAGGGATGATTTTCATGAGTTTGCTGCTGCTCCTTTACTGTTTAAGGCCTCATGCACACGGGACACTAGAAAAAACAACCTGCAAAACCACTACCAACACCAAGAAAAAGCGGGTGTAAAAACACACTTTTAGCATTGGCGTCAATGCGTGTTTAGCCGTATTAGCTTTTAGCAGCATTTCTCTGCCTCTATTCATAATAAATGTTTGCCTATGAGAGCCGTAACTGATCCGAATTAAAGCCAATTGATTTAAATAGAAGTCGCATGCAAGTCGGATCATCCTGATCTGACTTGTGGTGCGATTTGTGCTCTGAGGATCTTAAAGAGGCATGAAAGGGCGGTAACGTCACAAGAGCGGGTCTCCGGATGATGTTACCAGATGGCCACGCCCCATGGCTATATAAGTAATGGCAAGCGCAGGAGCTAACACAACAGCGGGAGCTAGCGTCAGGAGAAGACATCAGGAGGAAGAAGAACCAGAGTAAGAAGACAACAGAGGGAGATGAACCAGAGTAAGAAGACAGTGGAGGAAGAAGAACCTTAGGGAGAAGACATCAGTGGAGAAGGGAGAAGAACCAGAAGAAGAAGACATCACTACAGAGGGAAGAAGACACGTTGGAGCTACTTTAATAAAGGACTTTCTCAAAAACCTGTGTTTTTATTTATTTTTTATTTTTGGCCGAATGAGTACGGGTACAATGTACAATGTACCCCATACTCATTCACATCTGGTGGGGGGCCGGGATCTGTGGGCCCGCTTGTTAAAGGGGGTTTCCAGATTTTGATAAGCCCCCTGCCCGTAGACCCCCACAACCACTGCCCAGAGTTGTGGGGAAGAGGCCCTTGTCCCCAACAACATGGGGACAAGGTGCTTTTGGGTGGGGAGCACAAAGCCCCCCCCTGCCCCAAAGCATCCATCCCCCTATGTTGAGAGCATGGGGCCTGGTATGGTCCGGGGGGTACTTGCTCGTCTTCCCCCTTTCCTGACCTGCTAGGCTGCATGCTTGGATAAAGGTTTGGTATGGATTTTTCTTTTTTGGCATGGGGTTTCCCCTCAAAATCCATACCACGCCTTTCAAGAATCATACCAGACTCAAGGGGCCTGATATGGATCTTGGGGATCACCCCACACTATTTATAAAAAAAATTTAGCAAGGGGTTCCCCTTCAAGATCCTCACTGCACAAGTCGCACCACAAGTCGGATCACGATGATCTGACTTGGATGCGACATGGGATGAAAGTCGGATCAGTTAAGATGGCTCTACTAGGGAACCATTGATTTTGACATGTCATATAAAATGCTTAACGCGGCTTAATGCTGTAGCTTAACGTTTATATGCATTTATAAGCAGTTACAAGCATTTGGCTTTTGAAATGCTGGTAAACTACAGTCCTGAATGGGATTTATGTGCTCTGCCTCTAAATTACTATAAATGACTGAATGTACATGTACACATAAGATAACATTGAGGAGAGTTCAGGGGCTGCTGAAAAAAATGCCCAACTGCTCCTAAAAGAGAGTTTAGCAGCTGCATTGTACATGAGGCCTTATCAGAAGACTGGAGGTGTAGAGGGCACCATTTTATTCCTTAACTGTAAGTGTCCTCTGCCTGACTATGCAATGTGTAAATCTCAGTACATCTTTAACCTCCCTGGCGGTAATCCCGAGTGTGGCTCGGGGTTAATTTTCAGTACCAAAAGTGGTAACCCCGAGCCATACTCGGAATTACACTGTAACATTCCTCATATGTACTTACCTTGTCCCTACAATCCCACGATGTCCTGCAGCCGATGCATCCAGGGCTCCTTTCCCTGTGAGTGCAGCGATGCATGGGGGCGGGGGCGGAGCCGGCGGGAAATTCAAAAAGTACAAAATATAAACATACACACAATACATTATAATCTTTAGATTGCATGACTGTATCAGATCACTTCACCTCAGTGTTGTCCCTAGTGCTTTGTCCAGTGCCCTGCCTGCACTTTTACCAGGAAACTTAACAGCGTCCATGGCATCCAAAAAGTGTCCCTCTAAGTCAAAATCACTTTTGGACAGTCTAGAAGACAGCAATGGTGTATTAGAATCACTTGCAGAAATAGTGATTAGTGGGGAAATTCGTCATCAGACACTGAAAGTGACGTCAGTGACGATTCTGCGACTGAGCTTAGTGATGTGTGAACTTGGTGCTCTGTTGGCTGTGCTATGGATCACGCAGCACCTCCTAGATTCCCATTTACTGGAGCATGTGATATGCACGTGATGTGAAAGTAGATGTTGAAGACGACAACCCCTTGGCATACTTACAACTATTTCTGACCGATGAGGTTATTTAAAAAATAGAGACAAGCCGGTACCAAGAGCAACAATTACCTACTACGCATCTGAAGTTTTCAAGAAGCAGAAAGTGGGAACCAGTGACCAAAGATGACATTTGGAAATTTCTGGGCCTAATAATACTTCAGGGAGTGGTGGGGAAACCCCTGCAGAAGAGATATTGGACAACTAATAAATTACTTGCCACTTCATTCTTTGGAACAGTCATGTCCAGATTTCCCTGATCATGAAATATTTACACTTCGAAAACAACAAAGAATTTGATGAAACTACTCATCCTGCACCAAACCCAAAGAAAATTTGGGAAGTATCTCAAATGATTCTAAACGATTCTAAATGATTTCCAACAGAGCTATGTGCCAGAAAGATATCAGCATAGATGAAAGTCTAATCGCCTACAAGGGATGGCTCAGCTGGGTACAATACATTGCATCAAAGAGAGCATGATTTGGCGTAAAATCCTTGCTATGCGAATCGTCAACTGGCTATATTGGGAATTCAGTCATATACACTGGAAAAATTCAATCCAAAATACAGCAACTATGGAATGGCAACATCTTCCGTTCTTTCACTCATTGAGCAATTGCTAAATTATTAAACTATTGCGTAACAGCCGACAACTTTTAAACATCTCCTGACCTATGAGTTTCTTCTGCAAAACAAAATAAAATGCCTATGGAACCATTAGGGCTAATCGGCACGACATGCCGCCAATGTTTGGCAATTAGAAGCTGAAGACTGGAGAAATGGATGCCTGGAAGAAAGGCAAAATGATGGCACTACGATGGTGTGACAAGAAAGATGTGTGCCTATTGAGTACAGTCCATAATACCTCCACTGTTATGGTACGCACGAAAGGTGGGAAAGAAATCATGAAGCCACAAGTAGTAATAGACTACAATAACATCATGGGAGGTGTCGAGAGAGCTGACCAAGCAATGACATTCTACCCAGCAATGAGGAAACAGCAAAAGAAGTACTACAAGAAGATCTTCAGGCATCTTCTTGAACAATGCTTGTGGAATAGCTACATTCTGCTCAGAAAAAGTGACAAGCTTGTGATTCATTCTGACTTCATTTGGAAAGTTGCCGAACGTATCTTTGTGAACCAACAAACACCATTGATGCTTGTGAATAGAGCTGGAAGTCATGCTGTTGGCATTGCCAACCCAGAACGTCTGACTGGTTGTCACTTCATGGACTACATCCCACCAACCGAGGAAAACTCAGCACCAACAAGGATGTGCGTGATTTGTTGCTCAAAGCGAGATGACAATGGAAAGAAAATCCGAAAGGAAACCATGTTCCATTGTCCTGATTGTGTCCGACAGACTTTGTGCAGTCCCATGTTTCAAAATTTAGCATACCCGGGATGTTTACTAACCACTTCCGGACCGCCGTACGTCGTTTGACGGCGGTACTTTGAAGTGGAATACCGTTGTTATGGTAGCAGATAGCTACCATAATCCCAGTATCTATTTTTTCTGCAGGTGATTCCCTGCAAGATAAGAGTGGTCTTAGCGGAAGATTCGCTGCGAGATCACTTTTATCAGCAGCGGGAGAGGTGCCCCCCCTCCCGCCGCTTTCCGGTCATCTCCGCCGCTTACCGGACCCGCCGGCAGCGGCGGAGATGATCGGGTCCCCCCCCCCCCCAGTGTCCGTGAGCCGAAGCCGCTCACCCGGCTCCATAACATGGCTCGCTTCCGCCCAATGCTCTTAAAGGGGACATTTTTTTTTTCCCCTGCCATTTTTTTCAAAAATTTTTTTTTTCTTTTTTTATGCATTTATGCATTTAAGTGTAAAAATGAGATCTGAGGTCTTTTTGACCCCAGATCTCATATTTTGGAGGTCCTGGCATGCTTTTTTCTATTACAAGGAATGTTTACATTTCTTGTAATAGGAAAAAAAGTGATCAAATTTTTTTTTTTTAAAAAGAAAGTTGTAAAAATAAAAATTAAAAAGTAAAATAAATAATTAAATAAAAAAACAAAAAAAAAAAAATTAAAATGCACCGTCCTTGCGAGCTCACGCGCAGAAGCGAACGCATACGTAAGTCCCGCCCACATATGAAAAAGGTGTGTAAACCACACATGTGAGGTATCGCCACAATCGTTAGAGTGAGAGCAATAATTCTAGCCCTAGACCTCCTCTGTAACGCAAAAATGCTAACCTGTAGAATTTTTTAAACGTCGCCAATGGAGATTTTTATGTTGCAAAGTTTGTCGCCATTCCGCGAGCGGTCGCAATTTTGAAGCATAACATGTTGGGTATCATTTTACTCGGCGTAACACTATCTTTCACTATATGGAAAAAAATGTCTTATTTTTTAACTAAAAAAACTGAATTTTTTAAAAAAAAATTGCGCTTGTAAGACTGCTGCGCAAATACGGTGTGACATAAAGTTTTGCAATGGCCGACATTTTATTCTCTAGGGTCTTAGAAAAAAAATATATAATGTTTGGGGGTTCTAAGTAATTTTATAGCAAAAAAAAACTGTTTTTAACTGAAAACCACCGAACTCCAAAAAGAGGCTTGGTCTTAAAGTGGCTAAACCAATATGCAGTGTCTAGTATTACAGTGACTAATAATATTGCACCATTGTTTTGACAAATGTTAGTGTTTTTGGTTTGATTACATTATTGAATTAAATTCATTATTATTATATTATTCGTTTTTATAATTCTTTATAATTTATTATATTATAATTTATGATTTTGTGTTTCAAACTTTATCACACCCGGGATGTCTACTAGACTCTTGTTTGGACAGATTTAAGTGAGTTATTCTTAAGAATTACAGGCCTACAATATAAAACAACAAATTTCCATGCAAAGCAATGTACTACTTTGACATTCAAAATATTAACATAATCAGACCGCCAGGGAGGTTAAAGCAGGCCTGCACCTTGCATCCTAGGAATGCAGAGGAGCCCATATCCTGTGAGAATGATCCCTTGTATATTGCTGGATTTTATTTTCACAAGATTTAGGATCGTGAACATTCCCAAGATCTTGCTGTGAGGCTCAGTGACTTCAGCAACAGGAAGCAGCTTGGGGTTGGGGGAGTAACCTCCAAAGTTCGAACGTTTTCTAAATGGGGTTAGTAGCTGCCACATGGTGGACCTGGAGCACGAGCAGTAATGACTAGACTTCACTTAACAATGTCCTAGCAACATCTTGGGAGTATTCCAGTCAGGCTTCAGGAGGTAAGTAACCTATAGTTTTTTTTTCTGCATAGGCAGTATTTTTGTCAATGTAAACTAACATTTTAATATGCAGCGCCCCCTGGTAGGAGGAAGCTAGAGTATAGGATTTTTGTGTGTAGGTAAGGTAAAATTTAGCCAGGCCTGACTAAGAACAGGCCTGATTGTTTTGATTTGTGGGTTGGAAGTGGCTCAGGTAGGACTGGGCAGTTCCTAGATGGTGTCATTGGATCCTCCTACTTCTTTCCAGAAGGGACTGGAACATTCTGGAGAGAGAGGCTGGAGGGGAAGGTGTAACCATCTGGGTGTTCTAAGGAGCCCTGACCAATCCCCAATCTGGATTGGCAGGGGGCAGGCCTCCTTAAATACCCTGGGACAGCCCAGTTGGGGAGGAGATTGTCGGGTGAAAGAACAGAGATGTAGCAGAGGTGCTGTAGAGGCCTCACCTGGGAAGGGAGCCCCCAGTCTGGGGGAGTGACTTTGAGGCCTGGTGGCTCGGGTGCAGCCAGGAAAAGAAGTTGGTTCCTGGAGCAGCACAATGGAGCAGGAGAGCAGCAGAGAGGCTACATTGAGGACTCTTTAAAGGATACACCGGTGTCGGTGAGTGACAGACCCTGGCAGCTGCATGAGAAGGCTGGAGCAGGCTGGGAGGAGATGGTGGACAGTCTGTGGAGGTTGAAGAAGCCAGTCAGGGAAAGGAGTGTCACTGGACAGCAAAGTAGGCCTGAGAGGTCTGGAAGAAGGATGGGCTGGGAGTAGTAGTTCATCCATGCCCAGCTAGAACCAAGTACTTAGCTACACAACTGAGGGCCCGTGGCTTCACAACTGGGAGCCCATGGCCCTTGCCTGTAATGGGTGGTCCGGGGGTCCTGCTAGCAAAAGAGCAAGTCTCACCATGTGCTAGCTACAATGGAGGAAGGAGTGTCATGGAGGCCTGATAAATTGCCTTTCTGGCCTGGAAGAACAAGTAGTGTGCAGGAGAGAAGTAAGGAGTGGAATGGTCAGCAAGAGTCAGTGCTGGAGGAGTGTATATACTGTTGGTGTATATAGAATGGTCCTGTTCATCAATTCACTGGGCATCCCACAGCAATCGCTACCCCATCCAAGTTTATCCCCTCAATAAAATAACAAAACAAAAGATTGTCCCGTTCCATGACTCTTGCTCTTCATCATGTGTGGGTATAGTATCAGTAACTATATATCTCTGTGTAAGGATTATATGAAAAAAACACATCTCTGGCATCCTTTTAGACATGTATCACTGCTGACCATTAGGTACCTCAGATTTGGTTGTGCAATCTGCTGATTAGTTACTTGATTACGTTCCAGTAGAGCATAATCAAACTGAACAGCAGATTTCACAGCTAAAGTCTGCAGCACCCAGTTGCCAGTAGAAATGCACAGCTAAAGGGATGCCTGGTGATGTGTACATTCATATAACACACTGTGACGTTTACAGAAGCCTACTGGCTCTACCAACCCAGTCTAATTAGGGAACAAGGACCAAGTGATGATGTCATTAGGTCTCAAAAGAGTTATTTCTTGAAAATGTAATGCTTTGATTGCATGTTGGTGGGGTGGGGAGTGAACAAGGGAAGGTATTATATGCATACAGAACACTTCAGCTCTCGTTCTTTTTTGAAAACTCAGACGGAGGCTTTCCAAAATGTCAGAAAATGTTTTAATTCAGGTAGAAGTTTTAGTAACATAATGAAATATATATGATTTTCATAAATTACAGGATGATTATTTTAACAAATTCCCAGCTAATTAAAATCTCATCTGCAGTATTGTATATTTGTTAGCTTAGCAATTATGCTTTAAGGCAGTTCAGATTTTAATCAGTTTCTTTAAATGATCATCTTGTATTATATGGAAAACATATATGTAATCACCTTATAATTGATTTTAAACTTAAAGTGGTATTTAATGCAGAACTCCGGGAGTTTTGTTTTCCCCATGCTGCCCCACTGCACGGGTTAACTGCTCGTTTTGTCTAGGGGTGAACACAGAGCTTATACTCACCCGATCTTTCAGAAAACGGTGCTCCCCCACATAGGGCAGTGGACTGTTCCTGCCGTCCTCCTGTCCAGAGCCAGTCTATAGGTGTGATGAAGTCAGAAACAGTCCACTGCACAAGACCGCTAGATAGCGGGAAGGTCAGGAACGTCAGAGACCGGTCTTGCGCTGGAAGGATTGTGCGGATTAGGTGAGTATATTTCAGCTCACCTCTCCCCTAAAAAAATGAGCAGTGTGGGTGCAGCCCCACTGCATGGGGGATTTTCTTTTTTTCCTGGAGTTCTTCTTTAACCACCTTAATACCAGACTTATATTTTGGAGACAGATAGAGTTTTCTATTGATGGCATTTAATCACCACTGTTTTTTTTTTTTTTTTTTTTTGCTACATAAACGAAAAAAGACTGAAAATTTTGAAAAACGAAAACAAGATTTTCTTAATTTCTGTTATAAAATTTTGCGCATGAATAATCTTTCTTCATACATTTTTGCTACATTTCTTTGGTAAAAAAAAACCCCATATCAGTGTACAGGGCTGGACTGGGACACAAATTTGGACTTCATCCAGAGTGGCCCACTTTAATTTTGCAAACACGCACAAAAATAGTATGTAAACTATATGCAATTGCGCAAAAAAAAGTAGCATAACATAAGGAGTCCTCACTAGCCTCTTTTATTATTTCACTTCTTCTCCTCTGTGTTTTTCTCCTCCTTCTCACATCACTGCGTGAAGTGGGAGTGTCACGTACTTGGTGATGGAGTCTGGCTTATGCAGGGGGTACCTCTCTTGCGGCCCCGGTTTGTGAGTCCCTGGTAGTGTAGACAGGGAACTCAGGAGCACGGGGGCTGGACAGTCACTGATGCAAGGTAGATGTGGAGCTCGTGCAGGCAGAAGGGTCGTGAGGCAGTCCGGGTCGGTAACTGGCGGGCGGTGCAGTACAAGGGTTCAGGCAGATGGATAGTCGGGTGCAGGCTGGGTCGGCAACGTTCAGGCAACAAGGTACAAGGGAGCAGGCAGTAGAGTGGTCGTGGAAGCCGGGGTCGGTGCAGGCAGAGTTCAGAGCAGGGTCAAAGCAGGCCGGGTCACAGGAACAGGTATCAGATAGTCAGGAAGCAAGGAACTCACACTAAACGCTGTAGAACAGACAGCACTTGCTACAGGAAGCAGGAAGTTTAAATAGAGCTGCTCCTCCAGGAAATAGAGGAAACAACAAGCAAATGCAATTAACCCTCAGCACAGTCTTTTCCTAACAGGGAGCGCTAACGTCATGCAGGAACATTGCTACAGCCTCACTGGCTGGAATTTCAGAAACCGGCATTGCTGCAAGCCCTTGGCTGCTTTCAGCAATGCAGCGGCGCTGAGGCTGAATTGGGTTGCGCACTATGAAGTGAGGTGATGGGCAGTGCGGATGACCGGTCTCTCCCATACCAGAGTATATTTAGTTCATTGGTGTATGATCTGATCATTGTTCAGGTGAGAGGAGAGGGGATCTGGTGGGGAATAGAGACACGCATGCTTTATACAGTTGTTTGCAAAAGATATCCTTCACAGATCTCCGACAATAAAGACGATTTCCTCCGAGATGATTTATAACTACACTAAAAAGACAACCCCACGGGTTTAAATACGTGGACAGATTAAAGAAAAACTACGTATAACGCGTAAAAGACAATTAGGTTATTTGGAGTAAAGTGATGACTTTACAATGACACGGGAAGTCAATAAACTATCTAGTTTTACTTTAACGACTAGGTTTGTGGTTTTATAAATATTTACTGTTAGTACCTTTAACAAGGATTTGAAAACGTATGTTGACATATTTCGTACGTACAGAGATAA
>BLSH010214078.1:937084-960254 GCA_018402905.1 Glandirana rugosa | reverse complement strand
CCCCACTAAACTTCGCCCCACAGGTACGAGCCGTTGGTAGTTTGGATTGACTTGACCTCTACAAAACATTCCTCCTTACGAGGTTTTATGTAAGTAGGTCTTAGGTCTGTGAGTAATGTCCGATATCCTTCACAGATCTCCGACAATAAAGACGATTTCCTCCGAGATGATTTATAACTACACTAAAAAGACAACCCCACGGGTTTAAATACGTGGACAGATTAAAGAAAAACTACGTATAACGCGTAAAAGACAATTAGGTTATTTGGAGTAAAGTGATGACTTTACAATGACACGGGAAGTCAATAAACTATCTAGTTTTACTTTAACGACTAGGTTTGTGGTTTTATAAATATTTACTGTTAGTACCTTTAAAGAGACATGCATGCTTTATACAGTTGTATGCAAAAGTTTAGGAACAATTTCCATGATTGTCATTTATAAATATTTTGGTGTTTGGATCAGCAATTTCATTTTGATCTATCAAATAACTGAAGGGCACAGTAACATTTCAGTAGTGAAATGAGGTTTATTGGATTAACAGAAAATGCGCAATATGCATCAAAAAGAAATTAGACAGGTGCATAAATTTGGGCACCCCAACAGAAAAATCACATCAATATTTAGTAGAGCCTCCTTTAGCAGAAATAACAGCCTCTAGACACTTCCTATAGCCTGTAATGAGTGTCTGGATTCTGGATGAAT
The DNA here is from genome assembly GCA_018402905.1 of Glandirana rugosa. Lineage (NCBI taxonomy): Eukaryota > Metazoa > Chordata > Amphibia > Anura > Ranidae > Glandirana > Glandirana rugosa. Next base: position 959,549 of record BLSH010214078.1, on the reverse strand, counting down.
GTATTTTGGAGCATTCCTCCTTACAAAACATCTCCAGTTCAGTTAGGTTTGATGGTTGCCGAGCATGGACACCCCGCTTCAAATCACCCCACAGATGTTCAATGATATTCAGGTCTGGGGACTGGGATGGCCATTCCAGAACATTGTACTTGTTCCTCTGCATAAATGCCTGAGTAGATTTTGAGCGGTGTTTTGGGTCGTTGTCTTGTTGAAATATCCAGCTCCGTTGTAACTTCAACTTTGTGACTGATTCCTCAACATTATTCTCAAGAATCGGCTGATATTGAGTGGAATCCATGTGACCCTCAACTTTAACCAGATTCCCAGTACCGGCACTGGCCACACAGCCCCACAGCATGATGGACCCTCCACCAAATTTTACTGTGGGTGGCAAGTGTTTTTCTTGGAATGCTGTGTTCTTTTGCTGCAATGCATAACGCCCCTTGTTATGACCATAATGAAGCTGGCTTGTCCTAATGTGCGTTTGCATACCTCAAGCGACTCCGTTTGTGGCGTGTGTTCAGAAATTTGCCCTTTCAGTCACTATGACCAAATACATGCAATAACCATTGTCATTTTAATGAATGTATTAATAATTTTTTGATATTTTTACAATTTCTTGTGTGTTGGCACCTTAAAAGTCCCATGTTCTTCTTCAATTTCCATTACACTAAAATCACTATTATATGACATATTTAGCGCACACTTCCCCCAATCTCCATCCTGAAACATCCCCTTGTGTGCCAGTACTAGCTGCCTGTGGGAGAGGAGGGAAGCCGGAAACACTATGGGGAAAAGGGGGGCACAGGGGGCGCAGATGCTAGAACTGATCTCCCTGCAGCACAGCTGGAGGCAGGGAGCTGAGGAGAAGCCAGAAGCGCTGCAAGGGGAGGCAGAAGAGGATTGGTGTCTGTCTACAGTAAGGCAGTACAGCCAGCCCTTTTGCTCAGTAGGTACCTGGACCCCCCTTTTGAACTGATGGGGCCTGGGCCCAGTACAGAAGGGCTGGCTGTACTGCCTTATTGTGAAAAGAATTGCAAATGATCCTGCGCTTGACAGGTTGCTGTGCGGCTGATTGCAGACATACTGTATGTCTCCACCAGTACAGCCACCACAAAAAGCTGTGCTGCCACTCACAACAGGTCAGGGAAGACCAGAAAAACTCTAAAATCAAAGAATAACAGAAGGCACACCAACCTAGTGCATAACCTTTGCAAAAATGTATTATTTAAAATGTGCGCATTATACTCACAATTAAAAAGCATGTGTCAAGCAAAATATGCTGCAAGATGCACAGTGCATTGATACCTGATGATTGGACATTAAACAAGCATCTCTTTTATATATGTTTCCTTTTTATGATGCATGATCTCTATGAGGTATTTAGACCAGTTACCTGTTACCTCCAGACCCAGCTCTTAGGAAGAGGGGACACACCTCGAAACGCGTCAACTCTGTCTGGACTTTCATTCCACGACCAATACCATCAGCGGACCTTGCTGAATGGAGGATATGGTGGATTTTATATTTTGCTTGACACATGCTTTTTAATTGAGAGTATAATGCACATATTTTAAATAATAAATTGTCGCAAAGGTAATGCACTAGGTTGGTGCACCCTCCGTTTTTCATTTATTTTAGAGTTGTACTGCCTTAGAAGCGGCCTTGGTTGTGGCACCGGGGAATAACAACTCCAGCGTATTTTTGCTCATAAGACTGCATTATAGAGAATACTGTGCATGTGTAACTGATGGCACTGTGTACTTGAGCATGCATATGGGTATCAAAAAGTAATATTTTACTTATTAAAAATATTTCCATGGACAAAGTACACTGCGATGGTGGTTATGCAGTTCTATGGGCTGAAATACATTGCATATACACATTATAGAGCAGCGCTAAAATAAATGGGAATACATGAAAAATAATATCACGTGTATAACTCCAAGTGTGAACCTTAAAGATAAAAGGTATTATGATGTGGACAACAGTAACATGGGATACTGTCTGTGGACAACAGTAACATGGGATACTGTCTGTGGACAACAGTAACATGGGATACTGTTTGTGGACCACAGTAACATGGGATACTGTCTGCGGACAACAGTAACATGGGATACTGTCTGTGGACAACAGTAACATGGAATACTGTCTGTGGACAACAGTAACATGGGATACTGTCTGTGGACAACAGTAACATGGGATACTGTCTGTGGACAACAGCAACATGGGATACTGTTTGTGGACAACAGTAACATGGGATACTGTCTGTGGACAACAGTAACATGGGATACTGTCTGTGGACAACAGTAACATGGAATACTGTCTGTGGACAACAGTAACATGGGATACTGTCTGTGGACAACAGCAACATGGGATACTGTTTGTGGACAACAGCAACATGGGATACTGTCTGTGGACAACAGCAACATGGGATACTGTCTGTGGACAACAGTAACATGGGATACTGTCTGCGGACAACAGCAACATGGGATACTGTCTGTGGACAACAGTAACATGGGATACTGTCTGTGGACAACAGTAACATGGGATACTGTCTGTGGACAACAGTAACATGGAATACTGTCTGCGGACAACAGTAACATGGGATACTGTCTGCGGACAACAGTAACATGGGGTACTGTCTGTGGACAACAGTAACATGGGATACTGTCTGTGGACAACAGTAACATGGGGTACTGTCTGTGGACAACAGTAACATGGGATACTGTCTGCGGACAACAGCAACATGGGAAACTGTTTGTGGACAACAGTAACATGGGATACTGTCTGCGGACAACAGTAACATGGGATACTGTCTGCGGACAACAGTAACATGGGATACTGTCTGTGGACAACAGTAACATGGGATACTGTCTGTGGACAACAGTAACATGGGATACTGTCTGTGGACAACAGCAACATGGGATACTGTCTGTGGTAAAATAACAGAAGTGCTCCTGCTAATAAAAGAGTGAAAAGTTCAATGGGCAGCATTGCATCACTGTAAGGAGTCCTGTTAGTGAAGAATTTGGTGAGCAGGAATGATCACTATGCAAAATAATAAGTCCCTAAGAGGTTAAATCAGATTCCCAAGTGAAGGGATGATATATCCAGATATCCAACATCAATCAGTGCTCGATCACTAAGGGGTAAAGCATTGGTGTGTGCAGCCTATTGCATTAGGGTGTGCACTCCAGAGCACAAACATACATGTGTGTATATCAGCAGAGCAGTGGACGGTATCACTAGAGTAAAGATTGGTGTCAGTAGGGCAGTGGATGGTGTCAGTTGTTTTTTTATTTGTTTTATTTTTTCACAATATTCATTTTGATTTTTTTTTTTTTTTTTAATTTAGGAGCCCGTTATGGGGCTTTGGTGAAATATCAAGGGTCTAAACAGACCCCTGATGTCTCATTTTGAGACAGAGAAAGAAACCCAGTCCCTTTCCCTGCAGCCTGCAGTAAACACAGTTTACTATGCTTCAGTTAAGAATGAAGACACGAATGAAGTACAGATCACTCACCGTGTTCATTCAGGAAAGAGGAACTGCAGTCTGCTCACATAATTTGTAATAAAAACATCTTTGCCATTCTGAATCTTCCCTCTAATCACTTTGCATATTATTTTATATACAGTTGTGCTCATAAGTTTACACACCCTGGCAGAATTTATGATTTCTTGCCCATTTTTCAGAGAATATGAATGATAACACAAAAACATTTCTTTCACTCATGGTTAGTGTTTGGATGAAGCCATTTATTATCAATCAACTGTGTTTACTCTTTTTAAATCATAATGACAACAGAAACTACCCAAATTACCCTGGTGAAAAGTTTACATACCTCAGTTAATACCGTGTATTGCCCCTTTTAACATCAATGACAGCTTGAAGACTTTTGTGGTATTTGTGGATGAGGCTCTTTATCTTCTCAGATGGTAAAACTGCCCATTCCCTTTGGCAAAGTCCTCCAGTTCCTGGAAATTCTTGGGCTGTCTTGCATGAACTGCACGTTTGAGATCTCCCCAGAGTGGCTCAATGATATTGAGGACAGGAGACTGGGATGGCCACTCCAGAAAGGTCGACTTGGCCTTGTGTTTTGGATCATTGTCATGTTGGAATGTCCAAGTACGTCCCATGCGCAGATTCCTGGCTGATGAATGCAAATGTTCCTTCAGTATTTTTTGATAACATAGTGCATTCATCTTGCCATCAAATTTCCTATTACTTTGTAGTTCACACATCCCTAAAAACATCAACGATCTGATCTACCTCTGTGTTTCACAGGCTTTGTTGACTCCTCTCCAAATATAGCTTTTATGGTTGTAGCCAAAAAGCTCAATTTAGGTCTCATCACTCCAAATGACTTTGTGCCAGAAGGTTTGAGGCTTGTCTCTGTGCTGTTTGGCGTATTGTAAGCAGGATACTTTGTAGCATTTGCGTAGTAATGGCTTTCTTCTGGCAAGTCGACCATGCAGCTCATCTTTCTTCAAGTCCCTCCTGTTTGTTCATCTTGAAACAGCCACAGCACATGTTTTCAGAGAGTCCTGTATTTCACCTGAAGTTATTTGTGGGTTTTTCTTTGCATTCCTGGCAGTTGCGGCTGGAATTTTAGTTGGTCTACCTAACTGTGGTTTGGTTTCAACAGAACCCCTCATTTTCCACTTCTTGACTACAGTTTGAACACTGCTGATTGACATTCTCAATTCCTTGGATATCTTTTTATGTCCCTTTCCTGTTTTATACAGTTCAACTACCTTTTCCTGCAGATCCTTTGACAATTTTTTTGCTTTCCCCATGGTTTAGAATCCAGAAACGTCATTGCAGCACTGGATGAAAGATGCAAGGGCCTGTCAGGAGTCCAGAAACTCATTGACCCGTTTATACACACACACACTAATTACAAGCAAACCCCTTTGTGTCAACTTGTGTGCATGTTATCAGGCCAAAACACCAGGGTATGTAAACTTTTGATCAGGGTCATTTGGGTAGTTTCTGTTGTCATTATGATTTAAAAAGAGTAAACACAGTTGAATGATAATAAATGGCTTCAGCCAAACACTAACCATGAGTGAAAGAAACGTTTTTGTGTTCTCATTCATATTCTCTGAAAAATGGCCAAGAAATCATACATTCTGCCAGGGTATATAAACTTATGAGCACAACTTTATACTGGGATTCTGTACTTGCTAAATATGCTGCAGAAATCTCCCTCCACTAAGTCTGGCTGCATCCATTTTAACTGTGGGCAGCTGAAGCTGCTGCCTGTTCAGTTCCTGGATTTACACAGACACACAGAGGCACACCTCCAGCCCTGCAGCTCTGATTGCCCCTCCTATGACTCATCCCCCCTCCCTTCCTGGAAAACTCTCATGAGAATGAGAGAGAGAGCTGTGTATGATGTCAAACGCCAAGGCATTTTTCCAGCTAAGAAACAGGAAGTTGGCTGTATAAGGTAGTACTGGCAGAAAAAAAAACTTTTGCTTTCTAAAGTTAAAACAACAAGGGAAGAGGATTTAATATATGGAAAGATGAAAAAAAGACTGAAGTTCCGCTTTAAATATTTACCAGCCCCTTCCCCGCTCCAGAGAGGAGGGAAACTGGCATCACTGCTGTGGTAGAAGGGAAGCAGGGGGGATCGGCACTGCACAGGGTGATTAGGGTGTGCCCAGGCCTATAGTGTAAAGCCAGCTTGCTTACTAGAAGATATGGACTTACATACCATAAGTATTGAGTCGGACAGGCAATTGAAAGAACTTGGTCTTTTTAATAAATCAAATTGCTCTTTAACGGATGTTGTTAATCTCCCAATGTTTCAGATCATAGTATGGGGTCTCAATGCTCACAAGACAAACTCTCGGCTCATAGATACATGTGAAGAAACCACAAGCATCCACACATAGTGTGAAACCAATAAAGTGATTGTAAAGTTTCAAGGTTTTTCCCCTTTCTAGGCCACTGTCTTTCTCATCATTGGACAGATTGATAGCAGCAGGAGCCATTGGCTCGCGCTGCTGTCAATCAAATCCAGTGACGCGGGAGCAGGGGTCGGGCCAAGTCTCAATGTCTGTGTCAATCGAGGCAGCAGTGGGACTTGGGAGCTCACACGCATAGGTGCCCCCCAGGGAAAAGGTCTCTCCATGGGGCACCAGATGAAGAGTAGGGGCTAGGAACATCGGCAGGGGGACCCCAGAAGAGAAGGGCCAGGGCTGCTCTGTGCAAAACCCTTGCACAGAGCATGTAAGTATAATATGTTTGTTATTTTAATTACAAAAAACCCAAACCTTTACAACCCCTTTAAAAGAACTTTTATTTATAATAACGCATCTAAACGCTTACAAGAATGCACTTACAAACAGCACTGTATAGACATCAATCTCATGGACAGTGGCATATATACCATATACGCAATGATGTCATGGACACGACCTCCACCCGATGGGTTTTGTCTCATTGGACATCGTCTGGGGTATGGAGGGTTGTGTCGAGTCACTGAGATTTATTTAGATGTACCATGCAATAAAAACTTTTGTAATAATTACCAGTAATCTCTCATAAGGATGTCCAGATTAATCCTTAAAGATGGTGCCGGGAGTACGTTCCAAGCCTCGCTCTTGGATTTCTATATAATTGGTAGTGGCTAGAGTTGAAATACATTGCAGCTGTGGCTCCAATGCATTACACTTTTTTATGTAGTCCAGTGGACACAGCAGTTGTAGGAGCGCCAGTGTGCACGTGGCGGTGACGTACAGGTGCATCACCCATCTGAAGCTGCCGCCCGCAGTACAACTACTGTGGGCAGGTGGGAAGGGATTAAGTATATGTGAACCCTGACCTTGTAAAACAGCCCATTCAGTTTAAAATAGAAATGAAAGGCAAAACATGTATGTGTAATGTATGTATTAAAATATTATAGACACTTTTTTTTCTCTTTTTTTTTATTTTTTTAGACATTTTTTTTTCCTTTTTTATAAGTGATCACATAATCTCTGTTCTCTCCCTTTCACACAGGAGATCAGTGGTCCATGCATTCCTATGGACAGGAAGGTGTAAATAGACTTGTGTTTGATCACACCCGCCTACCTCCAGGTCCGATCAGGTCTGCAAAAAAAAAAAAAAAGAAAGGGATCAGTCCTCTTCCATTTGATTGGATTAGAGGGTAGTTGGGTGTAAATGGACAGGCCCATAGAGTAGAGCTCTGCACAAACTGACTGGATACGGATGTGCCATCCACCTGCTCTGCTCCAATCAGCAGGGGATCTGTGAGTTTGAGCCCCTGCTGATCGGAACGGCATCTGCCCTGTGTGAAAGGGGCCTAATGAGCTCAGAGTTTGGGGAATAAGAAACATCAGTACACTGGTCTTCCCATTTAATGGCTGTGCAGGAGGAGGGGGGGGGGTGTCAGCATCATTGGAGGAGAGCATGCTGAGTTCCCAGCTCAGCTAGAAAACTAACCACACTGATACAGATGTGCTTTCATGCCTAGTGAGGTCAGTTTTTAATAGGAAAGCAGAGGGAATGGCAGGAACACCAGAGATTTCACACAAAGGAAGCAATACATACAGGTACATGGTACAGCAGTCACATATCAGGAATACAAAATGCTGGAGTAAAATGCACCTGGCTCTTTTTCAGCATGTATTTGTAATAAGCCACACCTCTCGATCACATTGGCCTTACCTGCTATTTGCACAGGACAAGTTGACATCTTCGTATGTCTAATGTACCAAGCTGAGATAGTTGGGCAAGGCACTAAAAATTAAGAATTTAAAACGTGGAAATAAAATCTTGCCAGATGCAGTCCTGTGTATATACATTGTGGTCACGTATGTCTTTACACATGCACGTGCAGTCTCAGCTGTTTTACAGGAGCTACACATTTCTATTATAAGACGCCTTTATCTTGTGGGATTCGGGTAATTTGCGTAACATTACTGTTGAAGGTTCCTTGTGTCCTACGGGGATTTTGTTCATTTGCATATGTAACCTCAAGTGTTCACGCAAATCCTTATGTTATATTGTTGTATAGCTCTTATATTTATATAGGGGAAGTACTGAGTCTACGGTTGCATGCAATAGCTTGGTCAAAATATATTTTGTTGGTAATTAAAAGAGAAAAGTAAATGCAGCCTCCGCAGAAAATAAACACAAATATTTCCCCAAAATATTACTATTTGCCAAATTTAATTATCAGTTATTGAAAATCCTTAGGTAAATTTCAAACATGCATTTCATAAAACTATTCCAATAAATCTAAACTCCAGGCAAAATTATTTTTTTTCTCTTCTGGATAGGATAGAAAAAAAAATTAGAAATACTTTTTTTTCCCTGTTTTATCACATACCCTCTAAGCTCCTTATGCAGCTGAGAACAGAGTGGGGGAGGAGAAACAGCAGCACACTGATCTTCCCAGTGAATGGCTGTGCAGGGAGGGTGTGTGAGCAGAAGTCTGATCATTGGAGGAGAATAGCTAGAGAACTGACCACGCTGTGCTCTCATGCTTTGTGTAGTCAGTTATTAATAGGAAAGCAGAATGACTGGCAGGAACCACAGGGATTTCACACAAAGGAAGCAATTATTTAATGGTTAAAAAAAAAAAGAGAGAGAACAGGATACTTTATTAGTACATGGTACAACAGGCACATATCAGGAATATGAAAAGGTTGGGTTTACATATTCTTTAATGTCTGTGTCCCAGCTGGGCAGATTTGCTTTGACCCCCTGTACAAATGACAGGGATTCACAAGACTGGGAAGTGGTGAAAATCTCTAACAGGGACACATAATAGTATAGTTTTACAAGCATTTGATATTCTATTTTTTGCATATTAAAGCTGAAGGAATTCAGACACTTTGTAAAACGTGCAGGCACACTAGGGGTCAAAGCGGAGTTCCACTCATTTTTTCATTTATTAAAAGTCAGCAGCTACAAAGAGTGTGGCTGCTGACTTTTAATAAACAGTAACTTACCTGTCTCCCGGTCCAGCAATGGCTGCGCCCGAAGCCTCGCTCGTCTCCCCCTCCTCCCTGTGGTGCCATCATTGTAAGTGTGGGCACCGGCCGTGGCTTCACGGCCGGGCACGCACTGCGCATGCGTAAGTCGCGCTGTGCTTTCCTAGTGGCCAGGCAATCTTGTGTGACCTGTGACGTGTCCCAGAAGACTGTCAGAAGGGAGGGGCTGCCTAGGGGGAGAGGAGGAGTCGCCTAGGCGGCCCAGAAACAGAAGGCAGAAGAGGGACAGGAAGTCCCTCTATAACCTGGGGACACACTCCCCCACCAAAAAAATGACATGCCAAATGTGGCATGTAAGGGGGCAAGAAGTGCTTAAAGTGGAAGTTCCATTTTTGGGTGGAACTCCGCTTTAAGTCCAAGGAGGTGCATGACATCTCCTCAACTTTTTTCGATTATATATATCTGCAAGTTGATGGTTCTACTGGAGCATACACTGACACTCAGGGCTGTGAATGAGGAGAGAGAGGCACATACAGCAGACAGGCCCACCTCTCCCCTCCACTCTGCTGCCCATTCAGAGAAGCCTTTGTATTTTGTGAATGAGTTCACATAATACAAAGGCTTCTGTAATTGGGCAGGATAAGGGGAGGGGCAGGTATAGCAGCTGCACAGACTCTAATGTTGAAGATGCTTAGACCTGAAGCATCGGTGTCAGGCTCCCAGAAATATAGCCCATACTGGTCACTGGAAGTTCAACATGGCACCTCATGGCAAAGAACTCTCTGAGGATCTGAATAAAATAATTATTGCTCTACATAAAGATGGCCTAGGCTATAAGAAGATTGCCAAGGCCCTGAAACTGAGCTCGGTGGCCAAGACCATACAGCAGTTTAACAAGACAGGTTCCACTCAGAACAGGCCTCCCCATGGTCGATCAAAGAAGCATTGTGCTCAGCATCATATCCAGAGGCATAGGTGTGCACACAGGATGTGCCGGGTGTGCCTGGGCACACCCTAATCACCCCGTACAGCGCAGATTCCCCCTACTGCCCCTGCTCCCCCCTGCAGCACTGCCGGCTTACCTTCTCCTCTCTTCCACTGGCTGCTGCTGCGGGCAAACACAAACACTTCCAGAAGTGCAATAAAACTGTCAGATGTAAATAATAGAGATACACCCAGAAGATGTCATGCAGCTCCTTGGACTTAACTCATAGTATGCCATAACTCTTTATAATGGAGTGGAATTCATGGAATTCAGCTTTAAATACAATTTATTATTGACATTTTATCTCAAACACCATTATTTTTTCCTTCTCTAGAATGGCTCTTTTTTGCTATCCACTACAGGCATAAAACCTTTAGTGAACTGATAAAAAGAAAGTTAAAAATGCATTTGGCATTTTAATATGCTATTTGCTAATTTTAAGTAGGAGTAGGTAAGGACAGCGCTTTACCAAGAGCAGCTTGTCCACCCTGAGTGCTGTAATAACAGGGTGTACTGACTGCAGGCAGTGGTAGGGAATGTTATGTTCTGCCCAATGGTGCCTGGGTAGGTCTTGAGCTGGACAGCTGGTCTGGAGCTGAATGCATTCTGTAGAGCCAGAGCCTCTTATTTCCAAACAATGAAATGATAACACCAATGGTTTATCTAACTGAGTTTCCATTGACCATTAAAGTAGGAGAGCCCTTTTTTACTGACCACCAAAGCAGGAGTAAACTTCCCCTCTTGCTACCAGTGTATGGTGGCACTTCTCCACTGATCACCAAAGCAAGGGGACATTAGTTTGATGAAAGTAGGCATTTCTACATTTACCAAAATGGTAGGAGGGTACTACACTGATCACAGATATAATGGAGCCCTTCATCACTGACCACCAATGTAAGAGGGCCCGTCTTTACTACTTACCAATGTGAGGGCACTAAACTGACTACTGATAAAAAGAGGCAATGCACCACACTGACAGCCAATGTAAGGAAGCGTTTCACCACTGACCACCAGTTTAAAGAAGGCACTACAATGACCACTGTTTTTTAAGGAGGCACGTTTTCTCTGACCTCTAATATAGGGTGGCACTAAACTGATTACCAATGTATGAGGGCATTTCTCCACTGACACCAATGTAAGGGGGGTCCTTCTCCAAAGAGCACTACTTTAAGCAACCACTTTATCTCCAACTACATTTCACACTTTTCCACTAATCACCAATATAAAATTGCATTTTTTTTTACTGACCACCAATGTAAGGTGGCACATTTCCAAAACCACCTATATGAGGCGCTACCCTGACCACCAATGTAAGTGGGTACAACTCTGTTCACCACTAATCTAATAAATGCTTCCCTATTGACTGCATTATAGTCCATGACCAGGAGAGGGTGCTGGCAATGTGGAAGGTTTATGTACATGCCTGCTCTCTGGGTCCAACGGCATGCTACTCCCAATGTGCAGACAAATCTTGAGTGGGAAATAAACTTTATAAACATGACAAATGCTTTGCAGTACAGGTGTCTCCAACTTTTCTAAACAAATGACTGGCTTACTGTCCTTCAGACTTTAAGGGGGCCAGAGTGGCCAGTGGGAGTAAAAAAATTACATAGTGTCTCTAGTGCTACATCATTGGTATTAGTTGGAGGAATAGTGCCTAATTGTTTATATCAGTGGGAGGAATTATGTCCCATTGCTAGTGTCAGAGGGAAGAATAGTGCCACATCATTGGTGTCAGTGGAAGGAAAAATGCCCCATTGTTGGTGTCAGTACTGTTCTAGTACAGGGGTCTCCAACTTTTCTAAACAAAGGGCCAGTTTACTGTCCTTCAAATTTTAGGGGGACAGAGTGACTAGTGGGAGTAAAAAAATTGCATAGTCAGTAGGAATAGTGGCCTATAATTGGCATTAGTTGGAGGAATAGTGCCTAATTGTTTATATCAGTGGGAGGAATTGTGCTCCATTGCTGCTGTCAATGGGAAGAATAGTGCTTCATCATTGGTGTTAGTGGAAGGTATAATGCCCCATTTTTGGTGTCAGTGAGAAAAATGGTTCCGCAATGTTGGTGTCAGTGGAAGGAATGATACCTCATTGTTGGTGTCAGTAGGAGGAATAGCGCCCCTAGAGCCGGATAAAGGCTAGCAAAGGGCCGCAGTTTGGAGACCATTGTTCCAGTAGATTGGTAAATGGTTAGGATCTCTGCTTTAAAAAATGGTTAAAAAAATCATACATCTATGCTGCCTTTTAAAAAAAAGAATATGTGCAAAACAAGCAATAAATACACAATTGAGTGAATTAACTTTAGTAAATCAACAATATACATGCAAAATGCAAATGTTATAACCAATAATACAAAAATAATTGTTACGAAAAAATCTAGTGCAGTGATTATTAATAAAAATTAAGTCTATCAGAAGCAACTATTAATACAGTGAAAGTCCAAATATAATAACAGTGAGTAAACCAATCCCAGAGGATGCCATTTGTGGGGAAACGCGTTGGTCAGAGTCGTGTGACGTCATCACGTGCCAGCGGATCGGGTGACACCGCAGCCAGTTTGTTTTATCACTGCCGATTTTAACTAATTAAATGTAAGTGTAATTCTTTCACCAATAAACATGTTCACAATGTATTAGGCTATGAGGCTTCTCCCTGTCTGTAATTCATATATTCCTGCATGAAGAGTGTTCTTTTGATCACAAAGAGCTGGTTCCTATAGTCTGCTTTTGAAAGTGTTCCCTTCGGAAGTCTGCTGCCGGTGAACCCATTACACGTGGGGAAAGAGTGTGTGCGCCTTTTTGATCTCTGTCATTCGAGATCATATACCGTTGGTAAGAGGCCCTCTTCCTAAGGAGTACTTATGAGCATGGGAGCACTGATGAGCAGAAGTTTGATGTAGCACTGAGCACTTTACCCACTTTTATTCTATTTGGAAGTTCACTGTATTAATAGTTGCTTCTGATAGACTTAATTTTTATTAATCACTGCACTCATTAGATTTTTTCAAAAAAATGGCCACATTAACCACTTTACAGGTGAACAAGCAGACAGGGAGAATGCATCACAACCAAAACCAGGATGCTGGAATGATGCCAGCAGCAGTGATGGAGCAGGAGTGCTACACGCTCCTGACTTTTTTCTGTGCTGTCCATAACTTTTCTATTTTTTCTTCCGATCTGTTATAATGAATCTTGTGACTTGGAAGTCTGCTGCCGGTGAACCCATTACACGTGGGGAAAGAGTGTGTGCGCCTTTTTGATCTCTGTCATTCGAGATCATATACCGTTGGTAAGAGGCACCTCTTCCTAAGGAGTACTTATGAGCATGGGAGCACTGAGGAGCAGAAGTTTGATATAGCACTGAGCACTTTACTCACTTTTATTCTTTTTGGACGTTCATTGTATTAATAGTTGCTTCTGATGGACTACATTTTTATTAATAATCTCTGCAGTCATTAGATTTTTTCATAACAATTTTCTGGGGATTTTTGGTTATTACATTAGCATTTTGCAGTTCTGAATGTCAATTCACTCAATTGTTTATGTATTGCTTATTTTGCATAATAATCAGTTTTTCAAATGATATCGATGTATGATTTTTTTAACCGTTTTTAGCAATGAGACATGTACCGTATTTCATCATTTAAAGGGACAACACACCTTTCTCTAGTACTAGTTTTTTTTTTGGCCCAGTGTCCAGGGTACCAGAGTTGCAGCAGTCTGATTTAGTAAAAAATTTTTTTTTTTGTCCCTGTTATCTGTATCACTACTGGGGAGATACCCTCCCTCCCGACGCTTCCTATTCTGAGGAATTCTCTCCATACAAAAAAGTCAATACAATGCATACTCTGATGGTCAGGTGCAGATGTACAGAAATGCGTCATAAAAAAATTTCCTACCCACCCTTTTAATAAAAAGTAGAACTTACCCACCACACCATATCCTGTTTAGTTTTTCCATATTGTATTGCCCAGTGCAGACTTTATTACATCCAGCAAGCTTTCCAAATCAAGCTCACATTCATTGTATGGATATAAAGGCTGTATGGGAACTGGAGGCCACAACAGGGTTAGGCTGTGCATCACCGGGTGGGTTGGCGGCTAAAACATTTATATGTTGTACTCAGGGCCGGCTCTACCACTAGGCGGAGTAGGCGGCCGCCTAGGGCGCACTGCCACCTAGGGCGCCAAGCCCTTGTCCATATACTACCCCAGCCTGTCCATATACTACCCCAGCCTGTCCATATTCTATTCCAGCCTGTCCATATACTACCCCAGCCTGTCTATATACTACACTAGCCTGCCCCTATACAACCCTTGCCTGTCTATATACTACCCCAGCCTATCCATATACTACCCCAGCCTGTCCATATACTACCCCAGCCTGTCTATATGCTACCCCAGCCTGTCCATATACTACCCCAGCCTGCCCCTATACTACCCCATCCTGTCCATATACTACCCCAGCCTGTCTATATACTACCCCAGCCTGTCCAAATACTACTCCAGCCTGTCAATATACTACCCCAGCCTGTCCATATACTACCGTAGCCTGTCTATATACTACCCCAGCCTGTCCATATACTACCGTAGCCTGTCTATATACCTGCGGACCACATCTGGCATAAGGAAGTGAGCCGGTGCCACCATTATTTGTCTTTAGGCTGGGTCCAGAGGCACAGGTGCGGACCTGTGGACCATGGCTAAAGAAATAGGTAGAGAGGTGCTGCAAAAATCTCCACCTCCGCCACCTCCATCTTATACATGGACAGCGCAAAGGGGGTGGAGTCAGGAGCTGAGCCAAAGGGGGGCAGCAAAATGAGGTTTCGCCTAGGGTGTCAAAAATCCTTGCACCAGCCCTGGTTGTACTGTATGTAATATACACTTTGTAAGAATAGGGTTGAGCTAGGAGACTCATTCTTGACTTCAATCTTTGAACATAAAATACAAATATTCCCCTGCATTAAGCCAACAAAAAACAGAATTAGTTGCTTTTAGTGCTAAGAACCAAAAGACAGAACTCAATAATCTCTAGAAACAAATCCAAAGAGATTGGGGACGATTTGCAAAGTCAATTAGCCCAAAGCAACCAGATTTCATCTGGCTTTGGTCTGACCACAGAATGCTGAAATCTGATTGATTTGATAGCACATCATCATTGTTTTTTCCGCTACCTTATTGAGTAAGTCTGTATGACAAATATCTGTATATAATGGTTCTTTTATTTAGATGTGGTTTACCTTCAATGACAATTACGTTTCCTTTGTTCAGTCACTCCTGAATTATTTCAGCTTCTGAAAGACTGACCTCATTGACCTCAGAGAAAAGAATAATGGAAGTTTTGGCCAAAATGATAAGAGGTCCTTCCTTGTATTTTCTACTCAGGCCTAGAAAACATCTAGAGAAATCTGACTTGCTATTACAGGAAGCCATAGATTTTCCATCCAATTTGACAAATCAAAGCTACTGTTCTTCAAATGTTAATGTACAGTATGTAATAATATTACATTTACATTATTGTTCTTCAAATATAAATGTCACACCTGGACTGTCCCAAGGAACCCCTTTTATACTTGGGCAACTGTACATTAATAAAAAAGTCCTGTCTGCTCTCTGTTAGGTTTCCATGTAAATGCATCCTCCTTAACCCTTCTCAACTAACTTACTCCAGAGGAACTCTTGAGATAACTTTCAGGTCTCAGGGAACTTGTGCTAAAATCAATTAATCAAGGGTCAATAAGAATGCCACTTATATTGGTGGTCAGAATGTGCATGATCGAATATCACCACGTGATCCACCAGCAATGTAAGATGGACTCTTACCAGAGTTGCAGGACTCTATTACGAAGTCAAATGCGCTTAGTATATTATATACTCATAAATCAGGCATCCCATGTCCTCCAGGAACATTAGAACTCCAAATAATCCAAGTGTATCTCAATGGATGTAGAAAAATGGATGTTCATCATGGATATAGAATAAAGGAAACATCCACATAGTGTAAAACCGTAAACAGACTTTAATGATGTAAAAGGATTAAAAATGCTCACACCACATGTGAGACAATAAGCGTAAAATCAATCCGGGGCAAATAAACCACGCATGGAGATAGATCAGTTTGTGTACACAGCAAGACAAGCATCGCAACGGCACATAGGTAGGCTCTGCCTTACATATTTCATCACAACTGACGTCATCAGGGGCTCTTCCTATCCAGGTGTAGAGGGGGGGCATGGGCCCCCTGCAGCATGAGGCCAGGTTGCAATTGCAACTCCTGTAGGTACGCCTCTGCCCAGAACTATGCAGGCACCATCAGTTGGGAGGTCAATCTGCCACAGCTCAAGGAGCCAGCCCAAGCAACCTCCGGAGGAACCAAGGGTTCTACAGAACCCTGGTTGGAAATGGTTGATATAGATAGAGTAGTGGTGGTCAACTTGTTTTAATTCAGGGGGTCTCATGTGTGACTTTGGCATCATCAAAGGGCAGCACGGGGAATGTAATGCCCCCATAGTAAAAATTAGTTGTGCAACATTTGATAATTCTCTCAGTAAGATCCATTGTTACAGATCTGAGAAAAAATAACATAAAAATGAAAAAAAAAGTAACTAGAAGTGAATTTAAAGAATAATTGTCCTGCACTGGCTTGAGCAAGCACCAAAACAGACTGTTTCCCGGGGTCCCAAGGGTCAGTAAGTGACAAAAGGCCACAAATCGAGGTATTAAAAGGATAAAGAGATTATTAACCACTTGCCAATCATGCCATAGACAAAATATGTCCTCGATCGAAAGTTGAATACCGGGGTTATGGCTGCAGCAATTTGCCAAAACCCCAGTAGTGTTTTTCCCACTTGGCGATTCTCTAACCGATAAAAGTGGTCCAAGGGGCAGATTCGCCACTGAATCACTTTTAGAAGTGGCAGGAGGGGTCGACCCCCCCACCACCGCTTCCTGGTGGTTCTCGAGCTTACCTGGATGATCGGTAGTCCCAAGAACTGATCTGGCAGTTGCAGCAGCTGGCCTCCGCTCATCTCTAGGGTCTAGAGCGGGCATGATGTGGAAAAGCGGCGCTACTGTGTTCAAGAAGCAGTGGGATTATAAACTGTATGGTGTGCGTGGCGGCAGCTCCTCTAAATGAACAGGGTTCGGGTGCCCTTGTGGAGGTACTGTGGAAAATGAGGAGGTGAGGGCGCCAGCCTGAGGCAAGTGTGAGTGGTGAATGAAATGATGCGGTGTGTAAAACATAAGACCATCGGTATGGAAGAAAAAAAACAGAGCGGGCATCACTAAATGGCGCACCACGGGCCACTTCTGGAGCAAGGCACTCTTCAGCCCGGCCTGCCCCAATTCTGCTATTTAGGAGCCGGCTCTACCCCTCAGCCGTCGCCACCGCTGACATCCCCACAGGCTATCGTAAGGAAAGACAGTTCTGGATGAGGGCAGAGCTGCAAAGTTAACTTTATAAGTTTAGCAGCAAGTAATTGGCCTTACATGCAGAAACGTAGAAAAAAGAAGTCCCTGACCCTATTGTAACCACTTGCCGACCGCCGACCGGCGCCTGATGGTGGCAAAGTGGCTCGATATCGCAAACCGCTGCGATATCTCTCACATTGAGCGCACGCGCGCCGACAGAGGCACGCTCGCACGCTCACTGTGTTTGGGGGGGCAGGAAGCAGGTAGGGCAGACTCGATCGGCGCCGGCTCCCCGCGATGCCCTCCCCCCGTAGTGAAAGAACAGAGGTCCGTGTAAACAGTAAACACGGATCTCCGTTCTGTTAGAGGGGGAAGGGCGGTGATCACAGGCTTCCTCTATATGGAAGCCGTGATCACCTCCTTTCCCCAGCCAGGGCAGCCCCCATACAGTTAGAACATGCCCAGGGAACACAGTTAACCCTTGGCGCCCCCTGCAGGTTAACCCCTTCACTGCCAATGGCATTTACACAGTAATCAGTGCATTTTTATAGCACTGATCGCTGTATAAGTGCCAATGGTCCCAAAAAAGTGACAAAATGGTCCGACATGTCCGCTGCAATATCGCAGTACTGCTAAAAATCGCAGATCGCCGCCATTACTAGTAAAAAATAAAAAAAATAAAAACCCCAGAAATGAATTCTCTTCATCCGTAAACGCGGCAACTTTTGCGCAAGCCAATCAATAAACGGCAATTGCGATTTTTTACCAAAAATATGAGGAAGAATATAAATCGTCCAAAACCGATGGAAAAATATGTTTTTATGTGTATTTTAGCAAAAAGTAAGAAATTTGTTTTTTTTTTTGCAAAATTATCGCTCTTCTTTTGTTTATAGCGGCAATCAGAAATGACACAGAGGTGATCAAATACCACCAAAAGAAAAATTTCGTTTGGGTACAATGTCGCACGACCGTGCAATTGCCAGTTAAAGCGTCGTAGTGCCGAATCGCAAAAGGCGCTCTGGTCCTAAAGTGTGAAATCCTTCTGGGGCTGAAGTAGTTAAATTGCGCCACATGCAGTTTGGCACTCGCGAAAATGCTGCGTTTGCCGATGCGCGGAGGTGCTATTATTAATGAAACATGCTATTCGGACCTCTGCAGGAATAAAATTTTACTGACTGGACCTCCGTGGATTTTTATTCAATACCCCTGGTCTAGAGTATCAGAGCAACGTCATGACATCACTTTCGGTTCCGGCCCAATGTAAACAAGGTGATTTTTTAATAAAGCATTAGATTCTTTTGTTCCTTTTATTTTACATCTCTCCGTAAAGAGGACACTGCTCGTTTCAACCCTCTCCACCTTCCTCTCCCCATCTCTCCCCTCCCCTACCCTCTTCCCCCACCGTCCCCCTCTCCCCCGCCCCCATACAGCAATTTGGGATATGTATCCCCACTCAACATTAGCACACAGCAACAGATCATTTACAGTGTTACTTTTCTGTCAAAATGTATTTTTTTTAAAGTATCTTTTTGATAAACTCTAGAGACCATGCCACTTCCCAAGAAGCTCATTCTAATGTTGTGCGGCTCCTCCCCTTCTGCTTTTTTTTTATCTACTTTTAAATACTTTGCAAAATATATTTATATATATATGTACATTTTTTAAACATAATCTATTCTATGCTCCACCTTTCTATAAGTTGTTCAGAAACAATTTTTATTATTACTATTACATTATTACTTTTTAACCTTAATTTTTACATATTTGTATTATATATATATATATATATATATATATACAGTATATATGTTTCTGTATGCTTTTATTTTTCTTTGATAGCCCTGAAGAATGGGGAGTCTCTGTTCCCCTGAAACGCGTTGCCTCAACCATTTGTTGCGTCTTTCAATAAAACAACTATAAATTCACCTTCACGCTGCTTCTCATTGGATATCGGGCGCTCATTTTACCTATCTTTATTTCAATCAGAAGGAATGTTAACATCCCTTATAATAGAAATAAGCAGTGACAGGTCCAGAAACATAATGTACTTGTGTGACTGGCTCACTGATTTTCCCAGAAGTCTACACTAAGATGCAAGTCAGATTTTTGTCATCCCCTGCAATGTACACAGATCACCCAGAGGGGAATATTTTTTTCTCAACAAAAGTGGAATTCGTTTTAAAGGGGCAGTGGTGAAAGCATTTGTAGGTCACGCCCACATATGTAAATGGTGTTCAAACCACACATGTAAGGTACCGCCACGAGCGTCAGAGCGAGAGCACTAATTCTAGTATTAGATCCCCTCTGTAACTCTAAACTGGTAACCCATATAAATTTTTTTTAAAGCGTCACCTATGGAGATTTTTATGTATCGTAGTTTGCCACCATCCCACAAGTGTAAGCAATTTTAACCACTTCCGGACCGCCCGCCATCATTATACAGCGGTACTTTGCCATTGAATACCGTTGTTATGGTAGCAGATAGCTACCATAACCCCTGTATTTTTTTCAACGGCAGGCGGTTGGCTTTTGGATAAAAGTGGTCTCTGTAGCGGATTCACCGGAGATCACTTTTTTTGGGTACAGGAGAGGTGCCCCCCTCTCCGTCGCTTTTCCGTCATCTCCGCCGCTTACCGGACCCACCAGTAGCAGCGGAGACGATCGGGTTCTCTCTCCTCAATGCCTGGATGCAGAGTGAGTGGAAAATGGCACCCACTCGGCTGCATAGCATTGAAGGTACATTTTAGTGTAAATATGAGACCTGGGGTCTTTTTGACCCCAGATCTCATATTTAAGAAGTCCTGGCATGCCTTTTTTCTATCCTTGTAATAGGAATAAAAGTGACCCAATTTTTTTTTTTTTAATGGCCGGTGTAAAAATAAAATTAAAATAAATAAGGAAAAAAAAAATGTAAAGCGACCCGTCCCACCGAGCTCGCACGCAGAAGCGAACACATACAGAAATTGCTCCCGCATATGAAAACGGTGTTCAAACCACACATGTGATAGTTAGAGCGAGAGCAATAATTCTGGCACTAGACTCCCTCTGGTAACTCAAAACGGGTAACCTGTAGAATTGTTTAAACATAGCCAATGGAGATTTCTAAGTGCCATAGTTTGTCGTCATTCCACAAGCTGGCGCAATTTTGAAGCATGACATGTTGGGTTTCAATTTACTCGGCACAGCATTATCTTTCACAATATAGAAAAAAATTGGGCTAATTTTACTGTTGTCTTATTTTTTAATTAAAAAAAGTGAATTTTTTTCCAAATAAATCTCGCTTGTAAGACCGCTGCACAAATACGGTGTGACAAAAAGTATTTCAATGACCTCCATTTTATTCTCTAGGGTTTTAAAAAAAGAATATATATAAGAGACTCGGTCCTTAAGCATGACATGTTGGGTATCTATCTACTCGGCATAACATCATCTTTCATACTTAAAAAGAAATTAGGGTAAATATTGTGTTTAGTTTTTCTTTAGTTCATTAACCACTTGCTTACTGGACACTTAAACCCCCTTCCTGCCCATTCCAATTTTCAGCTTTCAGCGCACGCGCTCTTTGAATGACAATTGCTCAGACATGCTACACTGTACCCAAATGAAATCTTGTCATTTTTTTCAAACAAATAGAGCTTTCTTTTTGGGTATTTAATCACTACTGAGGTTTTTATTTTTTGTTAAACAAACATTCAAAGACCGAAAAAAAAAAAACGTTTTCATAGTTTGTTCTAAAATTTTGCAAACAGCTAATTTTTCTCCTTCATTGATGTGCGTTGATGAGGCTGCACTGATGGGCACTGATAAGGCAGCACTGATGGTCACTGATAGGTGGCACTAATGGGCACTGATGAGGCGGCACTGGTGGGAACTGATAGGTGGCACTGAAAGGTGGCACTGATAGGTGGCATTGTAGGGCACTGATAGGCAGCACTGATAGGTGGCACTGATTGGGGGCACTTGTGGGTATTGATAGGTGGCACTAATGGGCACTGGTAGGTGACACTGATACGCAGCACTGATAGGTGACACTGATTGGAAGCACTGATGGACACTGATAAGTGGTACTGGTGGGCATTGATAGGTGGTACTGGTGGACACTGGTGGGCACTGCTTGGCAGTACTGCTATGCGCTGGTAGGTGGCACTGGTGGGCACTGGTATGTGGCACTGGTGGGCACTGCTTAGCAGCAGTGGGTGTGGAGTGTGCATGACCAATTTCCCATTTACACAAGCCAGTAATCAACTTTTTTTTTCTCCTCGCAATCTCAGCGTTAGGAAAAAAAAGCTAATTACTGGCTTCTGTTTACATCACGTGATCAGCTGTCATTGGCTGACAGCTGATCATGGGGGTAAGGAGCTGGGATTGGCCCCTGACTCCGATCTGTGATCAGCCGAGTCTCATGGACTTGCTGATCACAGAGTGCGCCACCCACACCCCACAGGGGGGCGCGCAGGCAGCGCATGCTTGGGAGGATGTGCATGGATGCCCTCCCAGCAATTTAGGCCCGCAATGTAGCCGTCTTTCAGATTAAAGAGGTTAAAGTGTATTTTTTCATAAAAAGTACATTTGAAAACCGCTGCTCAAATACTGTGTGACATAAAACATTGCAACGATCGCCATTTTATTCTCTAGGGTTTCTGCTAAAAACATATATATAATGTTTGGGGGTTCTAATTAGTGTTGAGCGAACCCGGACTGTAACGTTCGGGTCCGTACCGAACTTTCGGGTGTCCGTGGCACGGACCCGGACCCGGACATTTCAAAAATCGTTTGGGTTCGGTCGACGGGACGTCGAAGAGTTGTGCACCTCATTTTATCGTCTTGGGGCCTGGCTTGGGTTTGCTAAAAACTTTACAGGCCCAGGCCCAGGCACGGTGCCTGTGGGCTTTCAAGCCATGCCTGGGCTTGCAATGTCAGGCCCAAGCGAGTTGTGATTAATCTTGGGGGTTTGTAATATATATACAAAAATCGTCTTTGGGATCTCTTATTTTACCGCTAGCAACGTTACAAAATACAGTGTGTCATAAACTCGTCGCCAAAAGTTTACATGAAAAATACTTTTTTATGTGAAATTGGAGAAATTAGACTTTCTGCCGATGTAACGCCCGGATTTAACGA
>BLSH010214078.1:897219-921003 GCA_018402905.1 Glandirana rugosa | reverse complement strand
TGACTGGTGGTTATATCCCTTTGCAAGATGGGTGACTGGTAGTTACATTCTTCATAAGAAGGGTGACTGGTCGTTATATCCCTTTGCAAGATGGGTGACTGGTCGTTACGCTGGTCAGTGGGTAGAACGTTTCCCTATATTGCTGGTCAGTGGGAAGAATACTTCTTACATTGATGGTCAGTGGGTAGAACATTTCCCTATATTGCTGGTCAGTGGGAAGAATGCTCCTTACATTGATGGTCAGTGGGAAGAATGCTCCTTACATTGCTGGTCAGTGGGAAGAATGCTCCTTACATTGATGGTCAGTGGGTAGAACATTTCCCTATATTGCTGGTCAGTGGGAAGAATGCTCCTTACATTGATGGTCAGTGGGAAGAATGCTCCTTACATTGCTGGTCAGTGGGTAGAACGTTTCCCTATATTGCTGGTCAGTGGGAAGAATACTTCTTACATTGATGGTCAGTGGGTAGAACGTTTCCCTATATTGGTGGTCAGTGGGAAGAATACTTCTTACATTGATGGTCAGTGGGTAGAACGTTTCCCTATATTGGTGGTCAGTGGGAAGAATACTTCTTACAATTCTGGTCAGTGGGTAGAACGTTTCCCTATATTGCTGGTCAGTGGGAAGAATGCTCCTTACATTGCTGATCAGTGGGAAGAATGTCTTCTTTGGTGGTTAGTGTGTAGAACGTCTCCCTATATTGGTGGTCAGAGGGAAGAATGCTCCTTACATTGGTGATTAGTGGGTAGAGCAATAACCTGGTGGTCTGTGAGAAGAATGTTCCTTACATTGGTGGTCAGTGGGAAGAATGTCTCCTTATCTTGGGGGTTAGCGGGCAGATTGTTTACCTGGTGGTTTGTGGATGAATGCCTCTTACATTGGTGGTCAGGGGGAAGAATGTCTCCTTACATTGGTGGCTAGTTGGAAGAATGCCCCCATTACAGTCAACTAAAAAGGCCAGTGGTGTCATGCCAACGGCTCTTTCAAATAGCAATTGCCCCAAAACTCTGCAGATGAGAGGTCAATCAGCCACAGCTCAAGGAACCCTTAGCAATCTCTAGAGAAACCTTACGGTTCCACAGAGCCCTGGCTGAGAATGGCTGAGCTAGGCAGTGAAAGACAGAATTTGACTGGCTGTTAGAGGCAACCACATAATTTAGCAGTGCACCAGTTCTCTGACTTTGGCCCGCGCCTGTACAAATTACTAGGGCTTGGAATCGGCACCTTGTGATGAGTGTTTTAAGAGTTCTTATACCATAGTAAAAATATTTTTAATAAGTAATGATTTTTCAGTGAATGTTATATATTGTGTACATTATGAATCAGTGTCATTCGTTGGGGTGTTTAAGATTACAATAAAACTGATCCAGGCTATGCGCAAAGCCCTCAAGTCAATATTAGAGTAGCATAACCTATGCGACTCTGGAGCTGCAATCGTGAATACTAATTTATCTAATGGATAGGGTGTTTTGCCACAATAAATACATCTTAAAGCAGCGCTGTTGTCATTGAACGTCTTGATCTCAAATAACTTCATTGTTGTATCGTCATTGTTGTGATAGATTTTGACAGAAGAAGGCGATATCTGTCAGGTGTATTCTTGTGGGGAATATACTGTCATGACATTCTACAAGAACCACATTCTATCAAGTCCTGGGGGACATACGTGATCTATATCCTATAATGGCAGTAACTTGAAAACTCTTGTATAAGGTTCTTGGTGCAATTATAGTAATCATTTGATGTGTGTAGGCCTTAAAGGATAATGTCACCCAAAACTGATATTTCAGTTTTAGAGTAGAGGCCAGTGGGTTCAAAGAACTTCTAGATGCTCAGGTTTCTCTGGGACTCCGGTGGCATTGTTATGCCATCGTAATTCATGTAATGCACAATTGGAGAATCATTAGTGTGACCTTCTCATTATTGCTCTTGCCGGTGGGTGGTGCTTCAGTATTGGCATCTTATTTTGAGGCAGTTCAGATGTTCCTGAGACTATACCTAACACACAGGTGGATAGATTTACCTGCATCTACTCAGAAATTAAAAAAATGGCATTTATCTTTCGTTTTTTTTTTTCTTTTGCTGTTTTGATAGAGCTACGAAATTATCATTTTTTAAATTTTATATTTTAACCCGTTCTGGACCGGCTCGCGTACATTTACTGTTGTAGAGTGGCACGATCTCGCGAATCGCCGTCTATAAACGGCGGATCGCTCGTGCGCAGCTAGCGGGCGGGAGCGCTCTCGTTCCCACCGCACTCTCCAGCAGTATGGCCGTGGGTCCAGCGGACTCGATGTCCGCCGACTACTCGCGATTGCCTGACAGAGAAGAAAAACGGGGACCCGCCAATATAAACATGGCAGTTCCCCATTCTGTCAGGCGGCATGTAAGAGATCTACTGATCCCTGTCACTGGGATCAGTTAGATCTCTTATGCCCCTGGCAGCCCAGCCCCCTCACAGTTAGAACATGCCTAGGGAACACAGTTAAAGTGGTAGTAAACCCTCCTATCATATTCAGCCAAGGAAGCTGCCATCTTGGCCTCTGTTTAATCTACAACTGCCATAATGCTGCACATGTGATCAGCTATGACACCAGCCATTGGATGGTTTGACAGTTTGGTTTAGAGCACAACCAATGGGAGTGTTACGTTACTGGTTTTTAAACTGTTTGGGTTTACTACCTCTTTAATCCCTAGATTGCCCCTGCAGGTTAACCCCTTCACTGCCAATGACATTTATACAGTAATCAGTGGATATTTAAATTTCTGATCGCTGTATAAATGACATTGGTCTCAAAAATGTCCGACATTTCTGCCCCAATATCACAGTCCTGATAAAAATTGCAGATCGCCGATATTACTAGTAAAGAAAAAAAATAGTAAAAACGCCATAAATTAATTCTCATGGTTTGTAAATGCGGCAACTTTTGCGCAAACCAATCAATAAACGCTGATCGCAATTTTTTTTTACCATAAATATGAGGAAGAATATATATCTGTCAAAACTGATGAATACATTTTCTTTTTTATTTATATATTTTTTTGGATATGTATTATAGCAAAAAATTAAAAATATTGTTTTTTTTTTTCCAAAACTGTCACTTTTATTGTTAATAGCGGTGATCAGAAGTGACGCAGAGGGGATCAAATACCACCAAAAGAAAGCTCCATTTGTGGGAAAAAAAGGGCATCAATTTTGTGTGGGTACAACGTCGCACGACCCTGCAAATGTCAGTTAATGCGACGCAGTCCCGAATCGCAAAAAGTGCTCTGGTCCTACAGTGGGAAAACCTTCTGGTCCTGAAGTGGTTAAATTTTTTTTTAAAATGGCCTATATCTTAATTTTTATTTTTTGCTGTTTTGATAGATCTACAAAATTTTCATTCTTTAAATTGTAATTTTTAAATTTAAAAAAAATGGCTTATATCGTAATTTTTCTTTTTGCTGTTTTGATAGAGCAGAGAAGAATTCTCATTCTTTAAAGTGGATGTAAACCCTCACATATACCCAAAAAAGTGAATAGCCTCAGATGATGCACAGAGATGAAACAAACCCTCCTACATACGTTTTACATGTATATCTGCTGTCTTACCCTTTCTACTTTCTTTGAAAAGTGCAGATCGTGATTGAAATCTTTCTTCCTCCTTCAGCAATGGGTGTGGAATCTGGGCTTACACTGTGTGAGAGCTGATTGGAGGAAAGGGACACACCCCCACTCCACATAGGCATATAACTCTAAGCTCTCTGCTCAACACAAATTTTCAGCTGCTGTTATCTCATGTCATCGAATTTATCACAAGTGACTCTGCTGATAACAGGAACAGAGCAGCAGAAAGGCATGGCACTTAGAGCTAAACACTACAGATATACAGTATCTCACAAAAGTGAGTACACCCCTCACATTTTTGTAAATATTTTATTATATCTTCTCATGTGACAACACTGAAGAAATTACACTTTGCTGCAATGTAAAGTACTGAGTGTACAGCTTGTATAACAGTGTAAATTTGCTGTCCCCTCACAATAACTCAACACACAGCCATTAATGTCTAAACCACTGGCAAAAGAAGTGAGTACACCCCTAAGTGAAAATGTCCAAATTCGGCCCAAAGTGTCAATATTTTGTGTGGCCACCATTATTTTCCAGCACTGCCTTAACCCTCTTGGGCATGGAGTTCACCAGAGTTTGACAGGTTGCCACTGGAGTCCTCTTCCACTCCTCCATGAGGACATCACAGAGCTGGTGGATGTTGCGCTCCACCACCTCCCATTTGAGAATGCCCCACAGATGCTCAATAGGGTTTGGGTCTGGGGACATGCTTGGCCAGTCCATCACCTTTACCCTCAGCTTCTTTAGCAAGGCAGGGGTTGTCTTGGAGGGGTGTTAGGGATCGTTATCACGTTGGAATACTGTCCAGTCTCCGAAGGGAGGGGATTGTGCTCTGCTTCAGTATGTCACAGTACATGTTGGCATGAACTGTAGCTCCCCAGTGCTGGCAGCACTCATGCAGCACCAGAACATGACACTCCCACCACCATGCTTGACTGTAGGCAAGACACACTTGTCTTTGTACTCCTCACCTGGTTGCCACCACACACGCTTGACACCATCTGAACCAAATAATTTTATTTTGGTCTCATCAGACCACAGGACATGGTTCCAGTAATCCATGTCCTTAGTATTCTTGTCTTCAGCAAACTGCTCACAGGCTTTCTTGTGCATCCCCTTTAGAAGAGACGGCCTTCTGGGACGACAACCATGCAGACCAATTTGATGCAGTGTGTGGCGTATGGTCTGAGCACTGACAGGCTGACCCCACCCCCTCAACCTGTGCAGCAATGCTGGCAGCACTCATACGTCTATTTCCCAAAGACAACCTCTGGGTATGGCGCTGAGCACCTGCACTCAACTTCCTTGGTCGACCATGGCGAGGCCTGTTCTGAGTGGAACCTGTCCTGTTAAACATCTGTATGGTCTTGGCCACCATGCTGCAGCTCAATTTCAGGGTCTTGGAAATATTCTTATAGCCTAGGCCATCTTTATGTAGAGCAACAATTATTTTTTTCATATCCTCAGAAAGTT
Source organism: Glandirana rugosa (assembly GCA_018402905.1). Lineage (NCBI taxonomy): Eukaryota > Metazoa > Chordata > Amphibia > Anura > Ranidae > Glandirana > Glandirana rugosa. The sequence goes on along the minus strand of BLSH010214078.1, from coordinate 915,919 downwards.
CTTTGCCATGAGGTGCCATGTTGAAATTCCAGTGACCAGTATGAAAGAATGAGAGCGATAACACCAAATTTAACACACCTGCTCTCCATTCACACCTGAGACCTTGTAACCCCAACGAGTCACATGACACAGTGGAAGAACTTCTAATTGGGCCCAATTTGGACATTTTCACTTAGGGGTGTACTCACTTTTGTTGCCAGCAGTTTAGACATTAATGGCTGCGTGTTGAGTTATTTTGAGGGGACAGAAAATTTACACTGTTATACAAGCTGTGCACTCACTACTTTATATTGTATCAAAGTCTAATTTCTTCAGCGTTATCACATGCGAAGATATAATAAAATATTTACAAAAATGTGAGGGGTGTACTCACTTTTGTGAGATACTGTGTGTGCTTAGGTCAAGTTCCATGAATGGGGTTTACAACCACTTTTTAACTTTAGAGTTTTAAATTTAAAAAAAATGGCCTACTTCTTAATTGTTTTGCTGTTTTGATAGAGCTACAAAACATTCATTCTTTAAATTTTAACGTTGGACAAAATGTAAAAAAAACCTCACCTATCCCTGGTAAATGTAATTTTCTTCCTGTGCCATATTAGCAATATATATTCTCTTTTACATGGGGTAAATTCTGCAGATGTTGTATTGAGGGGTGAGAAAGCTTTTCACTACCAAATGATGACCACATATGCAAATTCCCTGCTGTTTCTCCCGTCAATTTCCCCCACCCCCCTTTTCTTTTTTCTTTTTTACTTTAATTTTTTTTATATTATATTTTAAGGCAGGCACTTTGCAGGATTTGATGAGGGCAGACCCATTTTATACTAAAGACCAGTGGTCCAATTATGGTCCAGTAAAAGAAAATGAGGTTTGGGTGATGGACTGGGAATCATTTTTCAATGAATCTGTAAAGACAGTCTTATCTTATATTCCATGTGTTGTGGTAATGAACTATATTTTAATTAGGGATTATGAAAGTTTCATTACAACTATTTACTTTTTATGATATTCAAGAAAATTGCTGTGCTTTTAAGTATACAGGTGGCATTTACATCAATCTCTGCCTGCAATGGCGTTGACCATACCACATGCTTCACACATTTTATGGCTAATCTTAAAGTGGTAGTAAACCCATCCATTTAACAGTAAAAACCAGTTACATTTCCGGCACGTGCTGGAAATGTAACACTCCCATTGGTTGTGCTCTAAACCAAACTGTCAAAGCATCCAATGGCTGGTATCATAGCTGATCACATGTGCAGCATCACGGCAGTTGTAGATTACACAGAGGCCAAGATGGCAGCTTCCTTGGCTGAAGATGATAGGAGGGTTTACTACCACTTTAATAACTAGCCGGTATACTTCAGGATTAAAGGCATGAACAGGAGATTCCAAGCAAAATCTATGCAAATGTAAGAAATGTTGAACTCTAAGCCGGAATCCTCACTGTGAAAGAAGACCATAATACCCACTAATGCTGGGGGCTCATGGCTTAAGTACCACCTAGGCCTAATGGCTCCATGGCCAGGTGTTAAGATATTATTTTTATTTTTGCAAGATAGTAAATGTAAAGGGTTCTGTTTATGTATGAAAAAGAATATTGAGTTTATACCGACAACATCACTGTCTCTAAATGTACCGGTTGCTCACCCTTCCTATAGTTGTTGCACCTTGGCAGTGGTGAGGCTGACACCTCAAGCCTCCATATTGTACGCCTGTCTGGTTCTCGCTGAACCCTGTTTGAAATCTCTCCCGTGTACCAGGAACTATTGAGATACGTAATTTACTGCGGCCACAGAATTCGGAATTCAGAGCTGTCAGCTATGAGGACATGCTTCCAAACAGACAACCTAGTAATCAACTCCGCGTTCCTAGAGGAATGGAAGCTTGTGATAACCTGATGAGTGCTGAGACATTTCCCAAATCACCAATACATTGGAAATAAATGAACGGACAGCGTGGCCACGTAGCTGTTTATACATTTGCGTTTTTTTTCAAAAGGCTGCATTGATGGAATTCTGTCTCCCTTTGGTTTTGGCACTGTGAACCATGCTTTAAATATACACTGAAGACTCCCTTTTCTGAGGGTACAGTTATTGTTCTTAAGGGTTCCAACTGAACCTTCAGGCAACTCATCTATTCCTAATATATACTGTTTTTTAATTTGATTTAAGATGTTCTACAGCAGGGGTAGGCAACCTGTGGCCTTCCAGCTGTTGCAAAACTACACGTGCCATCATGCCTCTCGGAGTAATTGTACCCATCAGCCTTTCAATGCCTCATGGGAAATGTAGTTCTACAACAACTGGAGGGCCGCAGGTTGCCTACCCCTGTTCTACAGGAAAGAGTCACATGGCTTCCTCGTACAAAATGGGGCTACTTTGTGATTGGAGCCCCCCAATGCATTAATTACCATAGGAAAGTCAATGACTGAGAAATGGTTGAGTCTTAATCCAACAGATGTGTTGAGAGAAGTCGTTACTATAAATACATATTTAATTCTAAGTTTCTATGGCAGCACATCCCAAACAATGATAAGCTGTCAGTCTCGGCGCTGCTGAGACTTCACATAGTCCTCTGCCATTAAAATTAATGAGCTGAGAACAGGACATTTTTGAATGAAGTATAGGGCCCTGAAGCTAGGGCCAGTGGGTATACTGAGCCAGAGTCCTAATCTGAAGCACATACATGCTGGAATGTTGTCTGAAGGGTCTAGATGGAATCTAATGATCTTGGCCCATTCTGAAATATTGCTTTCTCCTTGTGGGGGGGTTTAAAGTGGTCGTAAGTCGCCCCAAAAAAATGTGGGTCCCCGGTAGGTTTAAGCCATAATGTGGTAGTATGCACCACATACGGGTACATTATGGCACACTTACCCGCACACGAAGCCCTTCGGTACAGCGCTGTCACGGCTCACCTGGCACTTTCATCTTCACCTGGTGTCTTCCTTGCAAGTTCACGGGCTCATAGAAATGGCCGGAACTGCAGTGATGTCACTCCCGCATTTGTGCGCAGGAGCTCTGGCCACGGCACAGTGCTCTGCATTCAATGGTCTGCCCTGATTGCAGATCGTCATTGCGCAGGTGACGTCATCAGCTATTGCTGATGTGAATAGCTTCTGAATGGTGCATGTTTAGGAGAGATTCATTGTATGTACAGGTAAGCTTGATTGTAATCTTACAAGTGGGCACAAATTAAAATTGGGCCTTTACTACCACTATAAGCGCTGGCCAGAGCTCTTCTGCATCTAGTTCCTGTGTATGGGCCCTAAAGAACATAAAAAGTTTGGGTTTAAAAAAAATAAACATACATACTCACCTAGATTGCTGCAACATTAATCCAATGCTTCAATTATCCCCTGCTGGCTCTACAAGAACTGAGTGTGATCAAACACAGCTGATCACTCAGTTCTTGGGTCCGCTCTTAGTAGAGGGCAGTGACTGTCAATCACTGCTCTCTGCTCTGCCCCTCCAGTGCCGGACTGTGGTGGGGGCGGGAACGGCTGGCTCAGGCACTCACCCAAGAGGCTGAGCCAGCTGCTGGTCCAGACATCTGAGCAGATCCTGACATCCGGGATTGGCTCTGCGATGTTAGGCTTTAGCTTGCTGTTGGCTAAATCAGGATCACATTAATGGAAAGCCAAGGACACTCCTGTGACCTATTGTAAAGGTATGGCCAAAGGAGCTTTGGCAATACTTCTTTTTTAAATCTTTTCTGAAGATGGCCTTAGATATGTCATATTTTCAAAATATTTTCTGTACTTGCTAATGGTCTTTTCTAATAGTGATTGGTCAGATAATACGTATCAATATAGATCAATGATGAGCAGTGGCCCATGGCAAACAACCACTTTTCCATAGAGACTAAAAAAATAATCTCAAACCTTATTGGCTACTATAAATGACTGCACATCATCTTTGTATTGCATATTGTCCATATGACCGATACCACCAGTCATATCACAGTTGTCCGTGCTCCAGTGAAATATATTAAAGGGAAACCTGTCATAGAAGAAATATGCAGGCTGCCATTGGCATCTTTCTCTAAAAATGCTTATTGCCTGGTTCTTAAAGCGGTAGTAAACCCATCCATTTAACAGTTTAAAAACCAGTTACATTTCCGGCACGTGCCGGAAATGTAACACTCCCATTGGTTGTGCTCTAAACCAAACTGTCAAACCATCCAATGGCTGGTGTCATAGCTGATCACATGTGCAGCATCATGGCAGTTGTAGATTAAACAGAGGCCAAGATGGCAGCTTCCTTGGCTGAAAATGATAGGAGGGTTTACTACCACTTTAAGTGTAGTGCCCTCTACCATAGGTAGGTGCTTAGAGGTAGGCTTTTGTTGAGTGTAGCTAAATTTAGTCAGGCCTGATTGTTTTGATTCTGGGCAGGGGAGTGGCCCAGGGAGGACTGAAGACTGCAGGAAGCAACACCCCTTGGTTATCCCTCCCCTCTTCTTCAGAAAGTTCTGGAAAAGGGGATGGGAAGAGGAGGTGAGACTTTCTGATGTATGTTAAGGAGCCCTGACCAATCCCCAATCTGGATCGTCAGGGGGCAGGCCTCCTTAAATACTGTGGTCTGCCCAGGTGGGAAAAGGAGAGGTTTGGGTGGAAGTGACGGAAATGTGGCAGTTTGGAGGCTGTCAGGGCTGAGGGAGCCCCTAGTCTGGGGGGGTGACCTCGGCCTGGGAGAGCTCGGGTGCAGCCAGGAGGACAGAGAGATCTGGAGGAGAGGCACAAGGGCGAGCGGAAGAGGGCAGCAGGAATGAGAACACTACAGAGAGATCTCTGGGAGGAAGTACAAGTAACAGTGAGTGACACAGCCCAAGGGAGTGAGATGCACAATACACATTGGGAAGAAGACAGTCTGGAGAAGGTGCAGGAGGAGATTAAGGTCTGGTGTCATGGACAGTGTGCGGATGGGCTGGGAGTTGTAGTCCATTGTTGGCTAGCTAGTACCAACTATGTGACTTTACTACACAAGGGGAACCTCAACCCCTATACCCACAAAGGGTGGTCCAGAGGCCTAATAAATCTACAACAGGTCTCACATGTGCTAGCTAGGCTATGCAAGTTTGTAAGGAGGCTGGTAAATTTCCTTCCAGGCCTCACAAGTGGAAGCAAGAAGTGTGCAGTAAAGCAAGAAGTGTGCTGGGGTGAAGTTGAAAGAGGTGTATATACTGGAGAGTGTATATACTGGTCCAATGTACAGAACTGTTTGATCTTTGGGCATCCCATAACTACCCCAATCCCTATCCAAGTTCAATCCCTAATAAAAACAACAAAAACAAAGAGCAAACCTGTTTTCTGACTCCGGATGCCAGTAGGAGCGTGATTGAGGGCAGTTATGCACAGGTGAACCACATCAACCAGCCACCCCTAAGGGGGCCATTGGCTACATATGTTTATGATAGGACTTAATTTTTTTTCTGAGACAATCAGAATGTATTAAACACCTGGAGCAAAGACATTTGACTGTCTTCCAATGCATATATTGCTAAAATGCTTTTTCTGGGTCTATGGCAACCTGCATTTTCAGAAGGCTATCCGCCATGACAGCCCCAATATTTTACTCATGACAGGTCTACTTTAAATGAATCTCAAAATGTGGTCTGTTTGCCTTCCTCCAGCATTTATATAAGAGGCCTGCTGTTCTGTAAATGACCTTTTTCATTCTACTAACTAGACTTCCAATACATTGCAATTCTGTAAATAGTACATATTGGTTACGAAAGATATAATTAAAGGCTATTTAGGGTGATTAATGTTAGTTTATTTACTAAGTAATTGATTTAGAGGTCACAGCAAGGGCATGCCCTTAGAGGGTTGTAATGCATACAATACTCGGTGTACGTATGTACAAGCACTCAATTTGTGCCCAATCAAATGTAACTATCTAGCTAAAGAATTTTTTAATAAAAAAATGGAAGCATTCCAAATTCAAATTGGTTTGACTTGGCACATTTGAAAACCTCACCCGTATTTCGCAAAATGCAACGGACACATAGGGGTCGAATTAAAAATGTTTACACAATATTCACCCAATTGTCTAGTTGGATATCAAATCAGATACAAATGGAAAATCTTTGAACCCTAGGTAAATTTGTGTGAAAGCATTTATAAATAGACCTGATAGTGTGTCTAAGCTACACCACTACATCATTTGAGTGGTGGCATGTGTTTTGCAGCTCATGCAAACATCTATAAATACTGCGCAGGAAGGATTGTTCCATTCCGATATAAAGGCATCCACAAACTGCTATATTATGCATACTGTTCCCAAGTGGCCAAAACAATTGTGCATGCTTCCGTTTGGGCAGAATGGGTATTTTAAGTGCTCATAGATATACGGCAGCCGAGGCTGGATTTCTGCATAGCCAGCGTAGGCCATGGCCTAGGGCAGCAGGATTGCCAGGGGTGGCATAAATCATTTTGACAAGTGTATAATGCATTCCCATATTTAATGAAAGGATCCAGACTGTGGCCCTGCCTTACAGTACTATCTGGTTGCAACCTCTCTGTTGCTGTCTCTGCCCTATTTGTGCAAATACATTGTAGAATATTCCACCAGCAAAAATACACAGTTTGCCATACTATTCTAGTCATTGTTTCTAGGTGTACAGACCTAGGATGGGTGTTCTGACTCTTCATCTTTCTGCCTCCTCCTCCTCACCATGTTATGGTAGGAGGCAGACAACACAAAGCTTGGACAGTGGTTCCCAACTTCAGTCCTCAAGTACCCCGGATAGGTCATGAGGGCTTAACTACCGACTTTTCCGGAGTAGTTCATATCAATATCAGCAGGTTTTAGTCTACTTAGGCTGCACAATTTGTAAAAGAAGAAATGCATTAAAAACCGCTGATTTGGGGACTTATGTAGGTACCACTATAAGTGAATTTTAAGGAACGGAAAAGTTCACTTTAAGGAGTGTTTTATTTCTATTAAGGCGTCTGTTTGCATGTTGCCTTGTGGTAAACAATTGCTGAATCGTGTCCACAGCAGGGTGCTTAGCTTGCATTTTTGTTAAGTGCTGTCTAGGGTTAACATATGTCACAATTACATGCTAGAGTGTTCACGTTCATTAAACATTTATACTTCATATTTGGGCTATTAGGGCCTAAGTAAAGGTTAGACCTCAGAATTCCTTCTCTTGGTATATGTTGCATAGCTTTGTCATCCATCACAATTTTCAGCCAGGTAAAGTGGCTGCAGTATAAGAAATAACAATAAAACCATTAGGACGGTTCCCAGAGGCACTGGTACTCTGGCCCTGTAGGGCATAGATGCCAACTGTCCCAGTATTCTGTCAAAAGAGCCAACTCATCGAAATCTCCAATTACGTCACTTCCAGAGACTCTCCAACAGCAGTAATTTCAGATTTCGACGACTAGGCTGTTTTGACAGAACACCGGCTAAGGAGTAAAAAAGTTGTTGCCGCCTAGGAGGTGGCCATGTTGTTGGTTACTAGTGGGCAGACTAACAATGCCCACTCATTATATTGTGTACTGTAGTGTATACGCTACCAGTGTTGTGTGAAAATAGCCAAGTCATCGAAATCTGAAATTGCTGCTGAAGAGTCACCATAAGTGACGTAATTGGAGGTTTTGACGTGTTGGCTCTTTTGACAGAACGCCAGATTTACCAGGACAATCCAGTATCTCTATCTTGATGATGCTTTGTCTAGAGATGGTAGCATTGCCCTTATTTGAGTTATCGAGCTTGCATAGTACCCAAATGTGATAGCACTGGACTGATACTAAGTAAAAGCTAAGTCTGACGGATGTACCGTAAAGTAATTTTTCCTTAAGACCCCTTTCAGATGGAGAGGAATCCATCCAAGCCAATCTCTACGCTGATTCCCCCCTGAGCATGCAGTTGATAGATCTGTGTCCACTCCTCCGCTCCGCTATGCAGAGCGGGCACGGACACAGCCTGCTGTCGGGTGGTCAGATTGAAATGGACTGCATGTCCGTTTCCATCTGACTGTCATCCGAACCGCTGGATAGATGGCGAACGCATCCCCATCTGTCTGTTTTTAGCAGACCAGATTGGATGCCGGAGGGTGATAGTGGACACATGTCCACTGACATCCTCCACCCCATAGAACGATGGGTGGTCCGATCGGGTCCACCTGAAAAACAGACAGGCTGACCCAATCGGTCGCTGGTGTGAAAGGGGCCTAAAATAAGTAAATCTGTGGTAAAAATATAGTTTAGGTGGACCCTGTCCTGGTCCTAGGCTGCTACCTTTCTGATAATGGCAAAGGAAGGGTTTGCCGGACTGTTAATTCTTGGATGTGTAGGAGAGCCTGACACCAAACTTCTTTTCACTTGAAGGACTTTTGGGAACATTTCATGGTTAAAAGCATCAAATACAGAAAATACGTTTTAGGTGAAGAAGTTCCCTCTTTTTCAGGGTTTGAGCAGTCAATGTTAATAAAATCACGCTGTCTTAATACTGTCAAGAGGGGTTAGTCTTCATCAAGCCTCAACTTAGGTCCCCTTGTGCATTCTGTGAAGATTTTATTTACATTGATTGGTCAAGCCCTGAAAAAGGGAGAGGCTTTTCCCCCCTAAACGTGTTGGATGCTTTTAACCATTAAATGCTCCATAAAGTCCATTAAGTGAAATTAACTTTTGGACCAGGTGCTGCTCAGTACACATCCAAGAATTCTTTCCTATGTAACATGGGAGCAATGGAAAATGAAAGGGTTCAGCATGGCCACCAGTGAATTTCTTCCTGGCATATGGAGAAAATTGGATTTAAGAATATAGCTGGATAGGGCCAAGTTTTACGTGTCAGGACTGTAGCTTAACTGTCTTGCAATTTTTTTTTTACAACTGCCACTACCCATGCTTGCTGTATTGAAAAGGGTTAATTAGGGTAATGAACGGACAGATAAATATGCAGAATTTACACACACCATAGCTCAGACAAATTCTGTTATCAGAGGCATTTTATTACCGCTCTTCTTTCCTCAATTTGATTTATACAGTCGGTAAGCATGTCGTAAAAATTTACACATGTAATAAGCGCCATCCATCTCTCGGATGCAGTAATTAGCCGAAGTTCCCGAACTACGGAGGAGAATTTGGATTGTCACCTCCGACTATTCCACTGACAACCACGCTAAAAGACATGAAAGGAAAAATTGTACATGAAAGTCAGAAGAGGTGAAGTAAAAAAGGATAGCGTCTACATATGTGTTACAAACCGGTAAATTAATTTTACGCAGGTCAGTGGGTTAATGCAGAAGAATTTATCTTTTTCTTTTCTCGGCAAATGCATCCTTTGCTAAATCGTTGCGGGCGGTAACGCTTAGGTATTTGTTCTCGCTGTTTATGGTAAATATGATTACTTCAGCTCTATTTTAATATTTGTATTAATTATTCAGGGCGGCATTGCAGATATAAGTCGAATTGTTTGCCTTGACCTGAAAACACGAGTGCTGCATTGTGCGTCAGTGCTTAACAATTCTCTGAGGAGCAAGAAGGGATTCTGGGAGTAATTTTGTGGTGAAGTAGGGCCATCTTTGGATCTTTTGACTGGTATATGTCCCAGAATCATTTGCAAATGGTAATTTGACGAGTAAAAGGGAGGCATGCCTTTTTCATTTAAATTCAGTTTTCTTCGTTTGTAACTGGATCACTTTACTTGTAATTGGGCCATTTTGTTTGTAAGTTTGAATGATTTGTTCTGTGTAAAAAAAGAAACTCATAAAAAAAATCTGTTTAAAAAAAAAAATGGTTTTCTGTAAATTGGCATGCTTTCTGAGTTCAAGAACAATTCCGGACTAATTAAAAATCATAAACTATTAGAAACTCAAAAGCCCAGTCAAATTTCATACAGCAAAGGCAATAAGCAAAGCTAAAAAAAGAGTGCATAATTAGACCCCCAAAAAAATGCATTCTCCCTCCTGGCCGCCTCTATTTTTTGCTGTAAAAATTACTCTCAGAAGTCTCTGTCTCCAATTATTGGATTTTCATTGAAAGTTGAGTCAAAGACATCCTCTTCAGCTTGGCACATGGGCCCTGCAGCCCAGTAGGCTGTCATAATTCCCATTACATTTGAAATCTAATTACAGCCTATGGGGCTACATGGCGCATGAGCCAAGTTGCAGTGGATGTCTCAGGGCTCAAATTAAGAACTAAATTTGTCTTGGGTGCAACTTGTGCTATATTCTATTTGTAAAATAAAAATTTCATATAAAAACTATAAAACCCTGGTTTAAAAATGTGTAAACTATAAAACATAATTTCAAAATTAGTATTTTAGTTTCCTTTTCAGTGTTCCATAAACTGATTCCTCAGGTATCATACTGGAGAGCACCCTGTACTGAGAAATTAGGCGCAAAAAAGCAGAGCCACCTAATCCAAATTTTAAGGCTGGCTTCATACTTGAGCTTGAGGTTCTTGAAACTTTTTTGGGCCATTTTGGACCAAAAAAATGCATTTTTCCTCCCGGCCGCCTCTAATTTTTGCTGTAAAAATTACTCTCATGCTCCCACAGAAGTCACTGTAAGCTGCCCAACAAGACAATTATTGGATTTTCATTGAAAGTTGAGTGCGGAGACATCCTCTTCAGCTTGGCACATGGGCCCTGCAGCCCAGTAGGCTGTCATAATTCCCATTACATTTGAAATCTAATTACAGCCTATGGGGCTACATGGCGCATGAGCCAAGTTGCAGTGGATGTCTCAGGGCTCAAATTAAGAACTAAATTTGTCTTGGGTGCAACTTGTGCTATATTCTATTTGTAAAATAAAAATTTCATATAAAAACTATAAAACCCTGGTTTAAAAATGTGTAAACTATAAAACATAATTTCAAAATTAGTATTTTAGTTTCCTTTTCAGTGTTCCATAAACTGATTCCTCAGGTATCATACTGGAGAGCACCCTGTACTGAGAAATTAGGCGCAAAAAAGCAGAGCCACCTAATCCAAATTTTAAGGCTGGCTTCATACTTGAGCTTGAGGTTCTTGAAACTTTTTTGGGCCATTTTGGACCAAAAAAATGCATTTTTCCTCCCGGCCGCCTCTAATTTTTGCTGTAAAAATTACTCTCATGCTCCCACAGAAGTCACTGTAAGCTGCCCAACAAGACAATTATTGGATTTTCATTGAAAGTTGAGTGCGGAGACATCCTCTTCAGCTTGGCACATGGGCCCTGCAGCCCAGTAGGCTGTCATAATTCCCATTACATTTGAAATCTAATTACAGCCTATGGGGCTACATGGCGCATGAGCCAAGTTGCAGTGGATGTCTCAGGGCTCAAATTAAGAACTAAATTTGTCTTGGGTGCCACTTGTGCTATATTCTATTTGTAAAATAAAAATTTCATATAAAAACTATAAAACCCTGGTATAAAAATGTGTAAACTATAAAACATAATTTCGAAATTAGCATTGTGATTTCCTTTTCAGTGTTCCATAAACTGATTCCTCAGGCATAATACTGGAGAGCACTCTGTACTGAGAAATTAGGCGCAAAAAAGCAGAGCCACCTAATCCAAATTTTAAGGCTGGGGTCATAGCTTGAGGTTCTTGAAACGTTTTTGGACCATTTTGGACCAAAAAAAATGCATTCTTCCTCCCGGCTGCCTCTAATTTTTGCTGTAAAAATTACTCTCATTCTCCCACAGAAGTCTCTGTAAGCTGCCCAACAAGACAATTATTGGATTTTCATTGAAAGTTGAATGCGGAGACATCCTCTTTAGCTTGGCACACGGAGCCTGCAGCCCAGTAGGCTGTCATAATTCCCATTACATTTGAAATCTAATTACAGCCTATGGGGCTACATGGTGCATGAGCCAAGTTGCAGTGGATGTCTCAGGGCTCAAATTAAGAACTAAATTTGTCTTGGGTGCCACTTGTGCTATATTCTATTTGTAAAATAAAATTTTCATATAAAAACTATAAAACCCTGGTATAAAAATGTGTAAACTATAAAACATAATTTCGAAATTAGCATTGTGATTTCCTTTTCAGTGTTCCATAAACTGATTCCTCAGGCATAATACTGGAGAGCACTCTGTACTGAGAAATTAGGCGCAAAAAAGCAGAGCCACCTAATCCAAATTTTAAGGCTGGGGTCATAGCTTGAGGTTCTTGAAACGTTTTTGGACCATTTTGGACCAAAAAAAATGCATTCTTCCTCCCGGCTGCCTCTAATTTTTGCTGTAAAAATTACTCTCATTCTCCCACAGAAGTCTCTGTAAGCTGCCCAACAAGACAATTATTGGATTTTCATTGAAAGTTGAATACGGAGACATCCTCTTTAGCTTGGCACACGGAGCCTGCAGCCCAGTAGGCTGTCATAATTCCCATTACATTTGAAATCTAATTACAGCCTATGGGGCTACATGGCGCATGAGACAAGTTGCAGTGGACGTCTCAGGGCTCAAATTAAGAACTAAATTAAAGATTAAGAATTAAGAATCCATTTAACTGATTCTTCAGGTATCATACTGGAGAGCAACCTGTACTTAGAAATTAATCGCAAAAAGGCAGAGCCACCTAATCCAAATTTTAAGGCTGGGTTCATACATGAGCTTGAGGTTCTTGAAATGTTTTTGGACCATTTTTTATGTGTGTTTGCACACATGTTCTCAGACATTTGACTTGAGCATTTTAGCCAGTGGAAAGCTAGTTACTAGGAGAAGGAGAGGCAAGAATAGCGCAAACAAGTGTAATGCATTTTTCAGGTGCTCCCATAGAAGTCTATAGGTACCAAAAACACGACTCCGCCCTAAAGACGTTCATGTAATTTTTCAAGCTTCAAACGACATGATGCTCAGGTGTAAACGGGTACCCTTAAATATAATTGAAATCTTGAAACACTTTGGGAAATGTACTTTGCAAATTGCCCAGATATGAACTGGACCTAAATTGTCTTGATGTTGCCTCAGAGAGGACGAATAAGGCAGAAACTAGACAAATTGGACCCCTTTGCACCAATACCTTTGAATTACATTGATAAGGATTGTAATAAGTACAGAGAAGCTGCCCTACTTGAATTGCCTGTATTAGCATGACCAGCATCACAAACCTACTGCCGGCAAGTCCATCCACCCTCATGAAGTAAGAGGCAAGTGCGCTATCCCCCGATTTACATTAGGAGCATGGAGGTTGTAGCTCCCTGGACACCCTACCCACCAGGTCGCAGGCTCCTACCTAAGCTGCCTTATTGATGACCTGGCTCTTTGTCATCCTAATGTTTTCTATTCAGCATGATCTGTATCCATCTTTGGGTATGCTCCCGGTTCATAAGGGATAGCAAAAACATCTCATAGAACATTATGTAAATTTGCCAGATGTTTCACCTAGCTTCTCATTATTATATATTCTGGTATTGTGATCGTTGAAAGGTAAGAAGTAGCTGACATTAATGTGGTACTGGTATTAATGACTTCTCATCGTACTGTGATTAAATGTTTATGCTTCCTGAGTGTTTTCAATGTCCTCTCGTAGCACATCTATATTATGCATTCCATGGGGAGAGCCATTGTTGTTCTGATATCACACCTGCCATTCCCGCTGTGTCTTGAGACAATATACTCAGGCAGTTGTAACAACTAAAACAAGACAGTATAGATCAGTTCTAACATCTGATTTTTACTCATTACTAAGGTAGTGGCTGTACAGTTTACTTGCATTCACCAGTGACAGCCATTTTGTATGTTGCTCTTTTGTTCAGTGACCCATCCTTTGCTAATGCTAGTGGCTCCTGAAGTTAGAAACTGCATTATTAGAAATATTGATTGATCTCATGAAAAGACAGCATCTGCTCCGTAAAAGATGACTGCAGAGGGATAAATCCTTTTAGTTCAACTATGGCCTACAGCGATCCAGTGAAAAGTTGGCCAGTAGGATTCATGACAAATAGAAAGTTAAGATTACGGAAGGTTTTTCTTTGTGTCTCTGACCCATGGGGAGATTTTCCCTCACTATTGTTGCTGTAAAGCTCATACAAGAAAGGTGGCACCTACCATCATTGTTGTCCCCCAGTTACTTTTTGGGGAAGATAGACCAAGTAGGATTTCTAGAACTTGACACCCATTAACATTGGTGTGCCCCAGGTACTTTGAGGAAGCTAGGCCAAGTAGGATTTCTACCGCTTAGCACCCACCATCATTGGTGTACCCCAGTTACTTTGCGGAAGGTAGGCCAAGTAGAATTTCTACCACTTGGCTTACGTTCCTGGGACCTATTAGAAGTAGTATGTAAGACATGTCGCTGTTGTTTTCAAAATAAGAAAGCCAAAACTAAGGAGTCTATATTTTTCGCATCCGACAATTTCACTATCTGTAAAACTCTAAATCTTGTAATTTCTTGTTGAGAGTGTAGAATGTAGTATGCTGGCTGTATGGTTATACTGCTATGGATCAGAATTGCAGAGTATTCTTGTGTAGGCCAGAATGCCACCCCGATGACGGTCAGTCCGAGGTGTGCAGACATTTTAGAAAGATTCATGGTGGCATTAGAAAGTATTCCTTGTTTCATGCCATTGAAAATGTGAGTTGCTTGCAGCCCAGGGGATTAGGGGAGGGGGTTCCTCTGATAAGATCCTGTGAATTTTCAGACTTAAAACTCGAGCACTGTTGGGTCTTCATCCATAGATGGGACCTTGACCTGCGCATATATTGTTTTAGAGTGCTTCTTTTTTTTCTGGTAAATATTGTTGTATGCAAGTATATGTTTAAAATACGGAGATATGATTCTTTACAGATTCATTTGCTTTTGTGCACTTGTTAGCATTGTTTATGAATAAATTAAATCATTTTAATTGTTAATGTGTATTTTTCTGTTCAATATTTTTTTAGTGTTTTTTATTCCAATGGTTTTTTATTGAAATATCTTGCAATATAGGAAAACATTGAGAGCAGGCATGTAATGAGTCAAATAAGGTTTAACGTCAGGTTAGGTTACCATTCCATTAAATCAAAAGGCAACCTGTGAGGTATATAGGGTTGATTAGTCTCTCTTCTGGAACTGCAGACTATTTTTAATCATTGACCACTTGGTCTGCTACACCCAATAAGGGGAACTTGCTGTGCAGCAGGGCAAGTGAGCAAAAGAAAGCTTTAGTTGGGTGCCTTAACCAGATTGGTACCCGTAGAGTTATGCTGCATGATAACAGTACAATTGTGCCTATCTCTATGAAATTATGCTACGGGAGCACGCATTAAGGAGAGAGATAAGAGGAGTACGAGAGAGGGGACGGTGGAGAGTGAGGGAGTATGCCTTTAGGGTTTCTTTGCTGGATGGGTGTTTGGTATTTTGTCCCTTCTTTTCCAAAGATCACTGTGTGGTAGTTAGTAACTCAGTAGGATAGGATCTGGTAGGCAGTCCATATTTTAGATGCATCCTATTGTTGTTGGTTGCAGCAATACTATGATAGGTGAAAGTTTAGTATGGTGCAGTTTGTACTCCTTAAGCAGTGGATGATGGAATCATATCTGGAGATTGCATAAAGGGTTTTTGATCCAGGAGTTCCATTGGCGATTGAATTTGTGGATTTGTAAGTGGGCCTTAGCGTAGGCCAGTTCATTGGTGGGGTTTTCGTTAAGAATTTTTATCGTATTGCTGCATTTCGGGGGGTCAGGTGTTTTCCAGCTCCTTGTGATGGTTAGGCAGGCAGTGATGAATATGTGGGATATTATGGGGATGTAATCGTTCGGCCATTTGTCCATGTCAAGATTTAGTAGTGCGGCTTTCGGGTCGGGTGGGTTGGTGTGTCCAGTGAGTTGACCAATGAGTTTGAATACTCGTTGCCAGAAGGGTTGTATTTTGCGGCATTGCCACCAAATGTGTATTGAGGTGGCTGTTTCCCCGCATTGCCTCCAGCATAGTGGTGATTGGTCGCGGTATATTTTGGCTTTTTTTTTTAGTGTTTCTAAGGCAGCAGATAGAGAGCCAATAGGTATAAGTATGGCAAGCAGGCTGACAATACGAAGTGGTCATCCACCAACAGTTCAAGTTGTTAAGAAGAAGGCAGTATGTGGTTAATGTGTATTTTTATAATGTTTGACCTTCTTACGTACTGGACTTTATGTCCTTTCCTTTGGATACGCCTGTCCCCTAAAGGGTGTTTAAAAATAAGTTGTTTTACCTGTATTCAGATCTAGATTGGCCAAAACATGGTTTTAAGTACGTTTTGTAAGTTTTATCCTGTAGATAATAAATGGCTTCCTTGTTTTTGGATATTGTGCCGTCATTTTGGACTTTGGTTTTAACCAGGACAGGAAGATGCACCTGTCAATAAATACCCTTTCAGAAGTTCTAACCCTACCCTGCTAAATATCTGTATTTGTCTTTATCTCCCCTCTTAGAGAGATTTCTTATCACTTCCTGTCCTGACAGGAAGTAATGGGGTTTTGCCCCAATAGGAATGCATACAGCAATAACAATTTTAGGCTTAACATAAGCCACCATTCCAAACCCACACCATAAATGATGAAATGGATATCCACACGTTTGAATATGTAGAGTAGAATTAACCTAAGGGGCATCCATCCCCTTTGCCACTTCTCATCTGTTGAACATAATCACAAAATCCCTTGCCGGTGTATTCAACAGGAACAGTTTAGCACATCTCCCTAGAGCCAAACATTTACTGCAACACTTTAAACTTTACAATTGTCACATCAGATCGCTGTAACTATTTGGCTAGGCAAGAGCAGAGGTGACACGTTTTACGGGCCAGGCATTTAACTATGCTTTTTTTTCCGACAAAGCTTTATTGTCGAACTTGTGGAATGGCACAACGCAGTAAAACACAAGGTAAGAGTTTGCAGCTACTTGAAGCAGAGACATTAAACAAACAGTCCTGTGTGAAGATAATGCTAATAAGGCGAGCAGTCCCTTAAGCGACCGCCTTGAGTGATGACTAATTATTTTCCTACTCTTCGACGGAGTCCTTTGTATTCATCATCGGGGTCGTTCTGTCTCTTATCAGCTATTACTGTCAGCAGAGATTTGTAAAAAAAAAAGTATGGGGCATGGCTCTGGGGAAGTACTTGGTACATGCCAACGCTTGCCATTGTCTTAATGAATCTTAAACATATGTAGAAGGAAACCATAATCATATTTCACAAAAGAGATGGAAAGGAAAGGGCCGCAGGTCCCTCATGGCCAGGTGATAAGTGTTGTGGTGTATCCTTTTTGACATAAACTAAGCCATACCCCCAACTACAATAAGAAATAATCCATCAAAACAAAGACAGATTTACACCTTTTATGTGGGTAGATTAGATTATTTTGAGTATATAATTAAATTGCTACAACCAGACAAAAGCTACTTTCAGTCTTGTTGTTGACATTTTACCTAGGTTTTTGACTTTCTATGTACCACTGTACAGAAAATGATAAAAGCTGTAAAAGCATTTTACTAATCTGTGTTAACCACTTGTGGACCGCCCTCCCACAATGTATTGCGTATGGTCGGCTCACACAGGTAACACGGGTACGTCACTGCCTGCTTCTGGATTGTACACAGCGGGAGTCTGTCAGCAAGTCCCAGCCAATGATTCATGGCTGGGACCTGCTGATCAGCTGTATCCAAACATAGCCCAGAGCCCTGTGTTGACAAACAGCACAGGGCTCTGTACAGAGCTATAAGAAACAAAGGGATCTATAGTAAAAAGCAGCACACATTACACATTGTTAGGCACACATTTAACCCTTTAATCACCCTAGATTAGTACAGTGACAGTGTATAGTGTTATCACTGATCACTGTATTAGTGTCACTGGTGGTGGCAGTCAGTCTGTTTTCCCCAGCGTTAGTTTTAGAATGCCCGCCGCACTGTATTCTGCAAAAAATCCTGGTTGATCCTGCTGTTCACTGTCCCTCCATCCTTGTCTGTGTCCTTTTTTTATTACTCAATATGGATAGATTTATTTATTTTTGCAATAAAATATCATTGCCATTTAATTGCTACTCAGATCAACTGTTGAGAACATTTTTAGCCACATACAGAATGCATGGTGAGAATGGAGTAGAAAGGCACAAACATTGGCCAACACTACTAAGGAGGCAGAATCTTCCTATCTAATGAACAAATATGGCTGCTCCCATATATAAGCTGAAACTATGAATATATATATATATATTTTTTGCCCAGCATACTTGCACATTATGGCAAGCCTACCTCGCAAGGGTACCCCTTTTCAGCACTGACCGATTTAGGCTCTTAGTTGCTGCTTTCCCATTATCTCATTATCCTCTTCGGCCATTGGACCCCCACTGATGACATAAGGCCCCGACCCCATCTTTGCTTTTGGGATTTCCAGCAAAATCGCTGTGATTCTGTCTACAATTCCAAATCAGCAAAATGCACCACATTGCGGTTTTGCAGTGATTGACGCATGATAACGGATTTAGCCAGTCACGACTTTTCCCCATGGGAACGCTCCATCCGAACGGTATTACACGTTCATACGACCCGTTTTTTATATATATATATATAAGTATCAAAGTCGAATATATACCCTCGTCGGTATAAACAAGTAATCTATCCTTCTAAGACGGAGGAATCATCACAACCGGTTACAAACACGGAAAGATGAGGTAAGAGTGGTACGTAAGACATACACCGATTTTTACAAGAGTTGTCAACTAGACTCATCGTTAATTTACCGTTACTATAAAATAACGTTTTTATTTATTTAGATAGGTATAACTCATTATTTTTTT
>BLSH010214078.1:877177-891619 GCA_018402905.1 Glandirana rugosa | reverse complement strand
CCCTGACTTAGATCCACTGTTGCTTCAAATTAATCCCATTATTAATGACCTAATAATAGTAGTGTTAATTACCCTAATGAATAAGAATTATTATTATTAGTTAGGGTTCATATCTACTTAAATCTTAAATTAACCCCATTATTATTTATTGACAATAATTCATCAATTGCAGGTACTTACCTAGCACCATCAATTTACGTAGCGCTTTACATACATATTGTACATTCACATCAATAATAATAATCATAATATTAATAATCACCATAATAATACATAATTATCTTAATTAGGGGTGAAAGTGGATCTAAAGCCTAATTAATAGTAGTAGTAGTAATAATAATAAATACAAATGGGGTCAATTTGGGGTTAAAGTGGATATGCCCTAACGAGATGACATATAGTTTCCAAAGCGTTGTTTACCATTGCAGTTTTTTTTTCCCCGGCCCGTCCCGCTCCCCCCCTTCAGAGCTGTTATATACCCTTAACCGCTCAAAAAAGAAAACGCCTAAAAAATTACTGAAAGCGCTGAGCTCAAGTGAGAATGGGGCTTACGCGTTTCATGCAAATTAGGGGCTGGTGATGTGCTCTGTTCTTCTAGCCGTGGGAATGCAGTCTTGGTGTACAAGCACTTTAAGTGTTAAGAGGTATGTTCAGTTTTATTAAATAATTAGGCTACAGTGAAACTATATTGGTTTCGTTCTAATTTTATTTTAATTTCATTGTTCATTTGATGTAAAACCGATATTTTAAAAATGACAGATCAAATTTTTTTTTTGGATTGCTCTTTCAATGTGCTGTTAATAAAAAGCCGTTTCCTTGTCATGAAGTGTATCTCCACACACCATTGTGCACAGATTGACATATACGACTGGGATTGTCAGGCTTCAGATGAACACAGCCGCTACATAAACATCTATGAGAAACTGGCATTCAGATACCAAACCGTTAGATTAAAAGGGTCGACCGTATTAGTTTGATGAACAAAATATGACTGCCAGATCAACAGTAAAAATTCACAACCTCCCCAGATGTCATGCGTCCCGGTGTCGCTGGAACTGCCTGGTGTGCTTAGAAAACGGTATATAGGCTTCCTGATTGGTGGTCTTTGAAGTTGAAACTAGCACTGACTGTGTTGATGGAGGAATTTAGCAATTTCCTTTCCTTCAACCCATGGTTGAAGAATATAAATTTGCTTAAAGTGGTAGTAAACCCTCCTATCATTTTCAGCCAAGGAAGCTGCCATCTTGGCCTCTGTTTAATCTACAACTGATGTGATGCTGCACATGTGATCAGCTATGACACCAGCCATTGGATGGTTTGACAGTTTGGTTTAGAGCACAACCAATGGGAGTGTTACATTTCCGGCACGTGCTGGAAATGTGACTAGTTTTTAACCTGTTAAATGCATGGGTTTACTACCGCTTTAAAGTGGTAGTAAACCCTCCTATCATTTTCAGCCAAGGAAGCTGCCATCTTGGCCTCTGTTTAATCTACAACTGTCGTGATGCTGCACATGTGATCAGCTATGATACCAGCCATTGGATGCTTTGACAGTTTGGTTTAGAGCACAGCCAATGGGAGTGTTACATTTCCGGCACGTGCCGGAAAAACTGTTAAATGGATGGGTTTACTACCGCTTTAATATATGGCCTGCTTTAGCCCAATGGCCCCCAGCAGGGGTCCTGACCCTTCCCCACTCTAGCCACAATAAAAAAAAAATAAAAGTTTTTGGCTGGAAATACAGTTTAACCGCTTCAATACGGGGCACTTTACCCCTTCCCATAATTGGAATGTCTCCACCATTGTACAACCGGTGTTAGATTGCCACAACCCCACTGACTAACAACAAAGAGATTCCCCCTAGGAAATAGGATTTTACACAGCAACTCCAACCCTACAAATGAGTAAAAAAACTATTTTTATTAATATGTATTAAAATAATTGTTGTTCGACATGATATAAAAAGACATGACTACTACAGATATTAAAGCTTGTGAATATAGTTTCATATAGCAAAATTATCTCCAGTAATCTGAAATTGTCTTCAGTAACCCGACGCGTTTCAGGTCCACGCCTTTCCTCATGGGTATTAGTACAGGAGAATTATATATTCAACAAATATTCTAGTAGATAAGAAAAAGGTATTACAATTAAGACACAAACAGAATATGTCTATGAACCCTACTTCGTTCAATGACACCTACCACCAAAAAACAGATGGTCCAGTGTAGTCATTTACCCCTTTCCTGTCCAGGCCAATTTTCAGCTTTCAGCGCTGTTGCACTTTTAATGACAATTGCTCCGTCATGCAATGCTGTACCCACATTCATTTTTTTTATAATTTTTTTCAAAAATAGAGCTTTCTTTTGGTTGTATTTAATCACCACTGTGTTTTTTTTTTTTTGCTAAAAAAACGAAAAAAAGACTGAAAATTTAGAAAAAAAAATATTCCTTCGTTTGTCAGAAAATTTTGTGAATAAGTAATTTTTTCTCCTTCACTGATGTGCGCTGATGAGTCTGCACTGGTGGGCACTGATGGGCACTGATAAGGCGACACTTATGGGTACTGATGAGGAGGCAGTAATATGTGGCCCTGATAGGTGGCATTGATGGGTACTGATAGGCATCTCTTATGGGCACTGATAGGTGGCACTGATGGGAGCTGATAGGTGGCACTAATGGGCACTGATAGGCAGCTCTTATGGGCACTGATATGTGGCACTGATGGGAGTTGATAGGTGGCACTAATGGGCACTGATAGGCTGCACTGATGGGCACTGATAAGGCAACACTTATGGGCACTGATGAGGAGGCAGTAATATGCGGCACTGATAGGCACCACTGATGGGTACTGATAGGCAGGTCTTATGGGCACTGATAGTTGGCACTGATGGGAGCTGATAGGTGGCACTAATGGGCACTGATAGGCAGCTCTTATGGGCACTGATATATGCCACTGATGGGAGTTGATAGGTGGCACTGATAGGCTGCACTGATGGGCACTGATAAGGCAACACTTATGGGCACTGATGAGGAGGCAGTAATATGCGGCACTGATAGGCGCCACTGATGGGTATTGATAGGCAGCTCTTATGGGCACTGATAGGTCGCACTGATGGGAGCTGATAGGTGGCACTAATGGGCACTGATAGGCAGCTCTTATGGGCACTGATAGGCGGCACTGAAATGCAGCACTGATGAGCAATGATAGGTGGCACTGATAGACAGCTCTTATGGGGAATGATAGGCGACACGGATAGGCAGCAATGATGGGCGGCACTGATGAGCAGGCACTGATGGTCACTGAAATGCATCACTGACTGGCATTTCTGATGGGCACTGATTGACATCATTGATGGGCACAGATTGGCATCATTGGGCACTGATTGGCATCACCGATGGGCACTGGCTAGCATCACTGCTCGGCACCGTTGGGGCTTGATTATCTGTACAGTCTCCCCTGTGAGGAGATGCCGCTGATCGTCTGTTAGTGTGAGTCAAGGAGAGCCGATAAATGGCACTTCCGTGTTTGCATGTGATTAGCCACAGTGCCCCAGGGACGCAACGCGCCCGCGATCAACGCATGGCACGCCCTCGTGGGCACATAAGCGCGGTGAGAATTGGACAACATCATATGACATCATCCTAGATTGAGAGGGGAGGTGGTTAAATGATAGTACCTCGTCTATAAAGCCAAGTGCAAGGGGTATGAGATGATAATCGACCCCGCCTCCTGCATGGGATTCACACCTACTCCTCGTTCCACTCAAAGCAGAGAAACCCCATTTGGTTGGTATGGTTTTTATTACTGGCAGATTACAGTAATCACAGGGCCATATTTGTGCTTGCTATATTCAGTAAAACAAACATAAATATGGTTATTGGATTACAAGTGCTACTGGACTGGAATCTATTAATTGACGCCAGTTTCACTTTAAAGGGTTCGACCCGAGAGGATGTAATTATAACACATACACAACCGTCTCGCCTCATTAAAAAGACGAACAGTCTTACCGAGGCTTTCATTTTACGCACGTCCTATGAAAAATGCATGTGCAGTCCCCGAGAATGAATTAATTATGTGTCTTGCATTAGTGGGAGAATCTGCATTCACTTTACTCTTCCCCGAGAAAACGCACAGCCTTTCCTGCATCGCCGGCAATTTAAAGTCCATAGAGCACTCAGTGAGCGACCTGCTAATGCATTCTAGCAAACAATAGAAGTGCGCAGACAGAATATTCCCTCCACTACCTTAAAGGATTCAGTGTTAATTTGTTTTAGCCAAATAGATATATAAACATTTAAAGGGTAACTCCCCATAAAATAAAATAAAAATAATATAGCATATACAATTGCCACACAAGTCATATTGTAATTGAATGTTATGAAAAATGACCTATCCTTTTCAATCTGGAGCTCTGTAATTTTCTGTAAAATGCAATATGGCTACCTGGAGGCATTCTGTAGATGGTGTACAGAGCTCCCCGTAGAAATGTCATGTCCTGCTTGTGTGATTGGCTCACTAATTTTTTGCACTAAAACACAAGTCAGATTTTTCATCCCTTGGAACTGAAATTTAATTTTTTGGTAGATACTCCCAAAGGGAAATCACGTCTAAAGGGATGCAGACCATGCCACTTTCCTCATTAGAGCCCTGCAAGTGCAGCAGCTGATTAATAACTATAAAATAATTTCCATTAGACTCAATTTCCATATGGACACAGAGAAACAAAGAGCTATTTCTTCAAAATAACAAAAGGTAGGAATCTGCAACAAACATTTGTTAAAATCAATGCAATGTACATAGATCATCCAGAGGAGGATGTTTTTTCTCAACAGAAGTGTAGATACTCTTTAAAGCGGAGTTCCGGTCGAAATATGACTGTTAAGATAAAAATACCCCTAGAATACTCATGCCTCATGCAATGTAACACAGGTATGCTGTAAACTATGCCCAGTTTTCCATTTGTGCAGCATCGTTTTCTTACGTTGTGAAGTTCCTGCACAGCGAGGCCATCTCCAGTGTGGGCATCTGAAGCTGCAGTTTCCTTATTCCTGGAGTCCTTGCATGCTGGCTACCCAGCATGCAACTGCCCATCTCGCGCATGTGCAGTGTGGAGCAATCTTGGTCAGCTTGGCATGGCACAGCCATGCCAAGCTGACCAAGATTTTCCATAGACGCCAATGCAAAACAGGAGAATGCCATGCCAAGCTGACCAAGATTTTCCATAGACGCTTATGCAAAACAGGAACGGTGCCATGCCAAGCTGACCAAGATCTCCCAGGAGCAAATGCAAAACCAGAAATGACGTACAGAGCTGCGGCCCCCAGTGAAATTAGATATAGGCATAAATCAGGTAAGTGAACAGAAAAAAAAACAAATAAATTGCCAATTCATTTTAAGGATGCACATTAGTGCTGCATGGTTAGGAGTAAAAAATGTGGGTGGAACTCCTCTTTAACCACTTGCCGACAATACATGTACTGCAGCGGGGTGGCACGTGCAGGCAAAATCGTGTACATGTATGTTAGGTGCCTGCTCCGGGTTTAGGAGCCCCCATGTGACCACTGTGTCCATTGCACAAAGCAGATTGTGGATCCTGGTACTCTTGGCCTGGTGATCATGTGATTACTATGCAATCACTATGCAACAAATGTCAACAAAGTTAGTGTAAATTAATTCATTCAAAACAGCTGTGTCTCCTATGCTGTGAGTGGCCCACAGCTATCACATGATACCTGGGCAAATCACTGACAGTTGAAAACTTTGCTGTAACAATGAGCTTCATTGTAAATAAAAAAACCTTGATCACTCCCCCAGAGTAGTACAGTGTTACTATGGTGACACTGAACTACTCTGATGAAAGTATGTAAAAAATTTTAAAAAAATGGTAAAACATAAAAAAAGTTAAAAAATGTAATAATAAATGATTTAATACAGTCACCAGTCAGTGTCCCTGATCTCCACCACATCAGTCACATGATGATGCTATACTGCACTGGTGACACTATGTAAAAAAAATGTGAAATGAAAGTTATTCGATTTCTTCATTTTCAAAAGAAATTGTGACAAAAATGTACAACTTCAAAAAACTCACCATGCCTCTTACTAACGGCCTCAGACTGCATTCTTTCCAAAAAGGGGTCATTTGGGGGATAGCTGTACTGTCCTGGAATTTTAGGGCCTCAAGAAATGTTAGGCCATTAGTACATCAGGATTGATCAATTGTCAAATATACAGTATCTCACAAAAGTGAGTACACCCCTCACATTTTTGTAAATATTTTATTCTATCTTTTCAACACTGAAGAAATGACACTTTGCTACAATGTAACGTAGTGAGTGTACAGCTTGTATAACAGTAAATTTGCTGTCCCCTCAAAATAGCTAAACTCACAGCCATTAATATCTAAATCGCTGGCAACAAAAGTGAGTACACCCCTAAGTGAAAATGTCCTAATTTGGCCCAGTTAGCCATTTTCCCTCCCCGGTGTCATGTGACTCATTAGTGTTACAAGGTCTCAGGTGTGAATGGGGAGCAGGTGTGTTAAATTTGGTGTTATCGCTCTCACTCTCTCATACTGGTCACTGAAAGGTTCAGCGTGGCACCTCATGGCAAAGAACTCTCTCAGGCTCTGAAAAAATTGCTCTATATAAAGATGGCCTAGGCTATAAGAAGATTGCCAAGACCCTGAAACTGAGCTGCAGCATGGTGGCCAAGACATATAGCAGTTTAACAGGACAGGTTCCACTCAGAACAGGCTTTGCCATGGTCGACCAAAGAAGTTGAGTTTACATGCTCAGCGTCACATCCAGAGGTTGACTTTGGGAAATAGATGTATGAGTGCTGCCAGCATTGCTGCAGAGAATAAAGGGGTGGGGGATCAGCCTGTCAGTGCTCAGGCCATACGCCGCACACTGCATCAAATTGGTCTACATGGCTGTCATCCCAGAAGGAAGTCTCTTCTAAAGATGATGCACAAAAAAGCCCACAAACAGTTTGCTGAAGACAAGCAGACTAAGGACATGGATTACTGGAACCATGTCCTGTGGTCTGATGAGACCAAGATAAACTTATTTGGTTCAGATGGTGTCAAGCGTGTGTGGTGGCAACCAGGTGAGGAGTACAAAGACCAGTGTGGGGCTGCATGAGTGCTGCTGGCACTGGGGAGCTACAGTTCATTGACAGAACCATGAATGCCAACATGTACTGCGATATACTGAAGCAGAGCATGGTCCCCACCCTTCAGAGACTGGGCCGCAGGGCAATATTCTAACATAACGGACCCAAACACACCTCCAAGATGACCACTGCCATTCTAAAGAAGCTGAGGGTAAAGGTGATAGACTGGCCAACCATGTATCCAGACCTAAACCCTATTGACCATCTGTGGGGCATCCTCAAACGGAAGGTGGAGGAGCGCAAGGTCTCTAACAAGGAATGGAAGAGGATTCCTGTGGCAACCTGTGAAGCTCTGGTGAACTCAATGCCCAAGAGGGTTAAAGCAATACTAGAAAATATTGGTGGCCACACAAAATATTGACACTTTGGGCCCAATTTGGACATTTTCACTTAGGGGTGTACTCACTTTTGTTGCCAGCAGTTTAGACATTAATGGCTGTGTGTTGAGTTATTTTGAGGGGACAGCTAATTTACACTGTTATACAATCTGTACACTCACTGTTCTGAGTGGGACCTGTCCTGTTAAACCGCTGTATGGCCTTGGCCACCGTGCTGCAGCAGAGTTTCAGGGTCTTGGCAATCTTCTTATAGCCTAGGCCATCTTTATGTAGAGCAACAGTTCTTTTTTTTTTTAGATCCTCAGAGAGTTCTTTGCCATGAGGTGCCATGTTGAACTTCCAGTGGACAGTATGAGAGAGTGAGAACGATAACACCAAATGTAACACACCTGCTCCCCATTCACACCCGAGACCTTGTAACACTAACGAGTCACATGAGGGAGGGAAAATGTCTCATTGGGCCCAATTTGGACATTTTCACTTAGGGGTGTACTCACTTTTGTTGCCAGCGCTTTAGGCATTAATGGCTGTGTGTTGAGTTATTTTGAGGGCACAGCAAATTTACACTGTTATACAAGCTGTACACTCACTACTTTACATTGCAGCAAAGTGTCATTTCTTCAGTGTTGTCACATGAAAAGATGTAATAAAATATTTACAAAAATGTGAGGGGTGTACTCACTTTTGTGAGATACTGAATGCACCATTGTTTGTAGACGCTACAACCTTCACATAAACTTATTGGGATTTTTTTTTTTTTTACCAAAGACAGAGCAGAATACATTTTGGCCTACATTTATGAAAACATTTGATTTTATTGGATGTTTTATGACATAAAGTTGTTTTTTTTTATTTTTTTTTCAAAATTGTTGGTCTTTTTTTGTTTGTCAGAAAAAAAAATAAAAACCCAGTGATGATCAAATACCACCAACAGAAAGCTCTATTTGTGTGAAAAAAAGGATAAAACTTTCATTTGGGCACAGTGTTGCATGACTGCGCAATTACCAGTTAAAGTAGCACCGTGCTGAATAGCAAAAAATGGCCTTGATATGAAGAGGGTAAAACCTTCCGCAGCTCTGGGCTCAAAAAAATGATCTAAATATATTCTGCAATAGCTACGAAGAATGTAAATCCACTTGTGTGCATCGAATGACCTTCAAACCCAGATATTGACTTTTAAAAGTAGCAGTGACATCATTACTATGTAGCCTGAGCAAAGCTGTGGGAGGAACCCTGCACACTCCACCCAATACAGAAGGGGGCGGATACAAGACCAACTACGCTGCACTAGAAGAGAGAGACCCAATGACCGGTCTTTATTACAGGAAATTCTGCATATTTGTTGTTTTATGGTGGATTACAGCACAGATCGGCAACAAATACAGAAAAGACACCAACATTCAAGTAAGAAGCCACAGACTTCTTGTATTTAACCACTTCCTCTTTTTGAGATTCAGTGTTTACAAGTTAAAATCATTTTTTGAATTACCTAGAAACCCCAAACCTTATATATTTTTCTAACACCCTAGAGAATAAAATAGCGGTTGTTGCAATATTTTTTGTTGCACTGTATTTGCATAGCGGTCTTATAAGTGCCATTTTTTGGGAAAAAAATTAACTTTATGAGTTAAAAAAATAAGAAACAGTAAAGTTAGCCCAATTTTTTTTCTATATTGTGAAAGATAATGTTACGCCGAGTAAATTGATACCCAGCATGTCATGCTTCAAAATTGCGCCCGCTTGTGGAACGGCGACAAACTTTGGCACTAAAAAATCTCCATCAGCTATGTTTAAAAAAATTCTACAGGTTAGCAGTTTTGAGTTACAGAGGAGATCTAGTGCTAAAATTATTGCTATCGCTCTAATGGTCGTGGCTATACTTCACATGTGTGGTTTGAACACTGTTTTCATGCGGGCGGGACTTAAGTATGCGTTCTCTTCTGCGCACGAGCTCGGCGGGACGGGGCGCTTTCATTTTTTTTTTTATTATGTATTTTACTTTTTATTTTTACATTGTCTATTAAAAAAAAATAGGTCACCTTTATTCCTATTACAAGGAATGTAAACATTCCTTGTCATAGAAAAAAAGCATGCCCGGACCTCTTAAATATGAGATCTGGGGTCAAAAATACCTCAGATCTCATATATACAGTAAAATGCAATAAAAAAAAATTAAATGTCATTTGAAAAAAAAAAAATTCTCTACTTTAAGAGCATTGGGCGGAAGTGACGATTGACGTCGCTTCCGCCCTTCAATGCTATGCAGCCGAGTGGGCGGCATCTTCCGTTCACTCGGCTCACAGGCATTGCTAGTAAAGAAACCCTCTTAGTTGGGACTTTAAAGGGCATAAATTCCACAAAAATAATTAATTTATATAAAAAAATCTTGTTTTATTTAGCAACAGTTAAAGGGGGGGGGGGGGGGGTAACACACCCAAAAGCATAAATACAATAGTACATTAATAATGCCATATTCATAGTACATATTTCAAAACAGACCACTTGAACACAGCACACTCCTATAGAATAAACAGGGCGTGCTACCCAACGCATTTCGAGGTTATGCGTTGTTCCTCTTCATCAGGGGAAAAGGTAGTAGCAAAATTGATGTCGTGGTTATCAGCCGTTGTACAAGTGAATCAATGATTTTTCAGTAATTAAAAAACAGGAGATCACTGCCGCTGCGGCCTGTTCCGGACCGTCCAACCAAGAAGGAAGATGTCCGCCAGTCCAAAACCTCCACCATGGGAGGAAGAGGGGGAGAAGCCCAGGGATGACCCAGTCCCAGGCGCCGAGTCCAGGCACTGCCCAGATAGTGTGAATCAGTTAGAGCGGTGATGGGTGATTAGGGAGATGCGGTCGAATGGTCCAAATGGTCAAAGAGACTTAAACTGATATAGGGAGTGGTAATATACAGAGAAGACACGTAGTCACCAAAATGCAGAAACAACTGATTCAGACCGCTCAGGGCTCGACAGGAATCTGGTACAAGCTGTACGTGTGTGGCAGCTCCGACCACATCACCGGCCGCCAGTCAGCAGATAGAGGCATTGAGGCAAGAGGACCCGATCACCTCTGGCACTACCGGCTGGCCCGGTAAGTGGGGAAGACGACTGGAAAGTGGTGGGAGGGGGTACCTCTCCCGCCCCCAATAAAAGTGATCTCTCGGCGAATCTGCCGCAGAGACCACTTTTATCTGCCCGCCATTTAAAGTGATACCGGGGTTATGGTAGCTATCTGCTGCCATAACAGCGGTATTCAACGGCAAAGTACCGCCGTATATACACAGTGGGTGATCCGGAAGTGGTTTCATCTAGCCTGGAATTCTGCCGGAACATCAGGCAAGTGGCTGAAAATGCAGTTGAAGAACATGAAGCATACTGTGTATGGGAAAGCAAAGGCATCATTTCTGTTTATCTAGTCCAGAGATTTGCACAGCTCTGTTGCATAGCTGTATGTGAATGTAAAAAACCACCAGAGCCAGGTTAGGGGATCTTACTTTCCTCTGCTGCAGGTAAAAAATATAGCTTGGTCACCTCCCTGTCCCTAGGCTTTGATTTGATAGTGAGGGAGAAGCATACTGAGAAGCTTAAAGTGTTTTTAAACCTCAGGCATGAAATATGAACAAAGCATATCCCTGTATAGTGTGTACATGTCTCAATCCAGAGCACTAAGTGTACTTTCTGTCTGCTGCTTTGTTCTGCTGCTATCAACATGAATCACTTCTGACACCAAGAGAAAAATGGTGACAGAGGAGGGAGCTCCAGCACACAGCCTGTGGTTGACAGCCACTGCTCTGTTGCTGTGTGGAGGAAGGTGTGTCCCTCTCCTCCAATCAGCTCTCAGAGCTCTCCTCACTCAGCTCTGCAGAGTGTAATTTCAGCTCCCCGCCCCGTTTTCTGATAGCTCAGACCAGCTTAAGTTCAGGTGCTGCGTACAGCTGTGATCATAAAACATCATATAGTGTACGGACATATTCCCTAGATGCAGACTTTGCACTATACCTGGGTGTACATATGTGCTGATGTATATCCATCTGCCTGAGATTCCCTAGCATGAAAATAGGCCAGAATTTTACGTTGTATACCCCAGAACCCAGTTTTTAGGCACAGCCTGTCACTAGCTATAGGATCAGATCACTGGAAGCTGTATACACTGCTTGTGAGCCATTAAAGCGGTATTAAACTCAAAACCAAACATGTAATATAATGCAGCTTACCAATGATTAGATGTGGTGGCTACATTAGTTTTCTTTTTTTTTTAGTCTTTTTCCCTCTGTTTTCACCTGATGATCTGGCCAGTAACACACCTCCTCTATTAGTGCGCCCTCTTCTAGAAGAAGGAGCACAGGGGGCATATTTGGATAGCCGCATTGCCAGTGTGGGTGGGAGGGGGAGTGTTAGATCTACTAGCATATTTAACCACTTCAGCCCCGGAAGGATTTCCCACTTTAAGACCAGAGCACTTTTTGTGATTCGGCACTGCGTCGCTTTAACTGACTATTGCGCGGGTGTGCAACGTTGTACCCAAACTAAATTTGCGTCCTTTTTTTCCCACAAATAGAGCTTTCTTTTGGTGGTATTTGAACCCCTCTGCATCACTTCTGATCGCCGCTATAAATAAAAGAAGAGCGACAATTTTGCAAAAAAACCCAAATTTCTTACTTTTTGCTAAAATACAAATCCAAAAAAAAAACATTTTCTTTCAGCGGTTTTGGCCGATTTATATTCTTCCTCATATTTTTGGTGAAAAAAAATCGCAATCAGCGTTTATTGATTGGTTTGCGCAAATGTTGCCGCATTTACGGATGATGAGAATTCATTTCTGGGGTTTTTTTTTTTACTAGTAATGGCAGCGATCTGCGATTTTTAGCGGTACTGCGATATTGGGGCGGACATGTCGGACCATTTTGACACTTTTTTGGGATCATTGGCATGTATACAGCGATCAGTGCTATAAAAATGCACTGATTACTGTGTAAATGCCATTGGCAGTGAAGGGGTTAACCTGCAGGGGGCGCTCTAAGGGTTAACTGTGTTCCCTGGGCGTGTTCTAACTGTGTGTGGGCTGCCCTGACTGGGGAAAGGGGATGATCACGGCTTCCATATACAGGAAGCCTGTGATCACCGCCCTTCCCCCTCTATGAGAACGGAGATCCATGTTTACATACACGGACCTCCGTTCTGTCACTGCGGGGGGGGGGCATCGTGGGTAGCCGGCGGCGATCGAGTCCGCCCTACACGCTCCCTGGCCCCCCCAAACACAGTGAGCGCGCCTCTGGCGGCGCGCGCTCACAATACTAGTTATCGCGGCCGCCGTCAGGTGACGGCGTTTCGCGATAACGAGCCATCTTGCCGCCGTCACGCTCCGGCGGGCGGTCGCCAAGTGGTTAAATACACTAACAAATTGATGCCAAGCTCCATCTCACGCTTTATAAGCAGTTACAGAAAATGTTTTTTTTCTTTTGTGTTAAAGGTTTTACATAAATAAAGGCTGATTATTGTAAGCACCCCTGTCAGTGTTAAATGGTTTGTCTCATCTCTGTAACGGATACATTTGCTGGAGAGCTTGTTCCTTTGAAATACAACAGGCTTACTGGCTAGATCAGTAGATACAAATAGAAGAAAGAAAGCATAAAAAGAAAACAAATGCAGCCATCACGTCTAAGAAATGGTAAGCTGCAATATAATAAATGATTGCAACAGTGACCTTACAAGGGTAACAAGGGATTAGTTGTTAGGAAGGCAGCCTGTGTCTCCCTTTCTAATTCCTTCCATGATACAGTTACTATTGGAGTATACGGTAACCTTATGAGGACAAACTTCTTCCTTCAGTGCTATGATCTCAAGGATACTCAGTTTCCTATGCCTTTCTTTAAACAAGGTTACTATACTGTATGTACAGATGCCAGCTTGGTACTGGCACCCACATATTCACAGCCTGCATATTGTGCATACTAATACAAGCTCCTCTGCCAGCAGAGTCTTGGCGCTCAGAGACTCACACTGCCTTCATACTGTATGCCCAGATATAGACAGAGACATTGGCACATGCTTCTACTCTCCCTCCATATGCCCGGATAAACTGTGCTTCACTCTGCTAATATAACATATGCGCTCATATACATTGTTTCCATAGCTCGTAATACTGGTTCATCTTTCAGATTCAGTGTGTAATTGAGATGCACAAAATAATATATTAGAAGAGTAAAACCTAGGTAGAGAAAATGTGGTGGATGTTGGGAAAAGGGAATCTGAGGACTTTCTTCCCGCAGCTTATTGTTACGATGGAAAAGGATGGATATGGCAATCAGCATGTAATTATCAATAGCTTGGCCTTAACAACAAGTATGAATCATACAAGAGAGTCAAAAGCAGAGTAGAGTGAGATAAAGACAAGCAATAGAGATGCTTTAGGGCTTCTGAGGACTACCTGCTAGGATCATTGATCTCTATGAGCGTGGTGGGAAGAATGTGCGAACAATACAGATTCATCAGGGGTCTATAGGTAAAATGCCATTTACATTGCTAGTCTTCAAGAAGAATACCCCCATTACAGTGGAGGTCAGAATTTCACCCTTACCAACAGCTAGAAAGATCTTTGGTGCCTGGTTTGGCCAAATGATGTTGGCCTAAAAACTGTGCAGGTACCATCAGATGGGGGGGGGCAGTTGGTCACAACTTAAGGAAACCCAAGCAACTTCTAGAGCAGTGGTCTCCAAACCTTTCAATCAACGGGCCAATTTGCTGTCCATTGGGGGTAGATATCTTGGTAACAGCAAACAATCACTCTTGTACTCGTTCTCACTAACAAACGACAATGGTTCTATAGATGGGGGTTACCTGTCGTTTAACCGGGCAACTAACTTTCCAAACCTCTGGTGACGAGATCTTCAACGAACCCAAAGGAACTCAACACTGG
>BLSH010214078.1:835421-863786 GCA_018402905.1 Glandirana rugosa | reverse complement strand
AGTAACTGGTATATAGAACCTTTGGTAAAGTGGTGACTGATTCCCGGGTGTATCTGAGGGGGTCGGCCCCAAGATGCTAAAGGTCTGGTAATATTATCAGTACCTTATCTTGCCTTGTAGTGGAGAGGGGTCTCCGTTGAGGGGGTAAACATGATCGACCCAGATGGTCCGGAGAAGGTAGGGTCTGACTTGCTTGAGTTGACCGCACCGGGGTGCGGTGTGGTCCCGGGTTGCCGGAAACAATTCCCTGCAGAGTGGAGGGGGAATAACATAAGAGTTTTTAAAAAAAGAAAAAAAAAGGTTAGGGGGAAAAAAAAAAAAAAAAATATATATATATAAGTCTGTGAATAGGGGTGGGTACCCAAACAATATGACACTTACAACGTCTAACAAAACTTTTAAAAAAAAAAAAAACAAACGTAGGGCGGTCCAGGTCCGAGACTACGTCAACAAGGTACACGGGCTGTCCTATAGATAAATCCAGGAATATATAATACACCCGGACATATCTATGGGGCACATGGAACAACTGCATCAGAGCCTGGACCTGGCGGGATGCAAACAAAAAAAAAAAAAATTTTCAAAACAATCTGCAACATTCACAGTATAACAAACCCATGGGTGGGGATAAGTGTCTGAATATATATATATAAAAAAAAAAAAAAAAAGGGGGATTGGAAAAAAAAAGAAAAAAATTTTTGAGAATACAATAAGGGGGAGGTGAGACGTCCCTTAACAAAGGCCGTTGGGCCCTGGTGTGGCGTGGGGCCACGCCAGTTGAGTTCGTTCAGTCTGGGATGGAAGAGGCCTGGTAGACCCAGCTAGTACAAATGGGGGAGTTGCCTCTGGGGAGAGGTGATGTTCCGTTCTATTCCATGACTATTATAATGGTCTGGAAATCGTAGAACCCCGGCTGGGGGAGTCTATGTGGGCCCTTAGTCAGTGGTGAAATGGTTTCCAAGATATATGGTCAATGAACATGTCTCAGTCTTGTACAGGGCCTGAAAGCAATTGTAATGAGGCTGGTGATTGACAGTAAATCAGGATGCAGAGGGAGTGAGAACAGACAGGTTTTATCAGACCTGATTTTCCAGTTACTTATATCTGCAACCAGCAGAAAAAAAAACTTTTGGAATACAGGGCAAGGCCCAGCTGGACATGAAGTGACTAAGCTGGATAGATTGGTGTTCACATATAGTGAGGGGTTGTGTAGCCAAACTGAGGTTGTCAATCTCAGGGTGAAGATCCAAGAGGAATGAGGCCAAATAGGCTCATCAGTGGATGACCTATACAAATGCCACGTCGTTCTTGACTCAATCCATGGTGTCTTCTTGATCTTGGGGTTGCGGACCTAGACGGGTGCGCTTATGTGCATGGGAGTCCCGTTGTTTATCTGGGGAGGAGAAAGATTTGGAGGGCGAGATTCCTGCCGATCTCCGGCGAGATGGCCCCGGTTGATGGTGTTGTTCTTCGGTGAGGTGGAGTTCTTGCAGGGTTTGCTGAAGCTCAGCCATGTTGTTACACTTGTATTTCCGGCCATTATATGTAAATCGTATGGAGAAGGGAAATCCCCAGTGGTATACAATTTTCTTCTGTTGTAATACATTCAGAAGGGGCTTCATCGCCTTGCGCTTTGAGATTGTTACCGGAGAGATATCTGGAAAGATCTGATACGAATGTCCTTGAAAGGATAGATCCCCTTTCTCGCGCGCAGCAGCAAGAAGCTGTTCCTTTGTGCGATAGAAATGCAATTTGGCAATGATATCTCGCGGGGGACCCTCCTGCTTCTTGGGTGCTAGTGCCCTGTGAACTCTATCCATTTCAAGGCGCTCTAGGGGAATTGCTGGCTGTAATTCCTGGAACAGAGCTGTTATTGTGGATTGTACATCTAGCACTGTTTCTGGTATCCCCCTAATGCGCAGATTCGACCTCCTATCCCTGTTTTCTATATCTTCCAGCTTAGTTTGTAGTGCCAGGTTTTCTTCTTTTAGGTTTTCTACCTCTGCCATGTAGTTTTGTGTGATTGTCTCTAGTTCATCAGCCTTCTCCTCTAGAGCCGCGGTGCGAGCCCCCAGCTCTCTGATCTCCCTTGTGAGGCTACTGGTTATGTGATCCGAGGTCTGGCGTAGGGCCTTGTGCAGCATGCGCTCTATTTGCTGCAAGAGTGCTGGGGAGGCCTCTGATTCAGTACCCAGACCCGGGGAGAGAGGGGATTCGGTATCCGAGTCCTCTGGGAGTGAGGGAGCTGGAAGGATTTGTTTACGGACCTTCGGTCCGCCGCCGCTCGCTGCAGCTTGGTGGGACGCCGCCATCTTCAGAGAGCCGCGTGACAAGGCCTCTTTGATGGTGGAGGCTTTGTATTTGGTTTTGGTTCCTCCGTGGACCATTATTACCTGCCCGGGCGACTGTGCGGGATCTCGGCTGGATGTTGGTGCTTTTTCTGAGGATGCAGATTTAGTGGAATCAGGTCCCGATCGGCTCCGTGTAGCGGAGAGCTAGGCTGGCATGTCCGCTCGGTCCAGCTCCGCGCATGCGCCTCTAGTGTGATCAGTTTTTAATAGGAAAGCAGAGGGGCTGGCAGGATCATCAGGGATTTCACACAAAGGAAGCGATACAAAGAGAACAGGAGACTTTGTCATACAAGTACATGGTACAGCAGGCACATATCAGGAATATGAAATGTTGGGGTAACAAATTCTTTAACTGTAAATGGTGTCCTCTACCTGGCTGTGGTATGCGGCAGAGTTGTATAAATCACAGGATGGGATGGACAGAAATACAAATCCTTTGGTAGGTGAACAGCTCCCTTGTATGTAGAATGTATTTCATTTTTGTATTTAGCCCTTTGCGTCTTTTTAGATGTAATCTCAAAGCTGAACTTCGGGCATACTCATTGGAATTATTTTAATTTTTTTAATAATAATAATAATAAATATAATAAAATGATAATAAAATGCTAAAATATTGAGTACACTTTAAATAGTTAACTTTTTGCTTATAATAGAATGGGCCCAGTTTTGGCCCTAGGCTACTTTCTCTCTCATCACCATAGTCCAGTCTTTTAACAGATGAAAAACTCCTGGTTGTATGGTTAGGACTGCCAAGGAAAAATAAACTTCCATCTGGCTTAAAAATTGTTTAAAATCTTTATATGTTTGGAATGACATATAGAGCCAACGCATTTCGGGGGACAAGATTCATCCTTCTTCAGGGCTTACTTAAAGATAGATGAAATGATCAGGGTGATGCGATATAGAGAGTGCACATTTGAGGCTGGATACAAGCCTCCTGTCAGCATATGAATAGCAGTTAATCTGAATTATACAGATGGATAATTTATTAGGGATGTTCTAATGGAGAAGTACAGCCAAAGCTCATTTGGCTGTACTTCTCCTGTGGATCACAAGACTGCAGTTTGTTCTGCACCCCTGTGACCTGTTTTCAGCAGACAGCAGGCTGAAGTCACAGTTCCCGGTTGTGGAAAAATCGTGACCATAAGTTCAGGATCCACCCAGATGCCTGGACCGGTGAGCTGCTCCCGCCTCCTCCATAGCCCAGCGCCCTAACCTGTCATTGGTTGCTAGGAAGCTGGCGGTATGCTATGTGATTGGTTTTTAGGAAGCTGTCAGCCAGGTGCCCCATAACAACCAATGATGCTTTGTGGCTTGGAGGATGGGATGTCCTATACGGACAATCTAACTTCAGTGCTGGCCCACACAGTGCCTTCATGGGTTCAGCCTGAGGTGGTCACCTCAGTTTCCATAATGGGCAGCACGAAACTGCTCTCTGTATCACCATTGAGACGGCCCTTTTCTATGGGGCAGGGAGTGTGGAAAAATCTCTCTAACAAAGAACAAATACAATAATAAAAACTGATAATTCTAACCCATTATCACTCTGTCTAAACCAGCCTCTTTCCAACTTTTCAACACAAAGGAACCCTTGAAATAACTTCCTGGTCTCAGGGAACCCCTGCTAAAACTTACTATGTCTACAACTCATGATACACTAGTATGGTCGTCAGTGGGAAGAATGCTCCATACCAGGGTTTCTCAACCAGGGTTCCGTGGAGCCCTAAGGTTCCTCCAGAGGTTGCTAGGGGTTCCTTGAGCAATGGGCAATTTCTACCTCTCAGATAAATTCCGAATGACACCATTGATCTTTTTAGATATCTGTAAGGGGGTAATTCTTCCCGATGACCACAAGTGTAAGGAGCCTTCTTCCCGTTGACCATCACACTAATGTATCATGAGTTGTAGATTTTTTATTTTTTAGCAGGGGTTCCCCGAGACCGGAGAATTATTTCAAGGGTTCCTCTGTGTTGAAAAGGTTGAGAAAGGCTGCTCCATCCACTTGTGGTCATTGGGAAGAATTATCCTTTTACAGATAGCTAAAAAGATTAATAGAGTCAGTGGGAACTTATCTGTGAGGCAGAAATTGACCATTGCTCAAGGAACCACTAGCAACCTCTGGAGGAACCCTGGTTGAGATACCATGCCCTAAACTGTCTGAAGCCCAGTTTTAGATTTCCATTTTAACAGAATAACAATTTTTTGTAAATATTTCAGGGAGGCGTAGATGCTGTGATAGTTCTATTATATTCCGTGTACTGCATTGGTTTTGTGGAGCACTCTTTTGCACTTACAGAGTTAAACTACGAAGCTCCCGTCTGTAGTGTAATTATTGGCTCGGAACAAAGTCACACGGTGTACTTTTTGGCTACGACATCACCGAAAATGTTGCTGCATATTAATCTGTCACCAGCCCCGCACAGCTGATAGATGTTCTGTACAACGTACGCACAATCCGACATAGGCTGTAGCCACGCAGGAGTTAACGCATAAACCGGGGTGTCTCTCTCTTCGACATCTCTTCTCAATCTCAGCCGGGGGAGGTGAAAAACACACAAATTGTCTTCCTTCGCCACTGCGTCTTTATTTAATAACGCAGGCAGTGTTTTGGTGGTAATTGCGCCATTGTTCCTGTAATTAAGCTCTGTGTTTTCATGAAGGTTCCATTTATATCTCGCAGAGAGCAGAGATCCGCCGTGTGGGAGCCGGGACTAGCAAGAGGTTTTGAGGGGTATGGAAGGGAGCTTCTATTGGATGGGAGTCTGCTTGTGTTGTTCTATGGTGATTGTTTTATCGATTCTGTGTCAAGGATCTTGGAGAGGATGCTTAAAGGAAAACTCCACTTCTCTTCCTGTTTTATATAATCTAATCCTCCCATTTGAAAAGCAACTGGCTGGTTATATGCAGAGGTCTACCTACCTTTCCTCATAGGGTGTATCAAGCAATCAGATGGCATTTTAAAAAGCCTCTGCCTTGTTGGAAATGTGACCTTTCGCTTACATTTGTGACGCAGTGTATTGCTTTTCAAAGGGCAGCTGGGAGGTGATACACTATATTTGCAAAAGTATTGGGACGCCTGCCTTTACATGCACATAAACTGTAAGGGCATCCGAGTCTTAGTCTGTAGGGTTCAATATTGAGTTGGCCCTCCTTTTGCAGCTATAACAGCTTCAACTCTTCTGGGAAGACTGTCCACAAGGTTTAGGGAATGTTTCACCATTCTTCCAGAAGCACATTTGTGAGGTCAGGCACTGATGTTGGACGAGAAGGTCTGGCTTGCAGCCTCTGCACTTCTTCACCCCAAAGGTGTTCTATCAGGTGGTCAGGACTCTGCGCAGACTAGTCAAGTTACTCCACCCCAAACTCGCTCATCCTTGTCTTTATGGATCTTGCTTTGTGCACTGGTCCAAATCATTTGGTGGATTATGGTGTGGGGTTGTTTTTTAGGGGTTGGGCTTGGCCCCTTAGTTCCAGTGAAGGGAACTTTGAAGGCGTCAGCATACCAAGACATTTTGGACAATTTCATGCTCCCAACTTTGTGGGAACAGTTTGGGGATGGCCCCTTCCTGTTCCAACATGACTATGCACTAGTGCACCAAGCAAGGTCCATAAAGACATGAATGAGCGAGTTTGGGGTGGAGGAACTTGACTGGCCCACACAGAGTCCTGACCTCAACCCCATAGAACACCTTTGGGATGAATTAGAGCAGAGACTGCGAGCCAGACCTTCTCACCTAACATCAGTGCCTGACCTCACAAATGAGCTTCTGGAAAAATGGTCAAACATTCCCATAGACACTCCTAAACCTTGTGGACAGCCTTCCCAGAAAAGTTGAAGCTGTTATAGCTCAATATTGAACCCCATGGACTAAGACTGGAATGCCAATATAGTTCATTTACATGTAAGGGCAGGCGTACCAATACTTTTGGTAATATAGTGTATGTCGCCTCCTCACTGTCTGTTTTAACCCTGAAAAGTCTGCGGTTGCTGTACATCCCCATTCATATGAATGGGTCGGGTTTGGTGGCAGGATAATAGTCAACAGGGGGTATCATTTTTGCTGCGTCCACTAAGCAAAGGATTGCGGCTGTAGCATGTGTACAACCCCCTTTGGCTGCTACGTTAGGTTAAGGGGAGGCAATTACACCATGGCTCAATCGCCTATTTTTACCACCCCCGAACCACAAGCAGCCTTAGGTGGATTAACCCTTTGAAAACAGGTTTGTGTTTGCTGAGTCCTTGCTCAACCCCATCCACTTGACTGCCTGTTGAACATAACAGGGGGTATCATTTTTGCTGCACCTTCGGCATGTGTACAACCCCCTCTGGCTCCTGTGTTGGGTTAAATGGGGTGGTCAGGAGTTGGCAAAACCTCAGCTAAAATGACAATTTTATCATCCCGTTCACCCCAGCTGCAAATGTGAACACACCCTAAAGAAAAAGTGTATTGTATTTTCAGTGCATGCCAGCTTTGAGTTAATATTGCAGTGGTTACCGTAATGCATAGAGCGAAATTGTAACCGGATGACATTTACTTTGTTAAAGCATGGTGTACCATGAACAATTTCCATCATTTTCCATAAAATATTTATTTTCCCTTCTCTGTCATATCTTGGAGTGTTGTTGACCCCCTCCAGATTTTTTCAGCCACTTCCAATCTACATGCATTGACTCCTGCGTCCGCACATCATTGATTGGTACCATCTCCTGATGGTGACATTGAAGAACCATGGCTGAACATTTTGGAAAAAGAAGTGATTGGAAACTACATTGGTGCCCAACCCCAAACTAGATGAACAATATATAGAACCATAAACGATTTGTCGGGTGGCAGGAGCCTTCGTGGGCACAAAACCAAACACCACAATATTAATATAATAATCTTCCAAAGCTTTATTAGAATAGACAAATAAAACACTAAATCCAGGCCATCAAATATGAATGTAATCAACATGTTTGACCCAATGTATGCACCATGTAATGTATTTATGTTACATATATATGTTAAGTACATTCATATTTGATGGCTTGGATTTAGTATTTTATGTCTTTTCTAATAAAGCTTTGCAAGATTGTTATCAAAGTATTGTGTTTTTGGGCCCACTAAAGCCTCGTACACACGGTGCACCGGTTGTACGAAAACGGTCGTACAACAGCTTGGTGTAAGATCATCTGACCGTTAGTACGTGCGATTAGAACAGCCGATGTGCGGCAGTCATACAATAGAAGTTGGATGAGCAGACTAGAAAACTTTGGTTGTACAACAAGCGGTCGTACGACCGTTGTATCACGTGTACAGAGAAGTTGGTATGTGCAAAACACGCATGCTCAGAAGTCAGGAACGCCCGGAAGTGTCCATTCGTGTAAACCTACGTTCCTAATTCACAAATCACATGCACTTGAACTTCCTCGTTATATGCTCGTAACACGTCACCACATTAGGCTTGGCCGTACGATCGCTTAGTGCACATCACACGCGCACAACAGCCAACATACGATTTTGGACGTCCGGTCGTACGACTGTCGCATTGTGTGTAGGAGACTTAAAGCCCCGTACACACGGTGCGACGATCATATGCAAACGGTCGTAGGACCGCATGTTGTACGTTCATCCGACAGTTAGTATGCGTGATTAAAACAGCCGACGTACGACGGTCGTACAACAGAAGTTGGATGAGCAAACTAGAAAACTTTGGTTGTACCAACAAGCGGTCGAACGACTGTTGTATCGTGTGTACAGAGAAGTTGGTCCAACAAGTTGTATGTGCAAAACACGCATGCTCAGAAGGCAGGAACGCCCGGAAGTGTCCGTTTGTGTAAACCTATGTTTTTAATTCACCAATTACATTCACCTGAACTTCTTCTTTATACCCTCGTAACACGTCACCATGTTAGGCTTGGTTGTATGATTGCTTAGTGCTCGTCAGTATGGGAGACACAACAGCCAACATACGATTTTGGACGTCCGGTCCTACGATCGCTTAGTGCTCGTCAGTATGCGAGACACAACAGCCAACATACGATTTTGGACATCCGGTCGTACGACCGTCGCATCGTGTGTACGAGGCTTAAGGCTCCTGCCACCCGACAAACCATTTATGGTTCTATGCATTGTTTGTGGCTGAACGTTGTGAATGAAAAGTCAGTATTTAATGGACTTGCCCTTTATATGGAGTTGCCCTGTGATGAGAAGTGCTGTGATTTCGAACATAACGTTTGAAAGTTGGCAGTTGTCGGGCAATCTCTGGCTTCAGTAGTCACTGATGGAGAATAAGGATGTAGATGAGGGATTCCAGCTTCAGTCTGGCTTCACTGGCACCATGCTTTGTTCCGCGGCAGTCAGGTATATAGTATATTCAGGAGGACAGTAATGGCAATTTGCATATTTCTTTTTAACGCAGGTTTCTGCTAAAAGGTAGTGCATTCCTGAGTGATCAGAAAATGCTGACTTTTAAAAGAAAGGTAATGTCTTCCGTTAATCACTTAGAAATAGCCCTTTCCTCTGCATAGCTCTCCTGAACGCGATCATTTACTGTTCCGCAATTCCCATATTTGAGGTTAGCGTAGGCTTGCTAAGAAGATGACTTATTTTCACTGCTATGATTGGCCATTAGAGGGTCTCAGGTGGCCTTTCATGCATTATTAAACAATTCTGTTAGTTGGTGGTACTCCGGCAAATACTGCTGGCTTCTCAGAGGACCAAATCACGTAAATGTGCATTATAGTGTACTACGCCCTTTCTGAGTTGGACCTTCATTGCTGCCCTATGCGTCTAACTGCTTGGTGTATGGGCAGGCATTTGAATTTTTGTTCTTACAGCTCTACTCTTTCAACACCTCTGCAGTCCCCCTTCATTTGAAATCAATTTTTTCCTTTAAAGTGGACCTACACTGTATCTGAGCACTACAAACTGAAAACCGTATTTAATTCATTTTTAATATTCAAAGCAAAGTATCCATCCGTTTCTCTATGCTTTATTTTGTTGAGAAATCTATTTGAAAACCACCTCCTAACATTTATAGCCTTGGCCATCTTAAGTAAGGGCAGATGATTCATATTGCCTTTACTTTCTGGAATCCATCTTCCCTTAGCTCAGGCATGCAGGCAGGAGGGTGTGCTTAGCTGAAAAACACCCTCCTGTCATCCTTCAGACCATTGGTCTCCAAACTGCAGCCCTTTGCTTGCTTTTATCTGGCCCTTGGTACACTCTTCCTCCTTCTGACAACAACAATGGGGTGGTATTCTTCCCACTGACACCAGTGATGGAACATCCTTTGACACCAATTAGAGCTGCGCGATTAATCGTCAAACGATCACAATCTCAATTCAACCCCCCTGAAAATCTCAACCCGACACTTCCTCGATTCTATGTGACAAGTGCAGAGCCATTCCGGGGCAGTCTGCCAGTTTCAAAACATTCCAGGCAGTCTGCCAGTTTCAAAACATTCCAGGTAGTCTGCCAGTTTCAAAACATTCCAGACAGTCTGCCAGTTTCAAAACATTCCAGGCAGTCTGCCAGTTTCAAAACATTCTGGGCAGTCTGCCAGTTCCAAAACATACCAGGCAGTCTGCCAGTTTCAAAACATTCCAGGCAGTCTGCCAGTTTCAAACCATTCCGGGCAGTCTGCAGTTTCAAAACATTTCGGGCAGTCTGCCAGTTTCAAAACATTCCGGGCAGTCTGCCATTTTCAAAACATTCCGGGCAGTCTGCCATTTTCAAAACATTCCGGGCAGTCTGCCAGTTTCAAAACATTCCGGGCAGTCTGCCAGTTTCAAAACATTCCGGGCAGTCTGCCAGTTTCAAAACATTCTTCAATTTTAACTAAAAACATTGCAATGTTCTGTTTTACACAGTAATCAGTGCATTTTTATAGCACTGATCGCTGTATAAATGCCAATGGTCCCAAAAACGTGTCAAAATGTTCTGACATGTCTGCCGAAATATCGCAGTACCGCTAAAAATCGCAGATCGCCGACATTACTAGTAAAAAAAAAATAAATAAATAAAAACCCCAAAAATGAATTCTCATCATCCGTAAACGCGGCCACTTTTGCGCAAACCAATCAATAAACGCCGATTGCGATTTTTTTTTTTTATCGCAAATATGAGGAAGAATATAAATCGGCCAAAAACGGTGAAAAAAAATGGTTTTTTTTGTATTTTTTTGGGGGGATTTGTATTTTAGCAAAAAGTAAGAAATTTGGGTTTTTTTGCAAAATTGTCGCTCTTCTTTTGTTTATAGCGGCGATCAGAAATGACGCAGCAGTGATCAAATACCACCAAAAGAAAGCTCTATTTGTGGGAAAAAAAGGACGCAAATTTTGTTTGGGTACAACGTCGCACGACCGCGCAATTGTCAGTTAAAGTGACGCAGTGCCGAATCGCAAAAAGGGCTCCGGTCCTAAAGCTGGAAATCCTTCCGGGGCTGAAGTGGTTAATCAGCCACAGGACCTGTGTAATTAATATGTGTCCTGGATTAAAGGGATGATGTGGCAACCCTACCCCAGACCTGTGCAGACATTCAGGTCAAGTAGGCACAGCTCACTTAACCTCTATCAACCCGTGGAGGAACCCTAGTTGAGAAGGGCTTCTTCAGGGCTTTGAGCAGTGTTGGACTCCCGTTCAACAATGCAATGTTACTTGCATCCATACATTTATACAAGTTGACATGTGACTTTGACGAAACAAAAAAGAAAATCTATTGAACATAAAAAATAAGAAAATCCTTTTTCCACCTAAACATATGAATAATAATAACCATAGGGATTGAGCAAGCTGTTCAAGATGAAAGGCCAAGATGAAACGAAATCCGCTCAGCAAGTAACCTATGTCCCTTGATTGAGTTTAAATGTAAAATTCCGCGTTTGACATTTTCTAACCTATTCATTCAAAATGTGAACTGTCGGCTGTGATTTTACGTGTACGGCGCAACCCTGGAATGTATCTTGCTGGGAAGCTGCCCCTATATTATTTAATATAGCCCATCCAAAGGAGACCTGCACTTTCCCCTGGCTGGTCGCGGCTGCGTGACAGTGAATGAGACGACCCATCTTCCTTGCCGCCTTGTGTTTCTTTTCCAATAGATCTTAGGTAACAGGCGTCCTTCCCTTCGCTGCTGGCCTGTATTGTCCGTGAAATAGATTCATTGTCATGGGAGGCTAACTGATGCTTACATGTATTTTCTGTACTATAGATCATAGGGGAAGCCTGGCTATGCGAGAACCTTGTATGGCCTTTGTAGTCGATTCTGTAGAAGGCAAGACCAGTGTTACCGCTAACTACCTTGTATTTTCTGCAATAGAGAGACTACAGATCTGTGTTCCTCTTACTATACTATAGGGAGAACCCTTGCAGCTTTTCTGTAGCTAATCTTGGATCACCACATGGGTCTAGCTCATTATA
This sequence comes from Glandirana rugosa, assembly GCA_018402905.1. Lineage (NCBI taxonomy): Eukaryota > Metazoa > Chordata > Amphibia > Anura > Ranidae > Glandirana > Glandirana rugosa. Next base: position 852,031 of record BLSH010214078.1, on the reverse strand, counting down.
AACATCCATCTATTGTAAAGGTGTATTTTTTTTTTGACAGCTCTAATGAATCGAGTGGATAAAGAAGACTTCCACTCAAAACTATTCATTTTCTTTAGGTTGGAGGATGAATGGAACTCGCATTTAACCACTTACCAACCGGAAGGTTTTGCAGCTTTAGGACCGGAGCACTTTTTGCGATTCGGCGCTGCGTCGCTTTGACTGACAATTGCGCGGTCGTGCAACGTTGTACCCAAACAAAATTTGCGTCCTTTTTTTCCCACAAATAGAGCTTTCTTTTGGTGGTATTTGATCGCCTCTGCGTCATTTCTTATCGCCGCTATAAACAAAAGAAGAGCGACCATTTTGCAAAAAAACCCAAATTTCTTACTTTTTGCTAAAATTCAAATCCAAAAAAAAAAATATAAAAAAACATTTTTTTTTCACCGTTTTTGGCCGAATTATATAATTCCTTATATTTGCGATAAAAAAAATTGCAATCGGCGTTTATTGATTGGTTTGCGCAAAAGTGGCCGCGTTTACGGATGGTGAGAATTCATTTCTGGGGTTTTTATTTATTTATTTATTTATTTTTACTAGTAATGGCGGTGATCTGCGATTTTTAGCGGTACTGCGATATTGGGGGGGACATGTCAGAACATTTTGACACTTTTTTGGGACCAATGACATTTATTCAGCGATCAGAAATTTAAATGTCCACTGATTACTGTATAAATGTCATTGGCAGTGAAGGGGTTAACCTGCAGGGGGAGAGCTAGGGGTGAAGTGTGTTCCCTGGGTGTGTTCTTACTGTGGGGGGGTTGGGCTAACATGGGCATGAGAGATCTAACTGATCCCAGTGACAGGGATCAGTAGATCTCTCATGCCCCACTGACAGGGCGGGGAACCGCCGTGTTTACATCGGCGGTTCCCCGTTCTTTTCCCTGTAGCCGCTCATCGCGGCTCGCCGGCAGACATCGGGTCCGCCCGAGCCGCGGGCACACTCCCCAGGAGTGCGGCGGGGGCGCGCGCGCCCCCTGGTGGCCAAATGCGAATCGCCGCTTATTTACGGCGATTCGCGCAGGGCTCCCCGACTGCCGCCGTGAAAAGACGGCGCGCGGTCGGGAAGCTGTTAATAGGAAGATGCTGTCAGGTTAGCTGAATTTCAGGAAAGCAGCTAAATTCAGTTAAAATGTGTTTGCTTGCTGTCCTACCTGCCAAAAGAATTCTATTTCTGCTTAGCCAACATCACAAAATAGGCACCCCTGCCACACAGCACAGGCAGGGTGGTGGGCCTCACTTTTCTTCACTGAAGTTAAGGAGTATCTGCAGGCAAAACGTCTACTTTTTACTTTGGTAGAGGTTTGTACAGTTCTTTTTTGGCTTTGTTGTAGAGATTTTCCCTTCCTTCCTGTGCCAGTGGCAAGATGAGGACACAGAGCAAGAAATCTGTGAAAATCTCCAAACATTTGTCATCCAAACAGGAAAAATATATATATATAAACTCCAACAACGATCAAGCACCGCTCTGAACTGTGTAGCTGCTGTCTTTGTATAGGGCTGGTAATACACTCCCTGTTGCAGGTGCTCTAGCTCAGTGGTTCTCAACCTCAGTCCTCAAGTACCCCCAACACGCCATGTTTGCAGGTTTTCCTTTATCTTGCATAGGAGCTTTAAATCAGAGTCAATAGCTTGGTATTCTGGACAGCTATTTTATCTAATGCCCTGTACACATGGGACGACGATCGCACGTATGATCGTGTCAAATCGTATGTTGGCTGTTGTATGCAGCATACTGACTGCACTACACGATCGTACGACCACAGAAAGAACGTTCAGGTGCATGTAATTAGCATCCAGCCATTCCTGACTTCGGATCATGCGTGTTTTGCACAATACAACTTTGTTGTACAACCTGCTCTGTACACACGATACAACGGTGGTATGAGAGCTTGTTGGTACGACCAAGTTTTCTAGTCCGCTCATACAACTCCCTTGTACGACCGTCGTATGTTCGACTTTTCAAATCACGCATACGAACGATCGATTTCGCATACAACGGTCGTGAGTATGACCTGTTGTATACAACCGTCGAACCGGGTGTACGAGGCTTTAGAGAAATTCCCAAAACATGGCCTGTTGGGGGTACTTGAGGACAGGGTTGAGAACCACTGCTCTAGCTCATAGGTGTGCGCAGCCTATTGCATTAGGGTGTGTACCACAAAGCACAAACATGAGTGTGTGTGTATATATGTCAGTAGGGCAGAGATCGGTCTCAGTGGTTTATTTTTATTTTATTTATTTTTTATTTTGTTTTTTTATTATTTTTTTTACAATATTATATTTTATTATTTTTTTTTTAGGAGCCCTGCTGGGAGGCTTTAGTGAAATAACAGAGGTCTCACTGATGTTTCACTTTTAAGACAGAGAAATAGCCTGAGAGAGATTCCACAATCCCTTTTTTTTGCAGCCAGGCAGCAGGAGGAATCTGCACAGTACAGGGTGATTAGGGTGTGCCCAGGCACACCTGCCACCCTATGTGCGCACGCCTATGCTCTAGCTCAGGGTGTCCTCCTCACACTTAATGCACATTCAAACATATAGTCCACGAAAGAACTGGCACATCCGCAATAGGATATCATTTATTCTTTATTGCATCAAATCTATGTAATATAGTAGCGAAGGCTGAAGCGTCTCGCCATTTGAGCCTTGTTCACAGCATATATTGCAGCATAGAAAAACAACAATATATATATATACATGCACACACTGTTACTTCAGGCGCAGCACATTGCAATTAAGTATCAGTAATTGTGTGAACGGTTTCAGCTGATCAGTGAATCAAAGGAGGGTGACACCTTGTTTAGATATAGTTTCCTTCCTGAAACCGTGACACAATAAACTGGTTAATGTAAAAGATACAAACAACTTTATAAAAACCTACTATTCAAATAAAAATATACAAGCATTGGGTGCGTTTCCTTGTTCACATTGGATAAGAATAAATACTCAGAATAGATGAAACATGATCGTGCATAAATGTTTCCCGTTTAAATATAATAAAAAAAGAACCAAACCAAAACAAAAACAAAAAAAAAAAGAAGAGAATAGACGAAAAACCTCAAGGATAGTCTTGCAATTCAATATACATATATTGGCCATAAATTTGCAAGAGGAGTAAAAAATACAAAAAGCGATCTTAAATATCGCTACATCTCTCCTGGGATCGATTTACGCGGACTAATAACAAGGAATGAATGTATGCTACCTCCAGTTTACAGTTAACACACAATTTGCCCCTCCTCTTTTTCATTTGTCCCCCGTTGTTTCTACAGTGTGAATCATTATTGTAAACCCAGTATGCAACTTGCCATACTCATCAATTTCTATTTTCACCACTTACGGTGGCGCTCTGGCACTCTTTCTTACGTTGGTTACTTTTGCATGTTTGTACGGGTTATGCTTGGGGTTGCCACATCATCCCTTTAATCCAGGACACCTATGAATTACACAGGTTGTTCTGAGATTAATTTAATGCAGATGAGGCACCAAGTGAGTTTAATTACCACCTTAATCAGCCACAGAACCTGTGTAATTCATATGTGTCCTGGATTAAAGGGATGAGGTGGCAACCCTAACACTGAGGCGTTTGAAAAACGCGTGCAAAACATCAAGCGTTATTACTGCGTTTTTGCCGTGTTTTTCCCGCGTTAGTGCTATAATTAGTGCTAACGCCCAGGCGTTTTTCAAGCGCTTTTCAATCGCTTTTGAAGCACTAGCATTAAATAAATAGCACACCCCCCTACATTACATCGTGTTTACTTCCTGATATTTTGACCTTTCCACAACCTCTGGGCGTTCTCCTGGCGCTTTTAACGCACTTTTAAAGCGCTTTACATTCATTGCAATGTATATGGGCGTTTTCAATGCGCTATTTTTAGCGCTCAGAATAAGCACAAAAAATCATGCTTGCAGGACTTTTTTAAACGCGGCACCAGCGGGACGCCCCAGTGTGAATAGGTACATTGGAATTAATGGGCAGCGTTTTAGAAGCGCTATTTTTAGCACATATACGCTAGGAAAGCGCCTCCGTGTAAAAGGGGCCTAAGGGTCCTTTCACACCAGTGGATCATTTGGGTCCGCCTGTCAGTTTTTCAGGCGGACCTGAATGGACGCTCCATTGTCCTCTATGGAGTGACGGATGTCAGCGGTGACATGTCCGCTGACATCCAATCCGCTCCGATCCACCAAATACAGATGGATCAAAACCCTATTTTCCATCCGTCTGACGGATCGGATGAACGCGGACAGACGGTCCGTGTTCATCCGATCCCCCATAGAGGAGAGTGGAGCTCTGACATGTCTGTTTCTGCACCAAGTGCAGAGACGGTCCGTGTTCATCCGATCCCCCATAGAGGAGAGTGGAGCTCTGACATGTCTGTTTCTGCACCGAGTGCAGAGACGGTCCGTGTTCATCCGATCCCCCATAGAGGAGAGTGGAGCTCTGACATGTCTGTTTCTGCACCAAGTGCAGAGACGGTCCTTGTTCATCCGATCCCCCATAGAGGAGAGTGGAGCTCTGACATGTCTGTTTCTGCACCGAGTGCAGAGATGGTCCGTGTTCATCCGATCCCCCATAGAGGAGAGTGGAGCTCTGACATGTCTGTTTCTGCACCGAGTGCAGAGACGGTCCGTGTTCATCCGATCCCCCATAGAGGAGAGTGGAGCTCTGACATGTCTGTTTCTGCATGGAGTGTCATCCGCCGGCTCACTGGGTATCAACGGATGGATCCCCGCTGAGCAGCAGAGCCCGTCCACTGGTGTGAAAGGACCCTAAAACTTCAATAAAAACTTAATGAAAGTGAAAACTGAGTGGTCCTGTGGTCACATTGGTTTGAAAGTAGTGGGTCGCATTATTCCAGTTTCGAATGTGTGTTCCCAGGTATTTATTCAACATTAACCAACATTTTACCTGGAAGTGGCATGGTATTTGAGTACTTAAACCCCTCTCCAGGCATAGGAAAATATTGCCCCTGATCTGCCCCCCCCCACCTGCAAGGGTTAAATGCTAGTTAATTCTAGGAGTAGAGGGATAAGATGTAAGACTTACCTTATTCCTCACTCCAGCAGGGTCTTTCCATCTTTAAGACCGATCTCCTAGAGCCTCGTATCTAAAGTGCTCCGGCTGGTCCTTGCATCAAGTACTCAGCAGGACCAATAGTCCTGCACTGCATGTGAGGATGTCGAGGGCCCAACCTTCACCAAAGACCAATAAAGAAGAGCTGCAGGGAAACAAGAGATAAGGTAAGTATTACAGCCTTTTCCTCTACCCCTTAGACTCTAATATTTAACCCTTGTTGCGTGGGGGGCAGAGAGGGAGCCCCCAGTGCCAGGGGGGTATTTTCTATAATTCCTGAAGCTCAGCTTTAAAATAGGCCTATTGCAGTCATAAAGTCTTTTTTTTTATTTGATAGATTTGTCAATTTTGCGATAAAATGTTTGGATCAATACGGAGTTAGGCATACACCGGTTATCTTAGCATTCTCAGCAGTTATGGACAGTACTTGGCGGTCTAGTATCATCGTTGTCTCTTCTCCTTATCTGTTACTAACAAGCGCACCATTAAACAACAACTTGGTTGGTAAAGAAAGTTGAGAAAGCAGCTTGATCTCCTTGTTGTGCTTTCCTTGCCTCCCTCCCTGAGGTGAGATCGGGAGAGACAGCCAGGAGATAAGGATCTCTGCATCCGGCTTTGCCGCTGTTTCTTCTCTGAGGCGGCTAGATAAGTGTGGATTTGGTAGGAGTAGAGTGAAAGGTTGCACAGTATAGTTGCTAAACTGAGGAGATCAAACGTTGCCAAGGGGTACCGACGAGAGGCCAGGGAGAAAGGAATAACTTATGTTGGTAAAGAATAGCAAGCTGCACTGACTGGATTGTACACATGAACCGTACAACAACATTTAGAAATCTTTTTTGTACGGTAAAATACCTATGTTAGTTTAAAATTGTTTGCTGGTTACTCATGGAGCTCTTCATTCCCGTGCTTGTATTATATGTGTTAATGCATAGACATCACCTCGTACCTTAACTCCGAAATGAGAATTCCACAATCACAGTTCTGGTACAGAGTCTCTTTTACGGCTTGGTTTGATGGGCTTTGGACTTTGAAAGTGTTGATGGCATCCATTTGAGATGCTTTTGAGATGGCAGGTGCATTTGGCCTACAGTTTAATTCCTTTTGACCTCCATTAAAGTGGTAGAAACCCCTCCTATCGGTTTCAGCCACGGAAGCCGCCATCTTGGCCTCTATTTAATCTACAACTGCCATGATGCTGCACATGTGATCAGCTATGACACCAGCCATTGGATGGTTTGACAGTTTGGTTTAGAGCACAACCAATGGGAGTGTTACATTTCCGGCACGTGCCTGCTTTTTAACCACTTGCCGACCGCCAACCGCAGGTTGACGGTGACAAAGTGGTGCGATATCGCAAATCGCCGTCATCTGACGGCGGCTGCGAGATCGCGCACTGTGAGCGCGCGCCGCCGGAGGCGTGCACGTGCGCTCACTGTGTTTGGGGAAGGCTAGGGAGCAGGTGCGGCAGCTTTGAGTGAAAAAACGAAGGTCCGTGTAAGTAAACACAGACCTCCGTTCTGTGAGAGGGGGAAGGGCTGTGATCACAGCCTTCCTCTACACGGAAGCTGTGATCGCTTCCCTTCCCCTGCTAGGGCAGTCCCCCCACAGAACACGCCCAGGGAACATAGTTAACCCTTAGAGCGCCCCCTGCAGGTTAACCCCTTCACTGCCAATGGCATTTACACAGTAATCAGTGCATTTTTATAGCACTGATCGTTGTATAAATGCCAATGGTCCCAAAAAAGTGTCAGAATGGCCCGACATGTCCGACCCAAAATCGCAGTACCGCTAAAAATCGAAGATCGCCGCCATTACTAATAAAAAATAAAAAAAAACCCAAAAAATGAATTCTCATCATCCGTAAATGCGGCCACTTTTGCGCAAACCAATCAATAAACGCCGATTACGATTTTTTTTTCTATCGCAAATATGAGGAAGAATATAAATCGGCCAAAAACGGTGAAAAAAAATGTTTTTTTGTATTTTTTTTTGGGATTTGTATTTTAGCAAAAAGTAAGAAATTTGGGTTTTTTTGCAAAATTGTCGCTCTTCTTTTGTTTATAGCGGCGATCAAAAATGACGCAGCGATGATCAAATACCACCAAAAGAAAGCTTTGTTTGTGGGAAAAAAAGGACGCAAATTTCGTTTGGGTACAACGTCGCACGACCGCGCAATTGTCAGTTAAAGCGACGCAGCGCCGAATCACAAAAAGGGCTCTGGTCCTAAAGTGGGAAATCCTTCCGGGGCTGAAGTGGTTAAACTGTTATGCCCTGTACACACGGTTCGACGATCGCACGTACGATCGTGTCGAATCGTATGTTGTTGTACGAACGATCGATTCCGCATACAACGGTCGTGAGTGCGACCTGTTGTATGCGATTGTCGAACCGTGTGTACGAGGCTTAAAAGCAGAGTTCCACCCAGAATTTTTTTTTTACATCATTCAAGTCCTTTGCCTATATAGACTTACCTTTGAAGGAAAAAAAAAATACTCACCCTAATGCCCCGTACACACGGTTCGACGATCGCACGTACGATCGTGTCGAATCGTATGTTGACTGTTGTATGCAGCATACTGACTGCACTACACCATCATACGACCGCAGAAGAACGTTCAGGTGCATGTAATTAGCATCCGGCCGTTCCTGACTTCGGAGCATGCGTGTTTTGCACAATACAACTTTGTTGTGCCAACTGCTCTGTACACACGATACAACGGCCGTATGAGCGCTTGTTGGTACGACCAAGTTTTCTAGTCCGCTCATACAACTCTCTTGTATGACCGTCTTAAGTCGGCTGCTTAAAATCGCGCATACGAACGATCGATTCCGAACCGTGTGTACGAGGCTTAAGTCGTTTGTTGCTAGGTGGTTTTTGTAATCTGCTCCTATTTGATCCTAGGCTCCTTTTGACTTCCTGCTTCCCCTGGTCTCCTGGGAGATGTGACTCATCATTTCCCAGGAGTCAGTGGGCTTACCTGTAGGGTTGCCACATCATCCCTTTAATCCAGGACACACATTAACTACTCTGGTTCTGTGGCTGATTAAGGTGGTAATTAAACTCACTTGGCACCTTATCTGCATTAAATTGGCCTTAGAACCTGTGTAATTAATATGTGTCCTGGATTAAAGGGATGATATGGCAACCCTACTTCCCTGTACTGTAAAATCGTGTTATTTCCAGACAGGAAATGACATGATTTAAGGCGGACCGAGATCGAGGAGTGCATGATGGTTACCCACCATACACTTCTTTCAGGAAGAGATGCCAGGAGACTACGGATGGGCTTCAGATGCCCTCACCTAACATGGAAAAGTCCAGCAGTGAGAGAAACGAAATTGTGAAGAATGTAATTACTAGGCGGTTTGAAACTAAGGAAACAAAAGGTTACATCTATTTAGTATTAAAAGAGTGGATGCCAAAGAAAAAAACATTTCTGGGTGGAACTCCACTTTAAATGGGTGGGTTTACTACCACTTTAAACATACTTCAAGTGGGTGTTGCATTACTATAGACTTATATAGGAATGCAAAATTGAAGCAAAGAAAAGCCTGTCAACACAGGCCCTAAAGTCCAACTCAACCAGGTCTTTGTCATAGGCATCGCAAAATATTCAGTGCATCTAGGTTTAGGGAAATAAGGGAGTGCTGGAGCCTAGCAGCAAATCACCAGGCCCAAACACTGTTGCATGACAGAGGGGGTGACATCATCAGCCCCTGTGTAAGCTCTGACATGGAGCTTACACAGAGTATTTTGCAGTGGCTGTGATGGAGGAAGGAGCAGTAGAAGAGCACTTTGAAGGAAGGAAGTGGGTCAGGGGGATGGGCTTTAAAGACACTCTGTTAATTTGCCCAGAATGGATGCAGTCACAGCTTAAGCTTCATCGCACTACCCAACCAACACCTCAGCTTCACCCCCCATACTTGCAAACAAGAAATACAGACCACACATAAGTGAGATTAATTAAAAGACATTTTACATCACTGGCTCTGCCTCTTACGCATTACGCCACTAGGTGTGGCTTCACCAGAATCTAACTTATAAGATGACAGTATTAGTAAATGCATATATTGAATTGCAATTCATCCATAAGCTGTAGCCTCTATCTCTGATGCCCCCAAGCGGAGACTTGAGCAATATTGCTTGCAAGTAATCTGTGGTGCACCAGTCTCTGTGCACTTTTTAATGTGAGTGCATTTTTATTCTTTGGGTTTTTAATAAAGTAGTGTCTTTATGAAAAGCACCATGTTTATTTGTATGTCCTATTTCTCTGCATTTCCTTTGGAATTGTGGGGAGCGTATAACCAGTCTGATTGACCGGGGAGGAAAGTTATACCATCTACATTTGGTGACATCCCTTAAAGGGACATGTGCATTTGACCTATTGACCATAGGTCCACCTGGGAGGTGAGCTGCTAATGGTGGTGGTGTGTACAGCCCATGGAGTGTTAATTTCATGGAAGAGATATACATTAAAGTGGTTGTCAAGTGAAAAACGGAAAAAAACAATAAACAAGTGCAAGACAAAGGCATAATGCGCTAGTATGCATCACATGCTAGCTCATTATGAAATACCTTAGATCAACGCTGTTGCAGAGGTCCCCGAGCACTGTTGTGACCGGCGTCGTGTTGACTGTGTCTTCTTCCAGGCTCGCGGGCTGCGGCTAATCACAGTGTGGACTCCAGCGCTGTGATTAGCCGGAGCCGCACTGATGTCACTCCCGCGCGTGCACATGGGAGCCGTCATCTATGGCACACTTAGTGAAGAAACGACCCAGTCCGGCCGTTTCTACACTGCGCATGTGCCGATGATGTACACTGTATATCAGGTGTAGGAGATATGCAGGGTACCTACATGTAAGCCTTATTATAGCCTTACCTGTAGGTTAAAGTGGTTGTCAAGAGTTGATAACCACTTTAAGAAATTTAAGATAATTATTGAATGACACAAATGTGGACTCTTATCTTTTTTTTCACATTTATTGATCATTAATAGACTTTATATGGGAATTTCATATTACAGTAGATTATTGATTGCAGTGCAGCGCTGAATCATTTTGGATTTTTGATGGTATGTGCAGAACCAACTACATATTTTAGGTTCCCCGCTTTATCACAATAGCCTTGGGGACAATATTAAAACTAAATTCAGATACATCCTGGTCCAGAAAACCCCCCGTTCACTACAACTTGGCCACACATTGAAGGTGATCAAGCTGGTTGGTTGTGATGTTAGATTGTCAGGGACCCACCTGTGAAGACCCCAAATTGCTCTTCGGCTGCTTCAACTTTTTACTTGATCCAACTAGAGTAATGTAGGGTATGGGGGCAGCAAGCTCTCTTGGAGAAGCAGATCTCCAAATGGACTTACATCACTCTCCTTCAAGTTGGTTTTGATGTGAAATTGTCAGAGACCCACCTTCGAAGACCCCAAACTGCTTTGGCTGCTACAACTTCTTTTACAGTTGATCCAACTCTAGTAGTATGAGGCAGGTGGGCAGCAAGCTATTTTGGAGTTTGCAGATCTCCAAATGGACTTACATCATTCCTCTTCAATTACCACCCCTAAAGATTCACACAGTCATGCTAGTGACCCTTATTTCACCTGTTTGCACACCATCTCACCTCTCAGCTATCTGGTTCTTATTCTCACCCAGGCATTGTAGACCCTGCACTTATGTAGTTGCTTTTTTAGCTCTGTGCCTTGATTGCAGTGCAGCGCTGGATCATTTTGGTTTTTTGATGGTATGTGCAGAACCAACTACATATTTTAGGTCCCCTGCTGTATCATAATAGCCTCAGGGACAATATTAAAACTAAATTCAGATACGTCCTGGTCCAGAAAACCCCCGTTCACTACAACTTGGCCACACATTGAAGGTGATCAAGCTGGTTGGTGGTGATGTTAGATTGTCAGGGACCCACCTATGAACACCCCAAATTGCTCTTCGGCTGCTTCAACTTTTTACTTGATCCAACTAGAGTAATGTAGGGTATGGGGGCAGCAAGCTCCCTTGGAGAAGCAGATCTCCAAATGGACTTATATCGCTCTTCTTCAAGTTGGTGTTGATGTGAAATTGTCAGAGACCCACCTTCGAAGACCCCAAACTGCTCTTTGGCTGCTACAACTTCTTTTACAGTTGATCCAACTTTAGTAGTATGGGGCAGGTGGGCAGCAGGCTATTTTGGAGTTTGCAGGTCTCCAAATGGACTTACATCATTCCTCTTCAATGACCACCCCTAGAGATTCTCCCAGGCACGCTAGTGACCCTTATTTCACCTGTTTGCACACCATTTCACCTCTCAGCTATCTGGTTCTTATTCCCACCCAGGCATTGTAGGCCCTGCACTTATGTAGTTGCTTTCTTTAGCTCTATCTTTAGAATGTAGCCCATTCTCTTTGAGGGAACTTGTCTGATTTTTGCTAGATGAGTTTCCTATTTCCATATCAACACACACAGTAACTCATATCAACAAGCGTAAATGCCTTCTAAGGCGCATCAATGTAGTGATGTGCCACGTGTTGACGTACAGTGCAAAGAAAAACACATCTGGCAAATACAAAGTGTGAATGAGCTCTCTATGTGCCTCAGCACCCCGCAAAATAATACGCCCGTACTATTTTTGGCAAAGCAGCGCACCACAACACATAAAGCATTACCATCTGTGCATTATGATGCACTATATTGCAGGTGCGTTTTCTTTTCTTTTGCTTTATGTGCACAGGGGTGCCATTCAAAATGCATAGAATACACATACAATGCGTTATCACAACACATAGATGTAAATCTGGCCTTAAAGCTCGGAAAATGCTAAATGCTGGATGGGATGCCTGTTGGACGAGCTTTACCAAGATGACATTAAAGAAATGGCCACGTGACCTCAACCAGAAGGCGTTTATTATGTTGAACGTAAAGTACAGAGAGCCTTGTATGTTTCTAATAAATGAGCTATGATAAATAGAGTATTTTAACTACTTATAATAGCACATTCATGAAAATCATGTAAAACTTAAAGGAAAGATTTTCAAAGCCATAAAAATCTGAAGACAACTGCCAGCTATGAACATCCTACACATACTTGCATTTTCAGTGAATGCGTCTTTGTTTAGACGGTTTTAAAGAACATAGATGTCAAATCAGGAAGAGAATTAGCTCTATTATGTGATCATGCTGCATTAAAATATTAACATTTTTCATATTATAACACTTTTTCTTCATAATTGATTTCACTAAACACGTTCAGAGGAGATATTTTACATAACAGTGCTTTTCTTTGATAATGTAGACTTTATGTTATTTTGAGCGCAGTCAGCTTTATTGCAGTGTGCTCACGCCTTTTAAGTTAACGAAGAGTCACATGTCACGGGATAATTATAGGATGACATTTACCAACCAAACAGACTCCAAATAATCCAGTTATATATTCGCTTAAAAAATGATTATATGTATAGTATTTTAAATACATTGATCATTAATACCTAATCCCTGGCATCTGCACTTGGACTGAAAGAAGAGGGCAGTAAGGGGACAGAACAATTTCCAAGAGGAATTTCTGTTGCACCCATTGGAGTTCTCTTTTACTTTCCTTACCATGTATCACCGGGACATAATTATAGGATGACATTTACCAACCAAACAGACTCCAAATAATCCAGTTATATATTCGCTTAAAAAATGATTATATGTATAGTATTTTAAATACATTGATCATTAATACCTAATCCCTGGCACATCTGCACTTGGACTGAAAGAAGAGGGCAGTAAGGGGACAGAACAATTTCCAAGAGGAATTTCTGTTGCACCCATTGGAGTTCTCTTTTACTTTCCTTACCATGTATCACCGGGACATAATTATAGGATGACATTTACCAACCAAACTGACTCCAAATAATCCAGTTATATATTCGCTTAAAAATGATTATATGTATAGTATTTTAAATACATTGATCATTAATACCTAATCCCTGGCACATCTGCACTTGGACTGAACGAAGAGGGCAGTAAGGGGACAGAACAATTTCCAAGAGGAATTTCTGTTGCACCCATTGGAGTTCTCTTTTACTTTCCTTACCATGTATCACCGGGACAAAAATTATAGGATGACATTTACCAACCAAACTGACTCCAAATAATCCAGTTATATATTCGCTTAAAAAATGATTATATGTATAGTATTTTAAATACATTGATCATTAATACCTAATCCCTGGCATCTGCACTTGGACTGAAAGAAGAGGACAGTAAGGGCACAGAAAAATCTCCAAGAGGAATTTCTGTTGCACCTATTGGAGTTTTCTTTTACTTTCCTTGCCATGTATCACCGGGACATAATTATAGGATGACATTTACCAACCAAACTGACTCCAAATAATCCAGTTATATATTCGCTTAAAAAATGATTATATGTATAGTATTTTAAATACATTGATCATTAATACCTAATCCCTGGCATCTGCACTTGGACTGAAAGAAGAGGACAGTAAGGGCACAGAAAAATCTCCAAGAGGAATTTCTGTTGCACCTATTGGAGTTTTCTTTTACTTTCCTTGCCATGTATCACCGGGACATAATTATAGGATGATATTTACCAACCAAACTGACTCCAAATAATCCAGTTATATATTTGCTTAAAAAATGATTATATGTATAGTATTTTAAATACATTGATCATTAATACCTAATCCCTGGCACATCTGCACTTGGACTGAAAGAAGAGGGCAGTAAGGGGACAGAAAAATCTCCAATAGGAATTTCTGTTGCACCCATTGGAGTTTTCTTTTACTTTCCTTACCATGTATCACCGGGACAAAAATTGAAGGAAAATCTACCAACGGTGCCACAGAGAAAAGTAAAAACTGGCAAAGGTTCCAGCCGTAACCACCTTCTAACCAAAACTTGAGCTGGACATATATGGCTATATGGTCCCTGCTCAACCGTCTATGGGCAGGAAGGTTGTATGCATAATCCATGGCTTGCCTAAAAAAAAAAAAAACTTCAGCTGGAGACAAACTTTAGGCTTATGGGTTTCAAGGAAAGAGGCAAATAGTTGCTCCGCACTTAAAGCGGAACAAAAGGCACTAAACTTACCTCCTTTCTAACTGTTTGCTGGTATTTGGGCATCTCCATTGACGAGAACAGGATGATGTAACTTCTGTTTTTGCACAGGAGTCAGACATGCCGGCATACAGGGACCATGCCGGAGATGTAAGCTGAGCTGCACATGCGTAGATCAGTTTACATGCCGCAGAAGACTGTAAGAAGGCTGATAGGTGTGTTCTATTGCTGAAGAGACATGTCTCTTTTTTGCAATAATGGTCTGCCTGCTTCCAGTCTTTTGCTAAATTCCTTCATCCGCTTTATGTTCCCAGCTCCATCCATCCTGAAAGAGTCTTACTTCTTCACTGACCAATCACAGGCTGGGGTAGTCATTTGACCTAACTGTCAGCCTAATGCAGCTTTTCCCAACCTTTTCAACACAAAGGAAACCTTGAAATACCTTTCCGGTTTCAAGGAACCCCTGCTAAATATACTGTATCTACAACTAATGATATATTAGTGTGATGGTCAGAAGGATGAATACTCCTTACATTGGTTGTCATTGGGAAGAATTATCCCCTTACAGATCGCTAAATATATCAATGGTGTTAGTGGGAACATACCTGAGAGGTAGAATTGCTCATTGCTCAAGGAACCCCTTGACACCTCTGGAAGAACCCTACGGTTGAGAAACCGTGGTCTAATGCATTTATGTGCCAGCCTTAACACCCATGTGCTGCATATATGTGTCGCTGTGTTGTTCTGAAGGGTGTGCTCCCAGAACTGTGATGGAGTTGTCATCAACAGCTCACGGTCAACTAGTGACAATCAGGGGCCACTTATATGGGCTCCTGATGACTTCATCACCATGCGGCCAGTTATTGGGGTTGATTTACTAAAGCTTGAAAGTGCAAAATTTGGTGCAGCTCCACACAGAAACCAATCAGCTTCAAGGTTTTATTGTCAAAGCTTGATCGAACAAGCTGAGGTTAGAAGCTGATTGGTTAGCATGCACAGCTGCACCAATTTTTGCACTCCAGCTTTAGTAAATCAACCCCATAGTGTTGCATGATCCAGAGTCCCACCTACCAGCTTGGAGTGTTCCATGGTCATAAAGGGGTTAAAGGCAGTAGAATAAAAGTCAGGCGGTTAGGTTGGTAGGGCTGGGTTGACAGAAATGCAAATCCATTGGCAGGTAAAATAGCATCCATATATGTATTTCAAAGGTTTTGAGTTTGGATCTAATTTACAGAGACTCTGTAGCCACATAGAGTGCAGCTGTTTGCTTCAGTGTGGAGGCCTTTACCCAGATGTTAAATAAAGCACAGATAAATAAAAGGCTGCTTACAAGTGATGAAAGTGGTCCTGAAATATTACTAGAATTTTTTCTTTTATCAGTAGAATAGCTACACTTAGCAGAAATGGCCGACTCTGCTTAAAAAAACCTTCCACCCAAAATTCGATAGCGGCCTTCGGGTGTAGATGATTGGAGGACCGTTCGCAGCCTAGATGTAAAGGAATGTGTTAAAGGCTGATGAAAAGGCAGAAGATAAAAGAGGGGTTTTAAGCCCATATGTTGTGTCTCTATTCATCATATGGTACAGAGTGTATTAGGACAGTTGTTATGCGGGTGAGGGCTTTCAGTGTAATGCGCCTATAATACACCTGTAGGCTTGCAGTTAATGCATCTTCAAAGCCTTGGATTTCTGTCATTGTCCTTTGCTGGCTCTTGCTGATGAGTTTGCCTGTGACACAGAGGAAGTGAAAGACAAGGTTATATCTGGATGTACCCATCTATTCAGTGCTTGATATTTACCCATCTCTGGATCTTTTCCATTAACTGGCACAGCTACTTTTCAGTGGGCACTGATAGCTTCGGCTGAAATGTGTGGGATTAAAGTCTCGTTTTATGCTGAATTATAACCTGGTAGCTGGGTGGCTTTTGTGTCCTTCTCTCCTTCACTTTCCTTAACTGATTCATTTTTATATATGAAGCAGTATTATTATGAAGCAGCAGGGACTATAAGGTGTCGTGTAGCCTATTGATTTGTCTGCATAGAGCAGTGGCTTCACCTAACCCCGTGCCAGAAGCACAAACAGTATTGTGATAAATTTACACACGCTCCCTCTCCCCTCTCTCTGTCTCTCTCCTCCTCCCCTTATTCCTCTCTCCCTCTTCCTCTCCCATTCTTTCCTATTTCTCCCTCTCTCCTTCCCCTCGCTTTCCTCTCACCCTCTTTCCACTTTCCTCTCTCTCTCCCCTCTTTTTTCTCTCTCCCCCACTCCTCTCTTTAATTGCACTCTCTCTTCTTTCTTTCCTCCCCCTCTCCCCTGTCTCTTCCCCTCTCCCCTGTTCTCTCCCCTCTCCCTCGCACACATTTAAATAGTGTTATGACAAACACGAAGACCGTGCCCCAATCCACTTCGGTGACGAGATACGTCTGTTTAGTTATCC
>BLSH010214078.1:801196-823123 GCA_018402905.1 Glandirana rugosa | reverse complement strand
AAAAAAGTGTCAAAAACGTCCGACATGTCTGCCCCGATATCGCATTACCGATAAAAATCGCAGATCGCCGCCATTACCAGTAAAAAAAAAAAAAATAATAAAAACGCCATATATCAATGTCCATAGTTTGTAGGCGCTATAACTTTTGCGCAACCCAATCAATAAACGCCGATTGCGATTTTTTTAACCAAAAATATGTAGAAGAATATATGTCCGCCAAAACCGATGAATACATTTGTTTTTTATTTTTTATTTTTGGATATTTATTATAGCAAAAAGTAAAAAAATATTGTTTTTTTTTCAAAATTGTTGCTCTTTTTTTGTTTATAGCGGCGATCAGAAATGACGCAGAGGCGATCAAATACCACCAAAAGAAAGCTCTATTTGTGGGAAAAAAAGGACGCCAATTTTGTTTGGGTACAACGTCGCACGACCGCGCAATTGTCATTCAAAGAGTGACAGCGCTGAAAACTTAAAATTGGTCCGGGCAGGAGGGGGGTTTAAGTGCCCAGTAAGGAAGTGGTTAATAGGAGTTCTGTTATTTTTCGGGTTGCCAGTAAAAAAGGTGTTCCGCCAGTAAATTTTCCATATTTTGCCAGTAAAAAACATTGCAGGAGGTTGGCAACACTGATGTGTGCGATTTGAGTATTCATGATCCATGTCCTGCCTGGTCCAATCTGATGATGTAGCGGCATGCAGAAATCCATCTTTGTGGTTGGGAGGTGTTTGGAAATTGTAAAGCATAAAACTCTATAAAGGCCGGTGCGTTTCACTGGCTGGCTTTGTTAATGGATGTTAGCCTGTTATTTAGATCCTGGAAAAAAGACTGACAGAGAAAGGTGATTCTATAGCAACGGCAGACAGACAAAAGGTAAATTCCGTTCAGTCTCTATTCAGACATATAGTAGTAGAGATGAAGATGTTGAAAGATTGCATTGACTGATAGATATTAAATACAGATTGCCTAAGGATGTGAAAATATGAACTATATAATGGCACCGCTATCTCAGCTAAAATTCATAAGTGTAATTTAAACAGTTTCCGC
Source organism: Glandirana rugosa (assembly GCA_018402905.1). Taxonomy (NCBI): domain Eukaryota; kingdom Metazoa; phylum Chordata; class Amphibia; order Anura; family Ranidae; genus Glandirana; species Glandirana rugosa. The sequence goes on along the minus strand of BLSH010214078.1, from coordinate 822,078 downwards.
AAGTCAAGGCAGCTCTATCAACAGAGATGAAAAACGTCAGCGGCCTCACACTGATTAAAGCTGCTAGGATAAAACAATATGAGAGCCGTCGTATTCAAAATGCCTACAAAGTTACGTGGATGAATCCATTCCCAAGACCTAATGATAAAAATTATTTGCGGGGTAGTTTTTCTTTGCAAGCACAATAGTGGACCTTGGTAAAGATAGCAACTCCATGGATAATGAATGGTCTCCATCAGAGGTGTAACTAGAACCTTTGGGGCCCCCGGTGCTAGAAATTATGAAGGGGACCCCTGGCCAGGGCCCTTCCCTCTTCCCGCTGATCCTGGCGCCCTTTACTCCCATCGCAGGTCCCTTTATTACAGTCCCGCAGTGGCACCCTTTCACAAGTTCTGCAGCAGGTCCCCTTTCTGCTATCTTCGGACCTCCCCATGGTGGTGAAATGCCAGGGCCCGGTCCCAATTGCAACCTTTGCAATTCTGATAGTTTTCCTCACTGGTGTCAGTAGTTTTTCATTTTTATTTTAATTTTTTTACCATTTCATTTTATATTTTTACAATTTATTTTAGGAGCTCCGTTGGTGGGCTTTGATGAGATATCAGGGGTCTAAACAAACCTTAGCGCTCAATCTTCATCTGTATAGCCTCAGCTGCACAGAATGAATGGGCAGGAATAGTTGAGTACTGAGCCTCTCATTCATTCAGAAAGGGAAGTATAGTAAAAACAGTTTACTATGCTTCAGTTATGATTGAACCAATTGGTACCAATCACTGACTCTGTCCATTCAGAAAAGGATGGAGCCGGTAAATGACAAATTTACCGACCTGTTCCCATCTTTTCCATCATGACACATCTTCTACATCAGCTGGCAGGAGAGACGAGAGGGAAAGACAGCAGTTTGTGGGGAGATACAGGGACCCTGGGAACAGCAGAAGACAAGTAAACTGGATAGGAGGGGTGGCGGGGGCAGCATGGAGAGGAACCAATCTCCTCCATTAGTAGGAAAATGGAGGAGAATGCCTCCCCCACTATCCCTCCTTTCCAGGTGTACAAGGGAGGCACACGGGACCCCTGGAGCATGCGGTCCGGTTGCAATTGCAACCCCTATCATTACACCCTTGGTCTCCATTGGTGGAGTAGGCAAAACCAGGCCTTTACTGCTACCCAGAGCCCCAGCATCAAAATTTCCATGTAACGAAATACATAGTTGCACAAAGTTATAATGCTCATTAAGTCTTAAGCTCAATTTTTTTTGTTATGGATAAATTGAGGAGAACAATTTTGAGTAACAGGCAATTTACTCAAACATTGAGTCCAGTTGAAGATGAGTCCATACTGTAGAGTACAACGTCTCCACATAGACAGCCCTTCAGGATGCCTTGAAGGTGTATTGAAAAACAAAGATGTCAAACCAAAGGTTTATGCTACAGCAACACCCCCTAGCGGGTGACACGGGCTCACCCCAGGTTCAGATTCTAAGCACCAGTTGGTCTTTACCAGATCTGATGATGTTGGAGATGGACCAGAAGCCTTAATGGCCACTGGAGTATTTTGCTGTGGGCTGGTACTAGGTTGTAGCTGTCAGGATTGCGCCACTTCGGGGTGAGCAAGGACAGTAAGGCTACCAAATAGAGACTGTACACTAGGAAATCAGCACAAGATTAGTTGAGCCAAGGCAGACCACAATTAAGAGTAGTCCGGTCCAGGCAGAGGTTGAGGTAGCTGGCAAACAAAAGAGTAGGTAAGTCGATCCGGTCAGCAACGCTTTTCTGAGTAAATATAGCTCTTTAAAAGGGGTAGCTGGTGAGAAGACACAGCACCAACCATTTATAGGGCTGATGTTTAAATATACAAACTTGAAATGGTGAGCAGTGCTATATACAACCAAATACCAGTGTCAATAATTGACACCACAAATTATGTAGGAAATACTCCTGTAATATACAGTATGTTACACCATAAGTGTTCATAAAAACGTGTCTATTAGGCCTCATACACACGGACGTTTCTAAAAAAATAAACAAAACGTCGGGCCCGACGTCAAGGAAAAAAAGTCTGCGTTATTCGGCGTTATGCATCGGCGTTTTTGAGCGTTAGTGAGCATCGGCGTCAATAGGCGTTTTTTTAAAAAAATCATCCCTCTGCTATTTTTCAACCTAAAAACGTCAGCGTCAAAAAACGGCGGAAAACGGCGGTATAATATTAGGTGGCGCTTGTTGGCGTTTGTTGGCATATTGTGGCGTCGACGTCAAAAAATGCCAAAACATTACAGCCTCAGAACGCGATGGCTGTGGGTTCTAGTTTCAGCTCACTAACGCCGACGTCATCTACAGCTCAAAAACGCTGACGTTTTTATGGGGCCATTGATTAACATGGAGAGCTGCAAAAAACGCCAGAAAACGTCAGCGTCAAAAAACGTCCATGTGTATGAGGCCTTAAGCACAATATCAGTGAGAAAAGCATGTTCCACATGAGCAATCCAGTGCAAACATTGACTCTCCATTGTTTGTATCACCACACACCCTGTGCAGACTGACCACATCAGAATTGTATGACCGTAGGTTTAAACGGGTCAAAATGTATGGGGTACACAGGGAGTCTCTTCTTTCAATGCCCCTTCCAAAGTGCCAAGGTCACCACCACAGCATCTTCATTCTCCTATGCTCATATATACAGTAGAATACAAAAACGCAAACATCATAGTGTAACTCTTATTTATTAATAAAATGCCAAGCTACACAGACCAATCTCATGTAGAAATACACTCACATATTAGTGTGCCATAGACCAACACCCAAATAACTGTCTGCTGCTGTTCCAATGTCCAGAACGCCAGTGTGTTTTCCACTGGTGGGAAATTATGTCACCAGAAATGATGTGGGTGTCTGTGTAACCCCTTCTCAACGCATTTCACCACACTCAGGGTCTTCAGGAAGCAAGGCTTCTCGCCAGATAACCAGACCTCAACGTGTTTCACTGTATTCCGCATCTTTAGGTAGCAAGGCTTCCTGAAAATGCGGAGTACGGTGAAACACCTTGAGTCGGGACTATGGAGACCCCCACGTCACTTCTGGTGATGTAATTTCCTACCGGTGGGATGGCCGGGCAGGCTATTCCATTCTCAAAAGGATCAAACTCTAAGAAGAACAAAAATAAAAAAGTAAAAGAAAAGCAAGAGAGGGTCAATTCGTTTTTTTAGTAATTATTAAAATGAGAACTAAAAGTTTTTTTAACAAGCGTATGATGGCTATCACCTCCTTTGACAGGACGTAATACCTCTCTGGAGGGTTGGATCAATCCTGCTTTAAATGATGCCCGGTACCCTGGTATTCCTGCAGATCAGAATAGGAATAACACTTGCAGAGTGAGCTTGATAATGCCGTGGGGCTTCAGTATTTTTTTTTTAGGTAGTAGAGACCAATGCTTTTATGACTTAGAATTATATAGGTGATTTTAAAGTATGTCCTTCTGAGTATGATAAAAAAAATCGAAGTGTTTTTACGTTTCTGTTTCTTTATTGTACTCGATCACATATTTTTAGTTTCCTCGATACTTCTTTTGAAGCTGATCTTTTTTTTGTCCTGTTTTCTCAACTAAAACATTTTTTTTGCTTTTTATTTTTACTGTTTTTATCTCTAACAGAATTCTCCTAATACATTAGCAGTCCTTGGGACTCGTTGGAATGTTGAGAGCCATTCCTCATTGCCAAGGATCAAGTGGAGAGCTAGCCGCAAGAACTGGGTCAGCCAATTGTCTACCAAGTAGTGTAGAAGCAAAGAGAGACAAGGCAATAATTATAAGGGCTGGATGAATGGAGTTTCTTCAGAATACCTCTAATAAGTGTGCTTAAAAGCGCATGCAGACCTGGGAGTTGTTTAATGGGCAGAAGCAGATGGAGATATATGAAATGTTTGATATTTTAAAGCACGGGCTTTGAGTGGCTTGACCTAATGTGGCCAGCCGCAGAATAAAGAGGGTGTACTTGTATCGCTTTAAAACCTGGCCACATGAAAAGGCATATAATACTTTTTTTTTAAAATGTATTTATTAAGGTTCAGCAGTTTAGTGTTAAGGTTTAGTGTTTTAGCTCTTGACTTTTTGACTGTGATTGTTTTAACGGAAGAAGAAATTTAGAAATGGACGTTTTTTATGAAGGGTTTTAATTCAACGCATTTCAGCTCTAAGGACTGTTTTACACTTGGCGTGGTGGTATTCATTACCCCCCAGAAAGCATTCGGCGGTGGATTGCTTTTAAGAGGCATTTGAGATGCGACTTGTATATTTTGCTTACTAAATGCCTGTTTAACCAATGAAAGTCTACAATACCACCCCACAACTACGTGCATTACAAGCAGGGTGGTTGTGGTGTGGTCTCATCAACGTAAAGGAGTTGTGTGTGGTGGTGGTTCTGCTTGCCAAATGGGGCATGCGGTGTAGATTTTGCCACACTGAGAAACAAAGCAGTGTAAACTACACTCCTGTGATCCACAGACGTACAGCCAAACAAGCTTTGGCTTTATGGCTTAATTTTCTGATTCAATTTCCACTCTAATTGGTTTGTATGAAAGTTATAGCGTCTACAAATTATGGTATACAGTATATACTGGAATTTATGCAGCTATAGACACTAGAATGTAATGGCAGGGATCAGTGACTTATAATGTGACTGTGATAGGGTGGCAGGCAATCTGGCACTAACAGGAAATATCTGGGAGTTTCGCTGACACTGATGTCGCTAGTGACATTAAAACTAAACGGTGATGAGTGATAATACCGCGCACCCCAAACCCGGAAGCAACCAGCAGTGTACATTGCCTAGCCTGCACCTGTATATTTACTGTGAGCGGTTGGCAGGAGGTTAAAAGCTGAATTCCCAGTTAACAGCTAAATACGGTATCTCACAAAAGTGAGTACACCCCTCCCATTTTTGTAAAAATGTTATCATATCTTTTCATGTGACAACACTGAAGAAATTACACTTTGCTACAATGTAAAGTAGTGAGTGTACATCTTATATAACAGTGTAAATTTGCTGTCCCCGCAAAATAACTCAACACACAGCTATTAATGTCTAAACCGCTGGCTACACAAGTGCATTCCCCCCTTAAGTGAAAATGTCCAAATTGGACCCAATTAGCCATTTTCCCTCCCCGCTGTCATGTGACTCGTTAGTGTTACAAGGTCTCGGGTAAAAAAAAAACTGCAAAAGAAACTGTCTTTAACTTGTAACCAACAAATGTAAAAAAGGGTTCCAGTGGGTAAGTGGTTAAATTGTATTTTTTCCCAAAAAATTGCACGTGAAAGACCACTGCAAGAACACCGTGTGACATAAAATATTCCTTTGATAAGTATGAACATTGTATCTCTTTGGTATCTCTTTGGTTCTTTTTTCTGCGATGTTCTCAGACTTGGCTTTGTCTTTCTGTTCTAATAGGAGAGACTCAAGTCGCTCTGACTTAGAAAAAGGTTCCTGTACTACTTTTCAGGGCCGGCTCTACCACTTGGCACTGCCGCCTAGGGCTTCTGGCCGCTGTTGATCCGTCACTGCCAGGGCTGGCACTACCACTAGGCAAATTAGGAAGCTGCCTAGAGCGCCTGGACAATGGTTTCCCTACTCTCCGGCTCCCACTGGTCTTTAGGAGGTCAGTGTAGGGGTCAGGTAGGTCAGTGTAGGAGTCAGGTGGCCAATGTAGGGGGCAGATAGGTCAGTGTAGGGGTCAGATAGGCCAGGGTAATGGTCAGATAGGTCACATGGGTTACATGGACAGGGCAAAGGGGGTGGAGTCAGAGACAGGGCCAATGGGGCGGCAAAATGAGGTTGTCAAAAATCCTTGCACCAGCCCTGCTGCTTTTGGGGGACTTGTATTGACTTCTATAGAAGTGGTTTGCAAGTCGCGCTGAAGTCGAGCGGTGCAGGGTCATGCTGAGTTGCCCCGCAAGTCGGATCGCCCTTGTGTGACCCGGCCTTTAGTGCATAAATTGATCTGCCTAATTTGGCCAATGCCGATTCATTAAAAAATGCCAAAAATCGGCCGATATATTGGTCTATATCTAAGCTACATCTTGAGAACTTGTCTTCCTAAGAATCCTCACCCCCTGTACTCTGTATGTTTCATGCCTCGTCTAAAGACTGAAATGATTCACGCCTGTGTCACACCTGTCAAACGCCAGTTACACCCTAAACAAGGCTGACATTTTGACAGCTCTAGCGATGATTGTTTATAAGTTGTGATTACATGGAGAAAAAGGAAAGTTAGGGAAGAGAAAGATGAGAGGAAAGACATTGACAAAAGTCAGCAAGGTCACTTCAAGATCAGCAACAACAAGCAGGGAAATGAATTTGGTAGATTTGAGGTTTATTAGAATAGAAAATGCATTCTGAATGTAATATGTAAGACGGTCCTAGATAGCAGTGGACAGGAGACCAGCTTGATTATGCTGATTTCTTTCTAATGAGTAACAATCATAAATTCATGAGAACATGTTGTGGTTGTTGTAGGCAGTATGCAGAATAGAAGTATTGCTATGCACTTTTCTACAGCCTTAAAGTGACTGTTGCTTCCTCCGAAAAAGTCTAAATTTAATTTCTTCTGCAAACAAAAACCATGAATACTCAACCAAACCGGTGGGGTCCACTGTCTATAAGCGCCACAGCCTCTGGCAAAGTCTTCTGCATTCAACACTTCTGAATGCCTGTGTACCCCCTGCTATCAAAAGTTTGCCACGCAGACCTGTAGCTATGTCTTGCAGAGACATAGGGGCAGGGCCGGTGCTACCACTAGACAAACTAGGCAGCCACCTAGGGCACACTGCTTCCTAGGGGCGCCCGGCCGCTGGTTTCCCTCCGCGTCTGCATGCTTAGCAGGCTGCAGCAACTCAATCTCAGGCAGCTGCTCCATCTGACCGGTAGTGTAATTAGAGGCGCAATGCCAGCACTAGAGGAAGCAGAGCCGATGCTTCCTTTATAGCGCCATCTCCTGTCACATGGGCAGGACAAAGGGGGTGGGGTCATGGGTGGAGCCCATGGGGGCGTCAGAATGAGGTATCGCCTAGGGTGCCAGAAATCCTTGCACGAGCTCTGCATAGGGGGACCACAGTACGCTGCAGGGGAGGCACTCCCACAGGCTGTACAGCTTAAAGAAAGCAAACATGACTCCCACTGGAGGGGTATGTATTTACAGTGCAAGGTGCACTAAATCTTGGCAGCCAATCACAATTTACCATAAATACCAATGCAAGATAGATTGTGACTAGTTAGACCCCTTTCACATTTGTGCGAGTTTTCCTGCGATTTGGGACTGCAAAGTTGCATGACAAGTTGTTCCCCATTATTTCCAATGAGTACCATTCATATCTGTACGACTTTCAAGTCATGCCGACTTCAAAGTAGTCCCTGCATTACTTTGGTCCAACTTTGATGCAACTTGAGGTCCATAGACTTCAATGTTAAACCCTCAAAGTCGCATGCAAATCTCACCTGAATAATATAGATGCGATTTCTGTACTACTTCTGTATGACTTTTTAATATGTTTTCATTGAGCCAAAGTTGCAACAAAGTCGTACTGGTCCCAAATCGTGGCAAAATTGTGGCAAAAAAATTGCGGTAAAATCGGGTCGCACAAGTGTGAAAGGGGCCTAACACTTTTATCATAGCTCAACTCAATCCAAAACCTTTTTTGCTCTGATTAGAGCTGGGAGGGGTTAGAATCCCTGTTAGATTTACCCTGGTTGTCAACAAGTAGAGATGCCCTATTGGAGAGGCATCCCACCCTTTCCTTTCTCAATGACACCCCTTCAGGGGTCATTGGCAAAGGAAATGATGGAACATCTCTCCAGTGGAGCTAGAGACAAAGAAAAAAACACTTTAACCACTTGACCTCCGGAAGATTTATCCCATCTCATGACCAGGCTATTTTTTGCGATACAGCACTGCGTTATTTAACTGACAATTGCGCGGTCATGCAACACTGTTCCCCAATAAAATGTATGTCTTTTTTCTCACAAATAGTGCTTTCTTTTGGGGGTATATGATTAACTCATTGTTTTTTATGTTTGTGCTATAAACAAAAAAGACTGACAAATTAAAAAAAAATATATATTTTTTTACTTTCTGCTATATAACTTATCCAAAAAAAAGGAAAATACATCTAATTGTTTTCATATATTTAGGTCAACATGTATTCTGCTACATATTTTTGGTAAACAAATCCCAGTAAGCGTATATTGATTGGTTTGCACAGACTTTATAGGGTCCACAATCTGTGGGCTATATTTATTTATTTTATTTATTTATTACTAGTAATGGCTGCGATCAGCGACTTATATCGGGGCTGTGATATTGCGGCAGACATTCGGACACTTACTGACACTTTTGATACTTTTTGGGGACCAGTGACACCAATACAGTGATCTAAAAAAATGCACTGTCATTGTATGAATGACAGTGGCAGAGAAGGGTTTTATATCAGGGGCGATCAAAGGGTTAAATGTGTGCCTAGACAATGTTTTTCTACAGTATGGGAGGTGCTTTTACAAGGGGAAGGCATGGATCCATGTCCCTGTTTTGCATGAACATAGCATCAATGCCTTCTCTACTGACAGAATGTCGAACTGCCTTGTCCACATAGGCAGATCGCCATTCTGCCTCTCTGCTGGATCACCGGCGGGTGCCGGCGGACATTGAGTCTGCCGTACCCGCCAATGGGCTCCCATTGTGTATGAACACAGCAGGAGAAACCTGCCAGCGGCACACATACCCCTACCTGGAGGGGCCGGATCACATATATATACATGATCCGGCGTAGAGTTGCCGCCCTCTAACATTTCAACACTCTATTATTAAAGCTGTAGTAAACGGCTGCATTAAAAAAAACATCTTTCCTCTGCAAAATAATAGCATAAAGTACTACTATGCATTGCATACTAGCACATTATGAAATCCTTACCTTAAAACGAAGCCCTCCAGCGGCGCACTGTCACCGATGAGAGGGCTTCCATCTTCCCCGTCTTCCTTCCGGGTTTGCGAACTTCGGCTGTGTGAGTTGCTGGAGCCGCGATGACATCTCTCTTGCGCATGCACGTGGGAGCCCTCGGTCACGGCATGGTGCTTACCATGCTGGACCTTCAGACCGGTGGGGTCACTGGGTGCATCCAGGGTGAATATCTCCTAACTGGTGTACGTTTAGGAGATATTCATATTACCTACAGATAAGCCTTATTATAGGCCTACCTGTAAGTGAAAATCACAAGGAGGACTTTACTACCACTTTAAAGTTTTTATTGCTGTAGGAACCTTCCTGTCCCATGGTCCCCAAGAGAGCCAGACAAGTGTGAAAACTCAACAGAGGTTCTAGCCCTTCCTCTCTCTATGCAAAGAGCTAAGATGGTTGAGCACCCACCTTTATATGCATGCAAAACAAGAAAAACAGATAAAAATAGGGACCAGAGAAGTGGTTTTGATACCCTATACCAGGGATATGCAATTAGCGGACCTCCAGATGTTGCAGAACTACAAGTCCCAGGAGGCATAGCAAGACTCTGACAGCCACAAGCATGACACCCAGAGGCAGAGACATGATGGGACTTGTAGTTTTGCAACAGCTGGAGGTCCGCTAATTGCATATCCCTGCCCTACACAATGGCAAGCATTCTACTTGTTTTATACAGTATATGTGGGATAATAACAGATCATGATTCACTAATTACACCTAGTAAACCCGACGATCACAGCTGTTTCAGTAAAGAGGGACATATAGGCGTACCTTAGGTCACACCTGGTTTTGACCCAACATGCTGGTAAGCCAAGTCATGTTAATATATTCCCCTACTGTATACTATTATACTATGCATTATTACATTATGTATGTTCTCACTTATGCTTATGTTTATGATTACAAATTTTGTATTCCTAATTACTTCAGATATCCCTCCTGATGAAGCGGTAACCCACGAAACATGTAGAGGTTTTAAAGCGGAGTTCCACCCAAAAGTGGAACTTCCGCTTTAAGTCCTCCTCCCCAGCTCCAGATGCTGAAACTGAACTTTTGGGGAGGAGGGGGGGTGGGGATACCCTATTTTTAGGGGTACTTCCACACCAGTCGCCTTAGGCGATCGGAAGTGGAAGGACTCCTTCCCCCTCCCTCCCGAAGTCTTCTGGGACACAGGAAAGGTCCTAGAAGACTTCGGGACCAATTACAATGCGCAGCGCCGCTCGCGCATGCGCAGTGTGCGCCCGGCCGTGAAGCCGCGGCCGGGTGCCCACAGTAGCAAAGCCGGCGCCGCGGAGGGGAGAGGGAGAGGAGCTGGACCAGGAGACCGGTAAGTGTCGGTTTATTTAAAGTCAGCAGCTACACTTTTTGTAGCTGCTGACTTTTAATAAACCTAAGGAAAGGGTGGAACTCCGCTTTAAGATATCTAAAGTTCAGTCACCACCTGATCTTTCCCCTCCCCCGTTTAGGGGGTGCATCACAGAATGGTGTAATTAGTGTTTTTATGACCTATGTTTGTCTAACATCTCCAAGTTTTAATTGAATGTACTAAATAAACTTGTGTTATATGTTTTTAATTTGTTGTTGTATCTTGTACTTATAATGGTGTCGTGATAGTCCAACTTTTGAATCACCTTTTGGGGCATTGGCTGGGGACCTCTTATCCCGATCTATACACATTTCAGTAAAGAGGTAGAAAGGATTTTGCCCCAGGCCCACCAACACGAGGATCCCACCTGAAAATCTGTGAGTAATGAGGCTCAGAATGAGATGTTGGAGAATAATTCAACCCTCAAAGAAAATATATTATAATGTGAATAAAGTCCACTTTCTGTCAAATAAAATCCAAGTCGAGAATATAAACAATTGTGTCCATGTGTATTCATCCACCTTTTTGCCACCACCACTGTGCACTCACCGACTCACAAGCTGCAAAGAGTGCAGCAACAGCTCATGTGTTAAAGATGGTCACTCCATCGTCTCCCCTTATGAACTGTTAGAGAGCCACAATACTCATCGCCACCAGAAGGGCAGTGTATCTCCCAGACTTCCACAAACAATGGTACTCATCACCACTAGAGGGCACTGTATATCTAGGTTCCTAAATAAGATGCCCAAGGATGGTGGCGTGACGTCAGCACATAGCTCCACCCCTAAGCAGACTCGCTATGCTGGGTATCATCATTGGTCAAGATTTAATTACATACAGTAAGTTAAGTTGAAAAACTTGTTCAACCAGTAGAAAAAAAAAAAATAAATAGAATGAAAACCTCCAATTTTTTCAAAGTAAGGCAACAAAAACCCCCTTAAAGCAGGTGTCTCAGATTGGTGGCCCTACAAGTCTCATGAGGCATTGCAAGGCTGACAGTTACAAGCATGACTCCCACAGGCAGAGGCATGATTGGACTTGTAGTTTTGCAACAGCTGGAGGGCCACCAGTTTGAGACCCTTGCCTTAAAGCATGGTACTATTTTTTCTGCTAGGGAAAAAAAAATCCTTCCTGATCAGATGTCCTATAGATGAATAATATCTGGAGAAGTATTGAGACACAGTAGAGCAGGACAAGTTCAATGCCTTTTCCTAACATTGCTACTTGCATAGTAGAGCACCATGGCCTTTGATGGTTCTGGAGTGGTCTTCAAACTATGTGAACATGTGTAGATATTTTTAAGTGTGTGCTTTACATGAGTACCTGCAATTAAACAACTTTTACCTAAAAGTAGAGCTAAACCCAGTCACTAAACTCTTATAAAGCTTTAATGTGTTGATGTAATTTCAAAACTTGTCTTTAATGTTCTTAAATGTGCTGCCTTCGTTAAAATACCTGGCGGTCCTGCCATAGATGCCCTAGCTCCTACACTTAAAGCTGGCCATACATGGATCAAAATTTAGCTGGTTCAGGAGGGACCAGTTCAGTTTTGATGCATGTATGGCCTACCTGGTTGTACACAAATGGATCAATCTATCGACTTGTGTTTGGTTTTTTTGAACGATCATTGCCGCTGGCTATCGCAGCCAACCCTGATCATTGTATTCTGCTGGCGGGGAACAACTCTGTCCCAGTTGTCCTTCTGTTTTGTCACGTGCACTTGTGGTTAAGACCAGGGCTTCTTTTCTCATAAAATAGGTACAGGAACTCAACCACGACCCTTCAACCCCCACCCAACATCGACATTTCACTTTCAACCCTCTTCAGCTCTAACCTCTGCATGCAACCCCCCTCCACTGCTCCCATCTTCTCCCCACCTCCTTGAAAGCTCCACCATCTTCCACATGTCTTACTTTGGTTGTTGTATTAAGCTGAAGCACCATTTGGCTCTAGTACCTACCCGCACACTGTAGTTGGCTCCTCCTCTCTCACTTTCAGAGAGATCATCTAGTGGGGTGTCAACATCTGCACTGAACCCTGGGCACCTGCATCTTCCTTGTCCCCATCCTGCACTCAGTTGGAGAAACTCAGGGTTTAGATCTGTGCAAACCGTTGTTAGGCAAGCTGTCCCTTGTAAACACAGAAGCCGGACTTCTGTGTTTACAAAAGGTAGAGGTGAGCAGGGAGCAGAGGGCCTGAGCCAAAGGTGATGGAACTTCGTTCCACCAAGTTCCAGCTGAAAAAAAGCCCTGGTTAAGACTACAAGTGGCATGCAATGCACAGCCATGGCCCACTCTTATCACTATCGGGAAGCAATGATATGCAGTTAATGATGAAGCAATATTATAAAGACAAGAAGTGGCTGCAGGAGATTGGCAGCAAAAAAGGCTCTAAAGGTAAAAACCATATTTTATTAGAAAGCTATATGTCTTCTTCTCATGGTTTAGATCTACTTTAAATCTGATGGATTGCTGGGGGTTAAAACACTGTTCACAGTGCGCCTTGGTGAATAAACCTCTATACCACCTTATTTTGTTATGCCTACTGCGTGAAGTATTATTTGGGAATAAGATCCTGTATTAATCCGATTGTTAGAACACGTTCGTTGGCCGGAAGCCCCCAAGTCCTGGGTACAACAAATGCATAAAATTTAATTGGTATTGTTCCTGTCTACCCTTTTTCACACACACAGCTACAGAAAGATATTTTAGCAGTTTTCTGCCTGGGGTTGTAAATATTTGACGCATGCATGACAGCTTGCGAATCCGGCGTGTACTTTCACGGAGGACGTGTCGGCATATGAAACAAGATATTCATCTTGGAGGGATGGGGCTGGTAAAAATGTCTCCTAAAATAAATACATAATGTGATTTTAGCTAGCAGGGTTGGATTGAAGCTTTGTGCTATCTCCACTTTCTGGTGATGGGCTTGCGGGAGCTTTGTACAGAGCTGCATAGTGGCTGAGATGATGTTGATGATGTTGAGCGGCTGGTAGACTGTCAGATTTTGAATACAAATTGCATGTTGTATCAAACTGCGTTACTTGTTCTTAAAAGGGACCTATTATTAAAATTCATATGAATCAAAAGGGTACGTGTCAGCATAGCAAATCACATTACTTGCAATAAAAAGAAACAGCAACTCCTCCACTTACAGCCCCCCCACCTTGTACCCAACATTATTCAAGTAGCAGCAAGCAACCCATTCTTATATTAATTGTGGCTAAGGACTTGGAAAATGTGTTGAAAATGCATAAGAAGACTGGATATTGTAACTGTTGGTCTAGTGCATTATCCCATTAAATATTTATTAATAAAACACAAACTAACATTAATGTTTTATGGGGTAATGCACTATGCCGGTGCGCCCTCTTTAGCGTTACCCCAGTCCTAAGAGGGCAGCAAAGTGTGGTGTGCCACAGATTTTTGACAAAGAATTGGATGTGTATGAAGAATCGGTACTAGACTATTACACTCATGCACAGGAGGTGTTTTGTTCTGTATTGTACCTCTTGCTCTGTGAAGGCAATTTTCACCTTTCTGTCTATTAATAAAACTAGATTTACCAAACTTGTAAAAAGATTACACAAAGGAATATATTTTTTAAAAGCATAGTCCACCTTTGTGACCATGTTTAATGTTTGCCCCCATATTGCACCCATATTTGTGGTGTAACATTAAACATAGTCATGTTTCTTGACCCCCCACCATCAATTTCCCCCCATTTACCTGAATTGTGGGGTTCTTCTCCCTGAAGCATTCTGTATTCTTCTGAATTTGGCACAGTTTAACGTAAAGCACTTAGGCACGCACAGACCAAAGCACACGCTATGCTTTCGGAGCATATGTCCTGGTCGATGTTTCCCATGGAGAATAACCATGTCCTACTGCATCTTCTAAATCAACCCATTGGGGAGCTGAAGACCCTGAGAAAGTCATTATGGCCCCTGTACATCCATGTACATGAAGCCTAAAATTGTGTTTTTTATTCAAGACCTTTGTAAAATGTTATATTTTAATTTTTTAATTCTTTTTTTTTCCATAACATTTTTATTGAGTTTTTAAAAGTTGTACACATGAAACAGTTTAACACCAGAACATTCCCGTAAGGAGTAACAGGAAAAACAAGAAAACCGCAGTTACCCCTGAGGGGCTCCACACTGAACAACATACCGTATATACTCGTGTATAAGTCGACCAGTGTATAAGCCGACCCTCTACTTTTCCCAAAAAAATATGGGAAAAATTATTGACCCGCGTATAAGCCTAGGGTGGGAAATGCAGCAGCCAGAACACAGGGACATGGAGCCAGAACAGAGGGATTTTAGCCAGGACACAGGGATATTAGCCAGGACACAGGGATATTAGCCAGGACACAGGGACTGTAGCCAGAACACATAAGGGATGAGTAAGGTAGTTTCACATTAAACAGAGCTGTGCTGCTTCTGTGCTTGTAACTGTGACTAATCACATTGGAATGTAGAGAATGCTGAGAGAGAGCTGCAGCTCTTCACGGAGATCAGGAGGTGGGCGGGATTGAACAGCTAACATCAGCTTGTCCCGCCCACCTGCCGACATCAAGCTGAAAATCTGACACCTCTCTCAGCATTCTCTACATTCCAATGTGATTAGTCACAGTTACAAGCACCTACTGATCACCCACAGACACTGACTCGGGTATAAGCCGAGGGGGGTCTTTTTCAGCACAAAAAATGTGCTGAAAAACTCGGCTTATACCCGAGTATATACGGTACTGAAAAAATACCTGCATGACAGTGGACATAGGTACCGCTTAGGAAAATAGGGGGAGTAGACCCTACTGGGAAGTCTTGTAACATGACAGAGGGCAACTGTCCACTACAACCATACGGGTCTCCCCCATTGACCTTTCTAATCAAAAGCTTATATCACTAGGGATAAATATGGCTTCCCTGGGCCTGCTGCCCAAATCATCACCTAGGTCACATTGTTTAAAGAAAAGGGGGAGTTAAGGAGAGGATGAGTAAGAACAGTAAAGGGAAGTAGCCAAAGAAGTAGCCACCCACCCTCTAAGATATCCTGCAACGGAGAGGTGGGGGGATCCCAGGATGTTAACCCCCCCATGCCATTTTTTCGTTGTATTTATTCCTAAGAGAAAATACAGTATGTACATTACCAATCCAAGCCCTTATTCTAAGAACTGCCATGTGTATGGGCTTCTTGAAGGAAAAATAAGGGCTGGATCTTACAGATTTGGTCATAGGTGTGACCTATAAAGTCCTGGCAGTTGGGGTTAATGAGCTTTTCCTTTTTGCTTTCAAATCTGCAGTACAAAGCTAAAAAAACAAATCGGACTAATGGTTAATTTTTCCAGTACAGATTGGTATAATTGATGTGGCAGGGAAGATCTCGAGGAGAGAGCAGACAGGGAAACGGCTGTTCTCTATATTTTTCACCTCCTCCTCACTCCCCTGCTTGCTCTCACCTGAATTCTATTCTTGGCCACCAGACTGAAGCTTGTATGCTAATTTTCTTACCACCTCTATGACTTCCTCGCAGCTCTCATCTATGCCATTGTACTGATTTTTGCTGGATGGCATTATTGCTTGGTACTCTACCTAGAATCCTTCTGATTGAACAAGTCAAAGCTGTTGACGGTGATCAGCTTGAATTTTAATTTGGCCTATTTACAGTCTTGTTGCTGTGAGTGAAAATTCTCGTTCTTTGTAATGTCTGGATGACCGAGGTTACAGGGTCTCAATTATTAAAATGTCTACAGCCATACATAGAGCAATCTGAAAACTTACATAGATACTTGCAGGCATCACAAGGCACTTCTACTTGAAAAATGAATGTCTCTTTGCCCATTCAGGGCAAAGTGGCATTGCCTGGTAATATCCCAGCTGCCCCTGGAAGGTATACTCCCCCACCCATGCCGTTGTCCACTCTGGGTAAGTGTTGGAGGTATTGGATGTATCTGACATCGATGCCTCTCTCAGTGGGCTTAGGCATTTTTTAACTTAGGCCCAAGAGCTGTCACATGGAGGCAGGTAACATACTTTCCTATATCCAGGTGAATTACCAGAGTGAGGATTCTGGCAAATCAGTGAGGTGGCAAGGAAGCACAGATTAGCGAGTATTACCTTGGGGAAGGGTGAGCTATCAAAAGACATGGTCATTTTACCCTGAATGGACAGGTGGCAGGTCTTCTTTCAGTACTGTCAATAATTGAGGCTAGATATCATTCAATTTAATGTAGGTTCAATACACACACGCACAAAAAAAAAAAAGTTTCACTGTTAATAGGTAACCATAGATCCTATTAAAAAATTGAAGGGGGGCTGCCTTCAATTAATAAGAAAAATATCTTTTATTTTTACAAAATGTAAAAATCTTAGGTTTTATAGCTATCAATAGATAAGACAAATATATTTGTTTTTATAGCTATGCTATATGAATAATATAGATTATTGTCCTTACATATTGGTTGCAGCCCCCTTTATTTATTTTTTCAAATAGGATCTATGGCAAACAAAGAGGGCTTCATCCAAAATATAAGAAAACATATCTTAATTATTCATCTAACATAGCTATAAAAACCATCTAAAACAATTTTACATTTTAGGTTTTTCTTATTGGTATGTTTTGTAAATTTTTTAAATATTTTCTCCTTATGTATTGGGTGTACCCCCCTCTTTAACCACTTGCCGACCACGCTATAGCCGAACGACAGCTACAGTGCTGCTAGCCAGTTCTGGGAGGGCGTCATATGATGTTATCCTCGTGATCGCTTTTGCCATGCACCTGCCTATCAGTGCAACCCCATCACTGCCTCCTCATCAATGCTGCCTATCATTGCCCATCAGTGCTGCCTCATCAGTGCAGCCTCATCAATGCTGCCTATCATTGCCCATCACTGCTGCCTCATCAGTGCCCATCAGTGCAACCTATCATTGCACATCAGTGCAGTCTCATCAATGCTCATCAGTGAGGAAACTACTTGTTTGCAGAATTTTATAACAAACTATAGAAAACATTTTGGGTTTTTTTTTTCAAAATGTTCTATCTTTTTTCGTTTAGCAAAAAACTATTAAATACCACCAAAAGAAAGCTCTATTTGTGAAAAAAATGATAACAATTTTGTTTGGGTACAGTGTTGCATGACCACACAATTGTCATTCAAATTGAGACAGCACTGAAAGCTGAAAATTGTCCTGGGCAGGAAGGGGATAAAAGTGCCCAGTAGGCAAGTGGTTGAAAACAGGGTCTATGGTACCCACCGCAAAAATGACAAGTATCACTCAAGGCTCCACCAGGTCCTCTTGCATGACAAACCTCTAGGAGTGCCGAAAAGCACAGAGCTCTTCCTAGGGCAAAACATCTTATAGGGAAGGGAAGTCCTAAAAGTCGTACATCACAGCAAAACCCTGTAAGAAGATGTATGACAGCCTCAACTCAGGCTTCAATCATGCCACTCCTGGCTGGATCCCGGCCTGAGGCTGTCATACGTCTCCTTAAAGAGGAAGTAAACCCAGATTGGGTTTACTTCCTCTGTACTCCCCTGCAAAGTAGATGCATAATGGGCTACTATGCAAGGCATAGTAGCCCATTATGTGTCACTTACCTGCAAACTAAGCCTGCAACGTCTAGTGCTGTCCCCTGTGCTGGCCACGCCCATCTTCTGCCCCTCTTCCTTCTGGGGCCGCGATCTCCGGCTCTGTGACTGGTCGGAGTAGTGTGACGTCACAACGGCGCATGCGCGCGGGAGCCGCCAGTCACAGCACGATCACAGTGAAGAAACGGCAAGGCAACGGCACGGAGGCCGAAATGATGTTGGCACATTTAGTACCCTGCATATCTCTTGAACCGTGCAGGTTTGGAAGATATGCAGGGCACCTACAAGTAAGCCTTATTATAGGCTTACCTGTAGGTTAAAGTGGTTGTCACGAGTTGACAACCACTTTAAAGGGTTTTGCTGTGATGTGCTACTTTTACTTCCTTTCCCTACAGGATCTATGGTGGTTGCATGAAAAGTGTATCAATATACTTACCTAGTGATTCCAGAGCCAAGTAGGGAGTGTTGCAGTTTCTCTTTTTTACAGTAAAAAGACCATCCAGCGCTCAGATTAGTGAACGTTACCCAAGGACTGTGGCACGTAATGATTTCATCGATCCAGCCCTCCTCAACCTGGGCATTCTTCAGAAAACTGTGAAAACATGTACAAGGCACAAACGCCTAATGCATTACCTCCAGATTTGTTTATTGTAAAATCATAAAATGGTAATGTACTCACAAAAGCAGAATAAAATCAAGCTAGACAATAGCAGCAATCCAGCAAGTGAGATGGGCATCCCCATCGACGCCACACAATGGAGACGTTTCCGCGTTTCGGGGGACAGACCCCCTTCCTCAGAGCTATGACTATTGTCTAGCTTGATTTTATTACGCTTATGCAAGTATATTACCATTTTATGATTTTACAATAAACAATTTTGGAGGTAATGCATTAGGCGTACATGTTTTCACAGTTTTGTTTTTTTGTGTTTCAGTAAGTTTTTATTGAAATGATGTAAAGTGAGCATAATAAGAGAAGAAAAATAAAGAAAATAATATATAACCAGAAAGAGGTAGCCACGCAGAGCAACATTGTTGTAAAACAGAGAGCAGTCTGTAAGTACATTTGCCTGAACACTCTTTTTGTTTTTATTGTATATGTGGTTAATTGTATATATGACAGGTCCACTTTGATCACTAGTGATAGTAAAAAAATGATCGTGATTGATGGTTATTAGTCACTCCATTTTACTTTTTGGCTATACAGACATTTGCCTTTTGTAATGTTTCCACTTCCTGTCAGTTTTATTTACATGGATTGTTTTGTAAGGATTGCTTCAGTTTTCATATCTAAGCTCCATCTCCTTCAATTCCCCTATGCTTGTCTTGCTTATATATGGTTTGCTTTATCTATTGTATTCTCCTTTATATATTCTGTCACATATGGTTGTTTACTAACAATTTATTTATGCATGCAGTTCCAACTTGCCTCTTGGCCATATTTCACTTACCCTTTACATTTCCTTTATAATTATTTTTAGATATATTATTCCTTTCAAATCCTTTCATATCTGTGTATGAGGATTTTTATATATTCTAGTTCTATCGCCAAACTCCAGGCAAGGAAGCGTATGCACAGTTTAGATGCATGGTATTTCACATATACGGTATATGAGCTGAAGACTTTAAAAGCCTATGCAAGTATTAGAATACAAAATAATTATTATAATTTATACTGTGTATTGCTTTTGTGCCTTATTTTATAATATCAGCTTTTCAGAAAACAGTCTTGCTTTAGAGCTGAACTTTAATTACTTAGCTACTGAGATACTGTACATATAGGTATGTGGACTTTCAAAAACTGCGTGGGACACCATATATTTATATATAATTAGAGCCAGGGTTTTATATGTAAAAAAATATATATATATATATACTGTTTAGTCTGCCAAAAAAAGAAAAAAATTGAGATTCTGTTCAGCTAATCTTGTGATTTTGAGATTCCTGACATACTGCATGATATACAGAATGGAATACAGCCGGAAACTCCATGTCATCCAATTGCGGTAATATTTATTAACTTGTGAGTACAGCATAGGTACACATACATGTTTCAGGCATGAGGCCTTAACATGTAAGCATATCTGTGCTGTACTCGCCTTTAAGCTAATAAATATTACCACAATTGGATGATATGGAGTTTCCGGCTGTATTCCATTCTGTATATCATGCAGTATGTCAGGAATCTCTGAATCACAAGATTAGCTGAACAGAATAACAATTCTTTTTTTTTTGGCAGACTAAACAGTATATATATATTTATGGTCGTGGCCCTCTGACCGAAGATAGATGTGGATCACATAAACACGCGACAAGACTTACAACATAAATAGACCTGAGGTGTGCCCTGGTCATCTGGTTGGTATGCCAAGCGAAGATGGCATACCCTATATAAGTAATGGAGATTGTGGAGAAGAATGTGCTGAGAAGTGCCCTAAAAGGGGGGATGGGAGGGAGGGTATCGCACACTGGAACCGACAAAGAGCATGTGGGGAGTGAGCTGCTTAACCGGTTCCCCACCGCGCGCCATCTTTTTACGGCGGCAGTGGGGGAGCCCTGCGCGAATCGCCGTAAATAAGCGGCGATTCGCATTTGGCCACCAGGGGGCGCGCGCACCCGCCGCACTCCTGGGGAGTGTGCGGGGTGACGGCGGCATTTTTCTACCGCGCGCCACCCCTTGGCCAATTCGTCGAGTGAGGGGTGTACGAGAAACAGCCAAGGTCACACGCTATGGGAGGGAGGGTAGGGGGGAAAATCCCGTGAAGAGTCGTGTAAGAAGAGGTGTTAGAGGTAATGAATATATCCCATACGGTAGAAGCGAACCGTATGGTTGGTCTACTGGTCCCGTGTGGAGTCCAGATAAATACAACATTCAGAACAGCGCACAAATACACTAGGTGTAGATAGAAGCCAGTCTCCCGGTGCTGGTATT
>BLSH010214078.1:787559-801162 GCA_018402905.1 Glandirana rugosa | reverse complement strand
CCATTACTAGTAAAAAATAAAAAAAAAATAAAAACCCCAGAAATTAATTCTCATCATCCGTAAACGCTGCCACTTTTGCGCAAACCAATCAATAAACGCCGATTGCGATTTTTTTATCGCAAATATGAGGAAGAATATAAATCGGCCAAATACGGTGAAAAAAAATGTTTTTTTATATTTTTTTTTTGGATTTGAATTTTAGCAAAAAGTAAGAAATTTGGGTTTTTTTGCAAAATGGTCGCTCTTCTTTTGTTTATAGCGGCGATAAGAAATGACGCAGAGGCGATCAAATACCACCAAAAGAAAGCTCTATTTGTGGGAAAAAAAGGACGCAAATTTTGTTTGGGTACAACGTCGCACGACCACGCAATTGTCAGTTAAAGCGACGCAGCGCCGAATCGCAAAAAGTGCTCTGGTCCTAAAGTGGGAAATTCTTCCGGGGCTGAAGTGGTTAAATACCCGCCGGGCTCCTCCCATAATTCAGGCCACCACACTGGCCTTCTTATATATATATATTTACATATAAAATCCTGGCTCCAATTATATATAAATATAAAAGATATTCCGTACAAGTGGCGGCCGGTTCCATATGGGGCGCAGGGGCGCCGCCCCCTAATGAATGCACCCAACCCCTAATCTATATGCAGGACACCGGACGCATGGATTCCAATGTTTTTTTTTAAAGCACATGATTAGAGCCTACGCCCCTATCCCACCCAATTGTGTGACAATAGCGAATTAATATTCGCTATTGTCTTCCTGATTCTCCTCCTGGCCAATCAGGAAGCAGATTTTGAGACCCGTCAACCGATGAGAGGAGAAGCCGGCTAGGAGGAGGAGGGAGGAGACACACGGCGGAAGCCGTCCTGATGCCGAGGAGGAGGAGACACAGGAGAAGCTGCCGCCCAAAGGAAGCGCTGCCCGCGACCTAGATGGTTTAAGTGTGTTTCTGGTGACCGACCAAATGGGGGGGGGCTAATGCGGGTGATCTGACGGGGTGGGTGCATTGTTTTCTGCCCCCCCAAAAAATATACCACCAGCCGCCTTTGTTCTGTACTTCAAGTGTTACTGGAGATGCTTGGGCACCGTTTTTTTCAGCTTCCATATGGGATCTTGGTGAGCGTGTTGCTTTTTGTTGCATGAATACACTGTTTAATATGTCTGGATGACTGGCCATTGAACTGGGAGATCAAGCAGAAAGCTTTAAATCTCTCATAGAACATATTAAGGTCACACTCTAGCTATGCAGTGTATCAAGGCTGAACAGGTTTGCAATTTTTATAGTTATGCTTTTCCTAGTGGGAAGCTTTCATATTGTCCATATTGTCGTGGAGAAGGGGTGTCTACACTTGCTTGCAGCTATCTGTACTCCACTATGTCCACAGACATATCTCTCATATTTTGAAGGCTTCACATGGGCACATCATCTCATGTATCTACATTTAGGAAAGCAAAAACGATAATTCTACCAGTTCATATTAAACTCTCCATCTTTTGTAGAAAAAAAATAATTTTCAGTGACTTTTTTAAGAGGTATGGTTTTAGAAGGGGTATATTTTTTACAGTTATGTATAGATGACCCTGGGTGGCACCAGGGCCGGATTAAGAGCATCTTGGGCCCGGTGCTGTGGATTTTGTTGGCCCTTTTTATGGAAATAAATACAATGAAAATGCAAACAATTTTTGGTAACACAAATTAAATATTGAAACAAATTAAATTAAATAGAGAGGGGGGAGAGAAATAGATGAAGATGGGGGTGAGAGAGACGGGTGGGGGGTGAGAGAGAGAGAGAGAGAGAGAGAGAGGAGGGTGAAAGAGAGGGGGGGTGAGAGAAAAATTTACATATCAATGCCGCCACAATTTACATATCAATCATGTGTACAATGCCCACAGAGCAGGGCATTAGTGACTCACTCACACCACTGGGCCGGGCCTATCTTAAGGAAGGGGCCTGGAGCTGCAGCTCCAATAGCCCCTATGGTAATCCGGCCCTGTGTGGCACAGTGGCTTTGTGGTTAGCACTATGGGTCAGAGGATCTGGTAAGAGTCCAGCATAATACAGACGGTCCCATAGTTACAAACATCTGACTTACAAATGACCCCTACTTACAAACGGAGGGAGACGACAGGAAGTGAGAGGAAATCTACCCCTAGGAAGGGAAATTCACTCCTGTAAGGGTTATTATGGGAAAAGGTTTCTCCGCTGATGCTTTATCACCAATCCTTGTTTCCACAACAACCCAAAATTTTCAAAATCCAATTATCATTGGGACAGGAAGTGAGGTGAAATCTTCTGAACAAAAACATAGACAGCAAAACAAACATTACAGGGGTGTTACCCCTTCCCTATGCTATCCAAAAAGCTTAAACATAGTTTTTTTGGCTGAAGCTACACTTAAAAAATGTACATGTTCCCACTTACAAACAAATTCAACTTAAGAAAAAACCTACAGACCCTATCTTGTTTGTAACCTGGGGACTGCCTGTAAGAGAGATACATCCATGAGGATTGTGTAATACTTCTGGGGAATCATCTTAAGTGCTGGAACATTGGACTTATTGGACTTACGCCAAGATCTTAACTATTATTTTAGCTGCTGTGGGATGTTACTATATTGTACCTGTGCACTGATACGAGCAGAGTATATTGGTTAGCACTTATGGCTTGTAGCACTTGAGTTCTTGGTTCGAATCCCAGCCAGGACATTATGTGCTATGTTCTACCTGTGTTTGCATGGCTTTCTTCCGGTCACTCTGTTTTTTTCTCCCACATTCTAAGCACATGCTGGTAGGTTTAGGCTACTTTCACACTGCACGGGTAGCCGCGGTCACGGTAAAACCCCGGTAGAGTTTTACCAGTGATAGAGCGCCGCGCTTTTAACCCCCCACAAGGGGTTAAAAAGGGGTTAAAAGTGCTGGCGCTCAGCACTACCGAGGCGGTGTGCAGCCACTTCGGAAGCGCTTGCCATTCATTTTAATGGCAGGGGCGGTAGAGGAGCGGTATATTACCACCCCCCTCACTGCCCCAAAGATGCTGCTTGCAGGACTTTTTGTAACGTCCTTGCTAGTGCACCGCCCCAGTGTGAAAGCACTCAGGGCTTTCACATTGGGGTGGATTGGGGGGGACTTTTGAGGCACTTTGCAGACGCTATTTTTAGCTAAATAGCGTCTGTAAAACGCTTCAGTGTGAAAGTAGCCTAAGTGGCTCTTATCCAAATTGGCCCTAATATGTGAGTACAAGTTGGCTATGCACATGCGTTGTTGCATTCTGCATGCTGGTCCCAAGCAGGGCGAATTGGGGTGGGGGTGAGGAAAAGCCCAGCAACCTATTTCATAAAAAAAATCACCAAGACAATTCTAAGGAAAATGGCTCTTCAACATATTGGACATGGTGCCCAGAGAAATTACCCACATCATTTTTGAGCGTTGTATATGGCTGAAGAGATAACTACGTACATACATAGATGATTCATTGATTGGCTGTGGTCAGGAGAACGTAGAAGATTATAGGTGAAATGATTGTGCTTCCAATAGGTCAAGGAACAATGAAGATATTGTCAGCAAGTTGCTGCCATGTGACCACTGGAGACACCTAGTACCTTAGCTGAGAAATCAGCATTGCTACCAAAAAATGCAAGAGATGTTATGGAAATGCTTGCATAGAAGACCTGTACTGTCTGTGCTCACCTCTATCTGAAGATATGGTGGGGTGGCACCAAATGGCTCGTTGATAGGCACATACATCCCTGCATTTATGGTCCATCTGCACCCGCAAACTCATCACAAAGAGCTAACAAAGCATCTGTCTTGGGGATCAATTATTGCGAGGCTATTTTTTTTTCACAAAGATTTTTTTTTTCTTTCTATTGAGCAAAAATAAATAGTCCCATCTGTTGCTGTATTTTTAGTAACATCATAGTGACATCTCACAATAATGAGGATGGACATTGCATACTGTTGATGACAGCTCCAGCTTTGGGACTTAAATATACGTAAGCCTTAATTCTTAGGAGAGATGATACTTCCAGCCTCAGTAATGGCCCTAGACGTCATTTACAATGCAGCAGATTCCCTCAACGTGTCCAAACATGAAGCTAATAAGGTGGTGTTTGATCTCCATTTTTCTTGGTTTTGTGCATTGTTTCATATATGCATCAACCTCTTACCAGCTGTGTAATGCATACATTTGGCAGCAAGTAGCGTAGTCCATTGCCCAGCCACACATATATGCATTCACGGCAGTCTGAGGTTGCGTGCTGAGAGTGTGCTCACTGTACTTTCTTAGCACACTAAATAAAAACAAGTAGCGGCGCATAACAAACCAATGACAATATAATAAAATGATCAATTAGAACATTTATAAAGACGACACACCCATATATATATATGTAATAAGTAGCATAAATGCAAATCAGTTAACAGTCCTGAATTGGCATAGGTGCAAAATGGTTAATAGTCCTGAACAGCATGTATATAAAAGCGTCTCTCATAAGGGAAAGGCTAACACCCAGTGTTGAAAAGCTGGACAGTCCACATTAAATTCCATGTAAAAAAGTGAGAATCCACCACCGCTGATTAAAAAGCCGCTTTCCAGAACGATATGGCTTCCAAATTAATGGAATAGCCAAAGATCACCTGCAGAGACATGATTACTCCCTAGTACGCCCGGATGTAACTATCACACATTCATCAATACAGCGTGGGAAACCTCCAGCGATCCTTAGAAAACACAATAGCAAACACACATGCCCATAGCATAATCCAGTTTTAACATTTTAATATATAAGCACAAACACAGTAAGTAGCACTCACATTTTATCAGGTAAAATCGTAGCATGTATAGGGTTAATCAACGATGACAAGAGATGGCCGTAGGAGCGCAGAGTCGCACGTCTGGATGTGCAGCTGACCGGTTTCGTCATACCAATGACGTCGTCTAGGCACAAACACAGTAGGTAGCACTCACATTTTATCAGGTAAAATCGTAGCATGTATAGGGTTAATCAACGATGACAAGAGATGGCCGTAGGAGCGCAGAGTCGCACGTCTGAGTGTGCCGCCGACCGGTTTCGTCATACCAATGACGTCGTCTAGGCACAAACACAGTAAATAGCACTCACATTTTATCAGGTAAAATCGTAGCATGTGTAGGGTTAACCAACGATGACAAGAGATGGCCGTAGGAGCGCAGAGTCGCACGTCTGAGTGTGCAGCCGACCGGTTTCGTCATACCAATGACGTCGTCTAGGCACAAACACAATAAGTAGCACTCACATTTTATCAGGTAAAATCGTAGCATGTATAGGGTTAACCAACGATGACAAGAGATGGCTGTAGGAGCACAGAGTCGCACGTCTGAGTGCGCAGCCGACCGGTTTCGTCATACCAATGACGTCGTCTAGGGCGCCCTAGACGACGTCATTGGTATGACGAAACCGGTGCTGTTTTCAGTACTCTCTATCTCGGTGCTGGTGTCAGTGTCAGATTAGGCGGTTGCAAGGCCCCTGTGAACATGAGGCCTTAGGCGACCGCCTAATTTGCCTAATTAGAGAGCCGCCTCTGCACCCCAGTTTATCTAGTGTGAATATACCTTTAATTTGAATTCTGTTTTCTTTTTTGTTCATCACACTTTTATTCAGTTGTATTTCTCCACTCCTTGAATTCTTTTGTTTTCCTCTCTTCCGCTGTTTAAATATTGTTTTCCCGTGTTTCATTACACTGCATTCTGCCTCCTAATTCTTCCTCTGCATTATCCAGGCTCGGCTTAGCTGTTTACTTTTTTTTTTTTTTTTCTATTCCCCGATTGCCGACAATTATCTCCCGTAGACTGATGGCTTTTATGCATTATTTTTCCTATTGCTCTCTAATTCATTTTCGCTCGCACTCCTCCTTTATGTGAGTATCCATCCACATCTCTCCTTCCTGTCAGTCGTCTCATGCCGACTTTCAGACAGGTACATAAAACAGGCAGCCAGCGAGACTGTGATTACAGCAACGAGCCCAAGGTTATAAAGAGGGCGCAGGGGAGAGAGCAGTGGATGGAATAATAAGCAGAGAACAGAGGCTTGTGATATCCTTTCTCTCTTTGTATTAATGACAGGCAGGCACTAGAGAGTTAGGTTACTTTTAGAGGAGCATCTCTCGCTTCCAAATCTTCCGGAACGGTCTTATTAGGGCCGCCAGATATGGCCTGATTTGAGCGACAAAAAAGTCAAATTTACCAAAACCTCGTTATATCTTCCCATCAGCATTACTCAAAAAAAACAATAAAAATTATCATTACCTTTTATTATATTTTATTTTTATGGAATTTTTATATATTATATTCTATGTATACTATAATAATATTTATATATTTAAATACTTCTTATCAGTGGCAGCCCCCCCCCCGGTGGCCAGCAGCGCGTTACTAGCATCCCCTCCCCCCGGGCAGCCGGCAGTGCCTCCCGGGGCGGCTGGCGGCCTGACACTAACACCTCCCTGCATCGGTCCAGCACTTACCCCATCAAGGTGGCGGGTGACAGGCGGCGGGTGGTGGGCTGTGTGCAGCGGCGATGTAATCAGAACAATATACAGTGAATATCTCCTAAACGGTGCAAGGTTAGGAGATATTTACAGTACCTAAAGGTAAGCCTTATTATAGGCTTACCTATAGGTAGAAACAAAACCGAGAAGTATACTTCCTCTTTAACGGGTTCCCGACCGGCTCGAGTACTTTCACTGCTGCAGCGTCCACTGAAAACGCCATCTTTAAATAGCGGCTCGCGCATGCACGGCACTCTCCAGGATTGTGCCTGCGGCTCGTACGCCAGCGAGCCGGGATTGCTTGCCACAGAAGAAGAACGATGGAAACACGGCGGTTCCCCACACTGTCAGGCAGCATCTAAAAGATCTACTGATCCCTGTACTCGGGATCAGTTAGATCTCTTATGCCCAGCCCCCTCACAGTTAGAACACGCCCAGGGAACACAGTTAACCCCTAGAGCGCCCCCCCCACGTTAACCCCTTCACTGCCAATGACATTTATACAGTAATCTGTGGATATTTAAATTTCTGATCGCTGTATAGATGTCATTGGTCCCAAAAAAGTGTCAAAAATCTCCAACATGTCCGCCCCAATATCAAAGTCCCGATAAAAATCGCAGATCGCCACCATTACCAGTAAAAAAAAAAAGAAAAATTGTAAAAATGCCAGAAATTAATTCTCATGGTTTGTAAACGCGGCAACTTTTGCGCAAACCAATCTATAAACGCCGATTACGATTTTCTTTTTACCAAAAATATGAGGAAGAATATAAATTGTCCAAAACCAATAAGTACATTTGTTTTTTGATTTTATTTTTTTGGATTTGTATTTTAGCAAAAAGTAAGAAATATAGTTTTTTTTTTTGCACAATTATCACTCTTTTTTGTTTATAGCGGTGATCAGAAGTGACGCAGAGGTGATCAAATACCACCAAAAGAAAGCTCTATTTGTGGGGAAAAAAGGACGACAATTTTGTTTGGGTATAACGTCACATGACCGCACAATTGTCAGTTAAAGCAACGCAGTCCTGAATCGCAAAAAGGGCTCTGGTCCTAACATGTGAAATCCTTCCGGGGCTGAAGTGGTTAAAGCGTTACTAAGGCCTCTTTCATACTTGTGCAACCCGATTTTAGCGCAATTTTTTGCCCCAATTTTACATCGATGTTACCATGATTTGAACTGATTTGGGATCAGTACAACTTTGGTTCGACTTTGTTGCAACTTTGGCCCAGTGAAAACATATTACAAAGTCGAGAGCATGCTTTCTGAAGAAACGGCCGAACATGCCATTTCATCAGGACCTGTGCCGTGATTGACGGCTCCGGCGTGCATGACGTCATGTACCGTGACGTCATTGCGGCTCTGGCCAATCACAGCACCAGAGACCACGAACAGAAGTACTACAGAAATCGCATCTATATTATTCAGGTGCAATTTCCATGAGACTTTGAGGGTTTAACTTTGAAGTCTATGGACCTCAAGTTGCATCAAAGTTGAATCAAAGTAATGCAGGGACTACTTTGAAGTCAGCGCGACTTGAAAGTCGTACAGATATGAACGGTACTCATTGGAAATAATGGGGAACAACTTGTTATAAGACTTTGCAGTCCCAAATCGCAGGACAACTCGCACAAGTGTGAAAGGGGTCTAAACCCACAACAGTAAAATCAGTCTGTATATGCAGTAAAACATGTTTGTTATACTCGCTGTGGAGCCTTAGGGGTTAATTCTCTGCATTGTGTAAAAAGACTGTTTGATCCTGTCATCTTTGATCCTCCTCTTCCACTCCCCTTCTTCCACTGTCCCCAATATATATATCCTGATAAGACAAATCCTTTGGAGTCACTCTGCACATGCTCAGTTTGGTGTGCATTGCTATAGAGTTATTTCTTCTTGGGAGGGTGCATGTGATCAGCACAGGGCCAATCAGCACTGTCCAGACAAGAGGGTCAGGGGTCATGCAGCCTCATAGGACAGTCAGAGGAGAATGAAAACTCCTCCTACAAGCTTTAACCAGACACTGATAGAAGTCACAAGACTGCTGATGAGAAAAGGTTTTAAGCAGTTTGTATTTACTAAAATAATTGAATTTCCATTTGGGACTACTGTGGGAGACCAGATATAGTGAATACAGAGCCCAGGGTTTAGTAGCTTTTAAAATTGTTTTCAGACCTTCTAAATCATTTGCTGTTTATGAAAAATACTCAAAGTAAAACCTATTTTTTAATTTAAACTTGATTAATTAATTTATAAAACTGATTTATTTTTTGGCCCGTAATTATTTGTATATTATATGATGTGGCCCTTGTACCAAAATGCATGGAGACTTCTGTTATACAGTTAGTAGACATTACTAATTAAAAGTCTTGGGACCTACCTGGGTATCATTGGTGATAGCTAAGTAAATCGACATCTATGTGGGTTTGTCTATAACAGGTGGAATAGATTGGCTTTGGCAGTTTCCCATATCTCTGTAAATTTCGTTTGCTTAGAGCTTTTTGAACTTATCGACACTCTCCACTCACACCACCAATTGTGGAAGGGGATTCCACATCCTTACCGCTTCTAACTCATGAAGTCTAATCTACTCTTTTAGCTGTTCTTGGTGGAAACATTTTGTTGGTTCTGTTTTGCAAAAAAAATAGATCCTGCTACTCTTGAAGAATATTTCTCTTCATATATGGATGGCTAAATATTTTTCCAATTTAGCCTTTTTTTTTTTTATCAAAGTGCATTAAGGTGCCCTTAACAGCCGACCATGTTTTTTTTTTTTTACTTGCTCTAGAAGAGAAAAGGGCAAATTCTCTCTGGTAAAAATGGGCAGCACACATTTTTCTTTATCCAGACACGTTCAAGCAAGTACAATTGATCTTTGATGTGGTGCACTGGGTGAGATCATATCCCAATGTAGCCATGTCCTCCAGGGTGTCACTCTGCTAAGCCAATCAGAAGAGACCTTGTTAAATGCCCGTGTTGTCCTCTGCTGACAGCCCTGTAAAGCATGATTGGTGATCAATGTTAGGCAGACCTGGTATCATTACAAAGGACAAGAGAAAATCATTGGCAGTGATGTAATTATTAGCTGGTTTCCTTCAGATTTTTTTAAAGCAATATTTCACAACTCTACAGACTTTTTTTATCTGTGACACATTGTTCATTTTAATTCTTTTAGGGTATCATAAAGAGCTGTAATTGGTAGAGACGTAATAAAACCTTGTAGAATGCATGGAAAACTAAAAGTCCCCTGTTGCAGTAGAGCACACTACAAGGGTTAAAGTGGAACTAAACCCTCCTATACTTTACAGCCAAGGAAGCTGCCATCTCAGTCTCTGTTTGATCTGCAGTTGCTAAGGTGTTGCCCATGTGATCAGTTATGACACCAACCATTTGATCGCTTGACAGATCGATTGAGAGCAAAAGAAAGCGTGACAGTTACCATTCACTGTATACCTTGGATGTAGCTGTTTTGGGAAACCTTTATATCCATAGGTTTAGTTCCACATTAATTGCTCCTTTGAAGTCTAGGGGGAGACAAGGCCTAATTTCCCATTAGGCACTGTAGGCATGTGTCTTCAGGCACCCTTCCTAGAGGGGCATCCACCTGTTTTTTTTTTTGCTGTCCCGACTCCCCAGGAGTCCTGGAAATGAAGGTCTGTCATGGACAGCTGAGCTGCTTGCAGTGAACTTGCAGATGGCGCTAAAACAGATGCTGCTGGGTGGGACGGGTAACAGACATAACTTGCAGCACACAGATCCCACCCCCCTACATCCTCCGCCTCCTGGTCCCAGAAGCTGATCATAGCTCTATTGGCTAATCAAGGCTTGCAGAGATTGGGGCGAGACTCGGGAGGGGGTGTGGTTATTTTGGAAGTGATCGTAGCGGCCCACCGTCTGGTGCAGGTGTGACAGGTGCCACCCCCGCTCCAGTAGGTACTGGGGAAGGGAATTGAGCGGAGAAGGCAGAGGTTGGGGACAGTCAGGATCTCTCTAGGCAGGCAGTGATCAGCAGAGTCTCTGCATAGCTGTCCTGCACCCAGAAGAGGCGGGAGGGTGGATCACACTGAACAGGTCACTGTGTACACAATGCACCATCAGCCCCTCCACAGAGATATGAGGGGGATGTGGTCACCAGAGCTCCCCAGTGCAAGGGGAAACTGATGTAAAGGGGAACTCTGATGTAAAAAGGAACACTGCAGACCCTGATGTAAAGGGGAACGCTGTATACTGTGATTGGGGTGGGGGGCTCTGGTGACCAGAGACCACCTTACATCAGAGTTCCCCTTTACATCACAGTCTGCAGTGCCCCCCCTTACATCAGTGTTCCCCTTTACATCAGGGTCCACAGAGGTCCCCCTTGCACTGTAAGGGGGAACCCTGCAGATTCTGATGTATAGGTTAACTCTGAGGAATCTGATGTAAGGGCAACTCTGGGGACTCTTGTGTAAGCAGAACCCCTTACATCCCTTTTACATCACAGTCTGCAGTATTCCCCTTTACACATATAAAAATATTTATATAAAAATATTTTACCAAGAAAAAAAAGTCGGTCTTACTGTCTGTCTCTTACTTTTTTGGGGGAGGGCTCTTCAGAATTCTCTGCCTATAGGTTCCTGGGATGTAAATCCAGCCCTGGGGGAGGGGGTACAGCAGTTTTACTTGCCTGATCCTCTGCTCATTTAGACTTCTCTGCGCTGATAGACCAGTACCTGCAACATTTTCTCCAGCAGGGGCCTCTAAAAAGCTTTAAGATGGAAGCAGAGCCCATAGCCCTGCATTGGTAATGAGGATGCTGAAGGACAGTCCATCACCGAATCAAAGGGGGATCCGTCTGCTGTGGGAGCGGAGGATTAGGTATGTAAAAGTGCTTTTCCTGTCCCTTAAACAGAAAGTTTACTCTTGCAGGGCAGTTATGTCAATGTGGGTGCATCCCTGCTGTAAAGGAGTCGTTTTTGGGCTTTATAGGGTGCATTTCATTTATAAATACAGTTTGCATGTTCATAGCTCATAGGGGGAGCCACCTGCGATAGTCCACCCCCCCCCCCCGAGGCAGAACGGGGATCTGCCTATGTAAACAAGGCAGATTGCTGTTCCGACGAGGGAGGACATAGAGATCTTGTCTTCCTGCTAAGCAGGAACACAGACTTCTGTGTTGTCCCAGTCAGTCCATCCCCCACACAGCTAGATAACACTCCCAGGGAACACACTTAACCCCTTTGATCGCCCCTGGTGTTAACCCCTTCCCTGCCAGTGTCATTAGTACAGTAACAGTGCATATTTTTAGCAGTGATCACTGTAATAGTGCCACTGGTTCCCAAAAAGTGTCAGTTAGTGTCCGATTTGTCCACCACAATGTCACAGCCCCGCTAAAAACCGCTGATTGCCGCCATTACTAATAAAAAAAAAAAAATACACATTTTCATAAAAATATCCCATAGTTTGTAGACACTATAACTTTTGTGATAACCAATCAATATACACTTATTGGGATTTTACCAAAAATATGTAGAGGAATACATATTGGCCTAAATTGATGAGGAAATTAGATTTTTTACATTTTTTTATTGGATATGTTTTATAGCAGAAAGTAAAATATATTGTCGCTCTGGTTTCGTTTATAGCGCAAAAAAAAAATGCAGGGGTGATCAAATACCACCAAAAGAAAGCTCTATTTGTGGGAAAAAAAGGACATCGGTTTTAATTGGGTGCAGCGTCGCACGACTAAAGTAACTGCCTGCCATATCACAAAAAATAGCCTGGTCATTAAAGAGGAAGTAAACCCTGATGGGTTTTACTTCCTCTTTATTACCCTGCAATATAAAAGCATAATGGGCTAGTATGCATCACATATTAGCCCATTATGTGGCACTTACCTGCATTGGAAGCCCGCACTGTCCCGCGATGTCCAGGCCGCGTCCATCTTCTGCCCCTCTTCCTTCTGAGGCCACGATCTCCTGCTCTGTGACTGGCCGAAGTCGTGTGACGTCACCAATCGCGATGTCAGTGGAGGAACGGCACGGAGGCCATTTCTTCACTGCCCATGTGCCTGATGATGTGGGCACATCACAGTACACTGTATATCTGCAGGGAACCTACAGGTAAGCCTTATTATAGGCTTACCTGTAGGTTAAAGGGGTTATCAAGGATTGACAACCACTTTGAGGGGGTAAAACCTTCTGGTCCTTAAAGAGTCCCACCCTGATTTTTTTTTTACATCATTCAAGTCCTTTGCTTCTATAGACTTACCTTTGAAGGAAACACATTTTTTATACTCACCCTAAGTCGCTTGTTGCTAGGTGGTCTCTGTAATCTACCTCTTTTAGGTCCTAGGCTCTTCTCCTCACTTCCTGCATCCCCTGGCCTCCTGGGAGATGTGACTCATCATTTCCCAGGAGTCAGTGGGCTTCCCTGTACTGTAAAATCATGTTATTTCCTGACAGGAAATGACACGATTTAAGGCGGACCGAGATTGAGGAGTGCATGATGGTTACCCACCATGCACTTCTTTCAGGAAGAGATGCCAGGAGACCCAGGATGGGCTTCAGATGCCCTCACCTAAAAAGTCCAGCAATGAGAGAAACAAAATTCTGAGTAAAAAAATACATGGAATTACTAGGCGGTTTGAAACTAAGGAAACACAAAGTTACATCTATTTAGTATTAAAGGAGTGGATACCAAAAAAAAAAATTCTTTAAGTGGTTAACCTGTACAGGTCCGCGCTATTGACAAAAGACGTCAACAGCGCGGACCTGAAAATCCGGGTGGACGTCCATGGACGTCCGCCCCTTTACACGCCCCCTGCGCGCACTCGCGACAACTGCAGAAAACAGTTATCGCGCCTGGACATGTCCAATTGGTGAATTTCTTAAAAAAAAAAACCATAGGTGAGGAAATTATGATTTATCTACATTGAAACACAAAGGAATCAAAGTTTGGCGGATCATTAAGGTACATAAAAAAATGAGTCTTAAAACAAAGAGAGTAACGACCTGAAAAATCCACTCCCGTAGACTTCGGGTAGGACCCAGAGGACCGTAGAGAAGGACTTTCTTCACGTACCACCCATTGGTAGTACGTGA
>BLSH010214078.1:766300-780576 GCA_018402905.1 Glandirana rugosa | reverse complement strand
GCAAGGATGTGTTCAAGATGTAGGCTGTGATTGAGCAAGGATGTGTTCAAGATGTAGGCTGTGATTGAGCAGGGGGCATGTTCAAGATATAGGCTGTGATTGAGCAGGGGGCGTGTTCAAGAAGTAGGCTGTGATTGAGCAGGGGGCGTGTTCAAGATGTAGGCTGTGATTGAGCAGGGGGTGTGTTAAAGAGGATGGCTGTGATTGAGCAGGGGGTGTGTTCAAGATGTAGGCTGTGATTGAGCAGGGGGCGTGTTCAAGAGGACTGCTGTGATTGAGCAGAGGGCGTGTTCAAGAAGTAGGCTGTGATTGAGCAGGGGGCGTATTCAAGAATTAGGCTGTGATTGAGCAGGGGGCGTGTTCAAGAGGACGGGTGTAATCGAGCAAGGGGCATGTTCAGGAGGCAAGCTGTGATTGAGCAGAGGGCGTGTTCAAGATGTAGGCTGTGATTGAGCAGATGGCATGTTCAAGAATTAGGCTGTGATTGAGCAGGGGCGTGTTCAAAAGGCAGGCTGTAATTGAGCAGGGGGCGTGTTCAGGAGGCAAGCTGTGATTGGGAGGGGATCTGTACCTGAGGCAGGCTGTAATTGGTTGGGGGTCCAATAAGAAAAAAAAAAAAACAATTTGGGGTAACAAACATTTTAATTTGGACCAGTTGGGGTGGGGGGAGTTCTATTCATCAACAAACCTAGATGTTTACATCAATGTCAGCCTGAAAATGTTTTAATAGGGTACTAAGCCCTCATATACACGGGGGTTATTAACGCCGCATTTTTGAGCTGTTTTTACAGCTTAAGAGCGCCACACCATGTTATTCTATGGCCTTTTATACGCGTTGACGATTTTGAGCTGTAAATCTAACGCAGGACCCTTGCGTTACGAAGCTGCAGCGTTTTTGACGCTGACCCGACAAAACACTCAATAACGCGCATTAGCGATGTAGCAACGTTAACTGGTGATTTTAGCGCCACCGTTTTATGTCCAAAAATAGCAGAGGGATGTCGTAGACAAAACGTGACTTAGCGCTGACACTCAATAACGCGCATTAACGCCAATGTTATAACGCCCATGGAAATCACATTTTTAACGCCTATTTTTTTCTGGTGTCAGACCCGGTGTTACAGCTCGTTTTTTCAAATGAGGCCTTAAATGTGCATTCTTTCTTTATACTAGCTTTCATTCGTGTTTTTTTTTTCTGGTTTAAAAACAGTAAAATGTAAATGGCCCTTGTTGCCACGCATTATCCTCCTCCCTGTGGACTGGAGTGGTGCCCACTGGCGCTGTTGAGGTCAATCTACGTTGCCGATGTCTTTTGGTTTACCTGCGGTATGAGCAAGTATGCACTGCAGGGAGCTGGACAAGTATTAATGGGCCCTATAGGAAAAAGGAATGTAGAAATACAGATAAAAGTGCATTATATAGTCTGTTACAAAACCACAAAGGTGCACAAAAAAACTGAAAAACAGCGTACGTTTTCCCAGCACAGATATAAGAACAAGCCGAGGGAATGCGCCCACTCTACCCAACTCCATTAGCTTCTAGCTGCATTTAGTGTACCCTTGCCAGGCCTGCTCTTTATATTTATTTGAGCAGTCTAGTTCAGCGTAGGATATATAGAGAGTATACGTCTTATAAATATATATATTTTCTGCTATTTTCCCTGTCACCAAACCCTTTTACCGCTGTCTGTATGATGAAAACCAGCCTAGGATTGCTGGAGGGAACTGTCCATGGTGCTGATGGCTCTGTGACTGCAGCTCCATAGAAGTAACAGTTCCCATCACAAAGCCTCACTACAACCATGCTTGTGCTGTATGACACACACATTCTTAAACGTCCTCGCGGTTTTTGCCCAACTTTGCTGCTAAATTTTTCTCCATTTTTTTTTTGTTGTAAATAGAAAGATGTATGCTACACATTTTATAGGTATATATTGTAGTTTGCTGTACAATTGAATACATCTGTAGAAAAAAATGTAAAAAAACAAGCAAACCCAAAAGCAAACATTTATTATATTGCAGCCTACCAATTTCTAGATGTGATATCTGCATTTTTTGCCTTTTTTAGGCTTTCTTTCTTCTATTTTCATCCGGTGATCCAGCCAGCAAGTCTGTTGTTTTTAAAGCAGTTGTAGCCCCAAAACTAACATTTGTACCCACACATAAGCCTATAATAAGGCTTACCTGTTGGTAAAATATCTCCTAAAGCTGTACTGTTTAGGAGATATTCACCCTGCATGCAGCCGCTGTCATCAGCGGCACGTGCCCTCTGAAAGTCCGGCGGATCTTGCCGGAGATTCAGAGCTCCTTGCCGAAACGAAGAACTCCCGCGCACAGCGCTGGAGCCAGCGAACATGGAAGAGAAGATGTCAGCTCCCTCAGCGCTGACCGAGTCGGGCTGCAGGGGCCTCTTCTAAGTATTTCATAATGTGCTAGTAGTATGTGATGCATACTAGCACATTATGCTATTGTTTTGCAGGGTTTTTTTTTCTTTTGCAGGTTTTTGCTTTCCAGCAAAATGTATCAGTTTACATGGATGAGACAAACCACTTAACACTGGTAGGGGTGATTTAAAATGATCAGCTTTAATTTATTCATTCAAAATGTGTATGCCTAGAGGTAAAGAAAGTGGTGCCGTAATTGATTATAAAGTGTGAGCTGGAGTTTGGCTTCAATTTTTTTTTAGTGTATTCAAATCTGCTGATACATCTAACACTACCCCCCCTCCCCCCCGACTGACAATAATGCTGTCTGCTGTGCTCCCTGTGCTCCTTCATCCAGAGTGGGGGCACTCTCATACAGGAGGTGTGTTATTGGCCAGATCACCACGTGAAAAACGCAGAAGAAAATAAAACTGATGCAGCCCCACATTTAATGATTGGTAAGCTGCAATATTTTGGTTTTAAGTTTAATACCGCTTTAAGGCCGGGTTCACACTATTGCCCGCGGTTTCCCCGCATCCAATTCGCATGTCCGCTCCGGGGTGGCTGCGGACTGAATTGCACAGGAGTCCTGTGTGTCTTCTGGTCCGTTTTAGGTCCGAATTCAGCCAAAAATTCGGGCTGAAATCAGCCCTGGAATGGTGAACCAGGACGCCCCGGAGCCCTGCAGTGAGCCCCTCCACTCGACAGTGTGAACCCAGCCTGAATCTGATTTGCAGCAGCAGTAAATACTTAGAGATTGATTTACTGAGGGTAAATAGACTGTGAAGATCAAACACAGGCTATAATGGCAGCTTACTTGACTGAAAAGGATAGGAGTGTTTAGTTCCACTTTAACCACTTGCCGGCCGCCCTTTAGCCGAATGACGGCTACAGCACCGTCATCCAGTTCTGGGAGGGCATCTTTCAACGTTCTCCCAGAACCACACCCCCCGCGCCCGCTGTAGCACGCATCTGGCATGCTCTGTGATAGCAGTGTCCTTCAGACACAGCTGATCACAGTTCGGGGTAAAGGGCCTATCACAGCGGCCCTGTACCATGTGAACAGCTGTGTCCAATCACAGCTGATCACAGTGTAAATAGACTTACCGGTTTTTGGCATTTCTGTCCTCGCACTGTCACAGCATGAGGAGAGGAGAGCCGGTAACCAGCCAGTGTGAAAAGGGACATCTACAATGATAATCATGACACTGATCATCAGTGTCCAGATTATTAGTGCAGCCCCAACAGTGCCCATCAGTGCTGCCAATCAGTGCCTTAAATATTTACTGGCCCCTACCCCCACTCCCAATCCTGAACATCCCCTCATCCCAGTGATCCTACAGCAAGAGAGGGAAACTGGCAGCGATGTGGGGGGCACACAGCAGGAGGAATCAGATGTGGGCAGGACAGAGAGGATGATTTATGCAGCGGTGGTGCAATTACAGGAACTGTGTGTCTCTCCCTGCAGCAGCTAAACGCAGGCTGGAGGGAGAGGGCAGAAAACGGCTTTCAGCTGCTGGAGGGAGAGAAACACAGGACATAATTCCTGTAATTGCACCCCGCTGCAAGGATCATCCTACCTGTCCTCCCCCACATATGATTCTCGTTACTGCCAGGGCCACCCTCCCGGGTTCCCGGGCCCCGTACAGGAGGACTGGTGGTACCCCCTTATCAGTGGCCCTGTCATTGCTCATCAGTGCTGCCTATCAGTGCTGCCTTATTACTGCCCATCAGTCCTGCTTCATCAGTGCTCATCAGTGCTGCCCCATCAGTACCCATCAGTTCAGCCCATCAGTGCAGCCGCATCAGTGCCCATCAGTGCTGCCTCATCAGTCCAGCCTATCAGCGCAGCCTCATCAGTGCCCATCAGGTCAGCCTATCAGTGTTGCCTCATCAGTACCCATCAGTGCTGCCTCATCAGTGCTGCCTATCAGTGCCGCCTCATCAGTGCCCATTAGTGCTGCCTTATCAGTGCCCGTTGGTTCAGCCTATCAGTGCAGCCTATCAGTGCCCATCAGTGCTGCCTCATCAGTGTCCATCAGTTCAGCCTATCAGTGCCCATCAGTGCTGCCTTATCAGTGTCCTTCAGTTCAGCCTATCAGTGTCCATCAGTGCTGCCTCATTAGTGTCCATCAGTTCAGCCTATCAGTGCCCATCAGTGCTGCCTCATCAGTGTCAATCAGTTCAGCCTATCAGTGCCCAACAGTGCTGCCACATCAGTGCCCATCAGTTCAGCCTATCACTGCCCATCAGTGCTGCCTCATCAATACCCATCAGTTCAGCCTATTAGTGCAGCCTCATCAACCTACATCACTGAAGGAGAAAAATTACCCATTTGCAACATTTTATAACAGAATAAAACAGAACATTTTATAAGAGGAACATTTTTTTTCAAAAATATTGCTCTTTTTTTGTTTATTTAGCAAAAAATAAAAAACCCAATGGTGATTAAATACCACCAAAAGAAAGCTTTATTTGTGTGAAATAAATGATGAAAATTTCATATGAGTGCAGTTTTGCGAGAATTGTCATTCAAAATGTAACATGACTGAAAGCTGAAAATTGGCCTGGGCAGGAAGGGGATGACAGTGCCCAGTAGGCAAGTGGTTAAGAAAGGCTGTTTTAGGCAATAAGGGGTTGATTTACTAAAGGAAAGTACAGTTGCTCCAGAGCTTAGTGAATAAGGGCAAGCTCTGCAGACTTCCATCATCCAATCATGTTTAAGCAAACATACTGCTTTTTTTAATTATTATTTTCATTTTCCTTGCTTGTGATTGGGTGCTCTTGGTAAAAACATAAGGGGAAATCCCCGTACAAAGTGAACACACTGTACTCCTTTGTTAAATCATCCCTATGTGAGATGGTCTGTGTATGCTGTGGGTATTGTAGATTACAAGGAACTCATATTTGAACACATAGACTTTGTGTTGTGCAGTGCATTCATAGCTCTTATTAATTGGTTACTCTTGTCGCTTAAAATTGCTGTCATTTTTTTCCCCCCCGAATAAAACTATCATAAAACTTTACTCCTTTCTCGTTTATGTTTACTATCAGCTGTTGACTTGCAATACAACCCCCATTATTGTCGCCAACCTTGTGTATATTGCGCTGTGATCTCCCGTAAACTACTATTTAGCCCTAAATTGTGAAAGAAGCCTACATATGAAATAAAGTTCATTTATCCAATTTGGGATCCATCACGTCCTCCGGAGCGGCGGTGTCTTTATAGTGTTTGTAAATCGGTGTATAAAACCTATTTATCACTTCCAAAGGCACGAATCGATGGTTCTTAAATGAAGTTTTACCATAAGTGTTTTCATTTTGTTCGGGTTAGCTCCACTTTAATCTGACTGTCGGGATGAGAAGCCTGATACTACAGCAGCAGTTTGTATATTGCCGGTGATTACAGGAATCTATCCAGCATACTAGAGAGACTTGCACAAGGATACTTGACCCGCTTAAATATAGATTTATTACTGACACATTTCAAATCATCTCGCCTCTCCAGTTCTAAAACAGCTTCCTATTTTGTAAACCGAGGCAAGCCAACAGGGACAGCGGCATCCACATAGGAAGGCAATAAACTGCACCGTTATGGAAATTCATTAGACACCGCGCAGGCTTCCCATTGGCTGCTATTATTAGTGTGTGTAAGCGTCAGTGCCCAACCTCCTATGACATCATCAGCTGACACTGACACTGGAAAAGAAAGAGAAGGAATGGGGGTGGAGGATTGGATGGAATGAAGATGGGATGGGGTATGGAAGGTCAGGAAGAAAGAGAGGATGGTAGAAGAATGGAACAAATAAAAAAAGTCTCTATGAGATATTCAAAATGAAACCAATAAGGCTTCTTTCACACTGCCGTGACTTGAAAGACGCGTGATTTTACCGTGATTTTGACGCGATTTCAGGGAATGCCTGTGTAAACTTTAGGTCTATGGACCTCAACTCGCATCAAAGTCAGACCAAGGTAGTACAGGGACTACTTTGAAGTCACACAGATATGAATAGTTATATTTGGGACTCATGGGGTACGACTTGTCACGTGACACTGATGTCCAAAGTCGCATTAAAAGTCGCACAAGTGTGAAAGGGGCATAAGAGCCTTCTCATTAATTATCACTATTGGTGGAGTTGGCCTTTAAGATAAGATGTGATAGGAAGATAAATATAAGAGAAAAGGGAATGAGTGAGATGAAATACATTAAGTAGATAGATAGATCAATACATGGGAAAGAGGGAGAAAGATAGATTAATCATGATAGATAGATAGATAGATAGATAGATAGATAGATAGATAGATAGATAGATAGATAGATAGATAGATAGATAGATAGATAAAAAGATAGATAGATGATGAGAAATAGATAGATGGATAGATGGATAGATAGATAGATAGATAGATAGATAGATAGATGATGAGAAATAGATAGATAGATAGATAGATAGATAGATAGATAGATAGATAGATAGATAGATAGATAGATAGATAAATAGATAATGAGAGATAGATAGATAGATAGATAGATAGATAGATAGATAGATAGATAGATAGATAGATAGATAGATAAATAGATAATGAGAAATAGATAGATAGATAGATAGATAGATAGATAGATAGATAGATAGATTGAAAGATAGAGATAGAGTGAGAGGGGCATAATTATGAAGGAGAGAAATATGAGCAATAGATTAACCCCTTGGCATTAGCTGCCGCTGACCCTTTAAGGGGCTTATGGGCAGTCACGGGAGGTTAACGAATAGATAGATATAATGATATATACATATATACTGTAGATAGGTAGATAGAATGAGCGATAGAGATAAATATATAAATAGATAAGATAGTTCTGAAAGATAGATAAATAAAGAGAGATGGATATGAGAGATGAATAGAATAGATAGACATATAGATGAGAAATAGAGAGATATACCTGAGAGAGAGGCATAATTATGAAAAATAGAAAGAGAAATATGACATAAACAGATAGATAGATAGATAGATAGATAGATAGATAGATAGAATAAAATAAATAGATAGAATAGAATAAATAGAATAGAATAGATAGATAAGAATAGATACAATAAGATAGATAGATAGCTAATGCAGCCATCACATTACAGAAATTGGCTGCAATATTATAAATATTTGCTTTTGGGTTTAT
This sequence comes from Glandirana rugosa, assembly GCA_018402905.1. Taxonomy (NCBI): domain Eukaryota; kingdom Metazoa; phylum Chordata; class Amphibia; order Anura; family Ranidae; genus Glandirana; species Glandirana rugosa. Next base: position 772,987 of record BLSH010214078.1, on the reverse strand, counting down.
TGCCACTTTAAGGTGAAAAACCTTCTGCATGCAGCTCCCCGGCCCCCCTTATACTTACCTGGGCCCGATTTGGATCCAGCGATGTGCATGAAAGCAGAGGCTCTCTCTTTCCTCAATGGGAGACAAAGCAATAGGAACCACTGGCTCTTGCTGCTGTCAATCACAGCCAGTGAGGAGGGAGCGAGGGGTCAGGGTTGAAGCGCGCTTTGTGTGTAAATGGACACACAGAGCGGGGCACGGAAGCAAGTACGCCCGCATGCCCCCATAGCACTCCGCTTGCTATAGGGGCACTCGGCAGGGGGGAGGAGCCAGGAACACCGGCAAGGGACCCGAGTTATTTTGATAAATAAAAGTGAATCAAGCATTTACAATCACTTTAACATGTACTGTACACATACTTACACACATATATATATATACTGTATATGTTGAAATATTATTATATTTGGAGATATAAAAGTTGATAAATCTTCTATCTATCTGTCTCGGATAGGCTCAATCTTGGTGGGGTGGGCTGGTTCAGGTACACTCCAGGGATAGGTAACAAATTAGATGAATGTACTTTATGTCATTAGAGAAGTATATTGCAGTTTTAATATTTTTGGTTCCCCTTGGTGCCTTTATTGGAGAATTCCTGCTACCTGGACAGTGGATGTATTGTTGGCTGTTTGCTGTATGCACTGAGCCTTTTCCTGTGCTCCGGGTTGCTGCACGGCATTGTTCATGATGTTACAGAGCAAGCGTTGTTGCTAAAGGCAATGCAGTCGGTGTTTTCTTCAGCTGCTGGAAATTGGCAGTTGATAGTGGTTAAACACACAGATGTCAGGGTACCGTAGTCTGAACAAGGCAGATTGCAATTACTTTATGTATGTCTAACACAGGAGGGGTGGAACATTGTCTCTATGTCCCATAATAACCCATCTCATTTTCTACCTCACCGTGGGAACATGACAGCTGGAATTTGGTTGGTTGATATGGGGAACGCATTTTCCTTTGCGCTATGCTGTACAGATTAGCCCCAGTGATCTGCAGGTCTCTGTTTTTCTGCTGCTTCGGCAGGAACAGCTGAACATAGCTGGGAGTCAGAGCCAGCTTGATTAAATTGGAATTGCCAGTACCAAGGCCCAGGATCCCCCTCCTCCCTCCTGACAGAATGGGGACACAGAAGGAAAGCAGAGGGGAGAGGAAGCATGAGAGGAGATAATTAGAAAAAGCCAATCAGCTGAGAAGGTGGCCAAGGTCTAGCAGGCTGGTGCGGAGAACCGCCGAGGTCTGCGCGGCTCAAGGACCTGCTAGCTATGATATGTGATTGATGGTCATTGTGAAGAGTCAATCAGCTGAAGAAATGACCCCAGCTCATTAGCACAGGAAGATAACTAAGCAGTTTTAGCCGTTCCCTTGTGTGGTGTTCATGAGCACTTAAACACCAAAAATGCATCTTACAAGCGCTCTATTAGGATGATAAATCCTATACATTGATTTAACCATTGATGACCTGAAGGACATTTGGGCCCATGTAGGCTGAAAAATTCTCGACATTGGGCTGTTTTTCTTTTAAAGAACTATGGTTAATTTGATCTTGTTTTAAAGTGCTCCTGATGTGTTAGAAAAGAACTTTAAAGTTACGGTTGTCATACACCCTTAAGCCAGCCATAGCTGGATCAAATCTCAGCCGGTTCAGTGGGGACTGGCCAACATTCAATCCACCTATGAGCAGGCTAGTTGTGGTGAATGGAAAGAAAATTGCATAATCTGTGCGCTGCTTTAGACTTTATTATCGAATTTGCAAACAATAGCCATAACTGACCTTAAGATCAATTTAGATCTGAATTAGATCAGGTTTGATCAAACTGAGTTTATTAGCTAGGTGTGAAAGATTATTAACTGCTTTGCTTCAATTGCCAGCGCTGATGTAGGGATGAGCTTGGGCATGTTCAAACCTAGTCCAAAGCCAGCTGAACGAGCCCCTGGCACCTGTACTAGGCCAATCACAAGGCCGAGGCATTCTCCACCCCACAACACAAATCCACGCCCCATATGTACGTGTGCCCCTGCAGAGCAGGAAATGCCTGGGCCACTTAGGATCGGCCCAGTACAGTGACTGTGGCGGTCGCGCTCAAGTTCATACTGGGATCTGAACATCCATGAGCTCATCCCTACTGAGATACTTTGTTCATGAATAGGACATTTTGAATAATCGGGCTATGAGATTGCTTGGTGAAAACAGAGATTGTATCTTAACTATGGATTAAAATGAATTTCCCTGTGTGTGGCATATTAATCAAATGGGTTGTTGTCTATAGATTGGGCTTTCCTGTTGGAAGAGTGGAAGCATGTATGGCCATATGTGTAGGGAGACCATTTAGAAAGGTGATGTGAAAGCTGAACTCCAGGCTGGAAGAAAAAACCAAACCCTCCCCACTGCAATGGCTAATGCTCATTTAGTCCGCAAGGGTTCCTCCATCCACACAACCGATCCAGTGCTGCTACCTCTCTAAGGCACTCCTAACCATGGTCACATGCTCAGGCCCTACAGGGTACCCTTGCTTGTACACGATGACATAGATAGACCTTTCACAACTCATGCTTCGGGCAGATGAGAACATCACTGGAGCTTGCCATACCTAGCAGTAGGGTATGTAATAAACTTTATTCCTGCACTCCCTAAACTAAACAAGCATTTAACCCATGCAGTACAGGGGGCCCCCACCGCAAGGGTAGATTTTGTCATATTCCCAGAATTCAGCTTATAGTTGAGTGTCCAATACTTAGAGTTCAGTCCCATTCAGTTGAGTGGGTCGTGTTTGATGGGCGATACTACCATACATAACTGATATGGTTGTGGCATGTGTACACCCTGGTACACTGGCTTTTCATCTTATGGGGGAGCGGTTATGGGGGTGGTAAAACTGTATGTTTTTACCACCACCCTAATGCGTTGTTTGCTGTGAAGAAGAGGGGCCCATCCCTTGAAACTCATCAGCTGGCAAGTCTGACGGAAGTCCTAGTCGTATGAGTTTCATCTCTAACTAAGGACTACCTTGCCACTTGGGTTTATGTGCATTGTTGTTAGCCTATGACTTTTTTTTTTTTTTTTGTCGGTAATACACTAGGCCTCTGTGCCCTTTCGTTTCAAGCTGCCCAAATGTAAGTCTGAACCAACCCTACTTTTTTTTGTATGCAAGCCAATCTAAGTACTTACATTTTGCCGGAATTTTTCCAATCCCCTGTGCAGCAGCAATCAGTCTGAAGGAGGGTGGGAGGGGCAGGACTGGAAGCTAATCCGGTATACTGCATGCAGATGGGCAGGCAAAGCACATGTAAAAGAGTATAAAGCATGTTGATAGGGGAGAGGATTGACTTTGTTGGTCGTTGGTTAGCAGGGGTGTCAAACTGGCGGCCGTGGGAGTCATGCTTATAACTGTCAGCCTTGCAAAGCCTCATGGGAATTGTAGTTCTGCAACATCTGGAGGGCCGCCAGTTTGACACCTGTGGGTTAGAGAGATGACAAACATTAGATTATTCTCTTGGCAGTGCTGTGTGGCAGAGCTGTGTAAATCTCAGGGATGCATAAACATAAATTTATATTTTTCTTTGGTTTGTAAAACAGCCTCCTTGCGTCTGCATTTTTTCATGTTTGGGGTAGGTGTACGGGGGGGTGCCCAAAGTCTCTTATAAGAAATCCAGGCTTGTGTATGGAGAATTTACGGAGAAGCAGATTATATAAGTTCTAGCTGAACAAGCTCCAGCATCTTTTCCTTGTTAGATGCATCAGAATAAGAACTTTATTACACAGATGGCAAATGCTCAGTAAAAATATGCCGACACTGTGTTCTATTTGTCTGCCAACTTAAACCTTGGGAATTATTTCTCTGCAGTTGAAAGTGCCGTATATCAATGAAAGTATTTTCTACGGCAACTCTGACTCTTCAGTTCATTAAAATAAATGAAAATATGTTATATTTTGACAGTAACCATGGAAACATAGCACGTTACTAGTTTTGGTAGCAGCCGCTAATAACTTGATAATGCAGCCAAGTTAATGTTGCCGATTAGGACACAAGGTGTCTTCGTACCATGTCTGTAATGGGAAGAGGCTAAATTACTTACATTACAAAACAATCCCCGTATTAGTCTCTGCATTTGTTATTGCAATTTGCTTACTGAAAATGATCGTGCTGACTTATGTAGAGATGCGTGCCTGTAAATCACAGTGGTTTGTCGTAAAATAATTATTTTTGAATGGACAAGAAGCGTTCGATCAGTAAACAAAATGACCGATAAATATTGATTAAAAAATGTTCCTGCCAAAATGTGTTTTGTGTTTTCAGATGATTAAGAAAGTTTGGATAAACTGACAAAATGAAGAAAACCGTGGGTCGGTAAACAGTAAATTCATCAATTTACGCAGCATTTTTTATATATATATAAATGCATAGAAAAGAGTCCTTACCAGTAGCTCAATAAAGATTCAGAGTTGTAGGTCCAACAGGTGCAGATTCCAAGCAAAAGTGCTGTGGGAGGTCCTCCACCGACAGCAATACAAACACTGACCCTTACCATCGGGTGGATCACTATAAATAAAGCGGCCTAATGCGCTTGAGACAACTCCAAATCACCAAGGACACCTGATGTCTGCAATATTCACAATATAGGAACTCCACCATGGGGGGACCTCAGAGCATGCAGGGTTTAGGAGTAAGCAAGAGACACTTCATTGTGTAGTATTAATGGTAACAAACTTTATTAAAATCCACCAAAACACTCACCAAACATTAACTAATATTTTGCATGTAAACCAATGTTACAGGGGAATGTGTCCAACCATCAAGATGGCCGACCTCTGTGCGCTGCAACGTCCCGTGACCCAACTCCACCCGACGCGTTTCGTCATGTAAACATCATCAGGCATTGGGTGGTGTATATAAAGTATATTGTACATTCACATCAGTCCCTGCCCTCAAAAAGCTTAACATCTAAGGTCTCTAACTCACATTCATTCATATACTAGGGCCAATTTAGACAGGAGCCAATTAAATTCACAATTAAAGTACACACTGTACTGAGTTTGTGAAAGGCTCTGTTATTCTATTTAGCCGGTATGGGATCGAAGCATCCCTACCAGATAGCATCTCCAGGTCCTGAACCCTTTCAAAGACCATAATGCAGTTGAGCAATGCAGCCTGGCACAGGACCCACGTCAGCCAGAGACTGGACAGTATAGATCTGCCATTCCCAACTAGGGTTCCTCCAGAGTTTGCTATAGGGGTTCCTTGAGCTGCGAATCATTGATCTTCCCTCTAATGATGCCTGCATAGTTATAGGACCAACCCCACTTTGTAATGCTAGCAGCTATTCTCTTTTTTAGCTGTCTATAAGTTTGCCATTCTGACCACCACTGTAAGGGTTGCATTCTTCCCATTGACCCCATATGTAAGGGGCATTTTGCCATGGAGTCCTCATGATTTATCTTAGTAAGGGTTCCCTGAAATCTAAAAAATATTTTTGGGGTTCCTTTAGGGGTAACAGGGTTGAGAGACGCTGGCATAGATGAATCAACACCTTAACAAGATCATCTTAGTGTGCTGAAGTTGATGGCTCTGCCCCACAGCGTTTGAGTGTTGCTTATTCTGATGCAGCAAGAGAGGTCTGAAGCCTCCTGCTTCATTATCTATACTGAATGTTACATACAAAATACAACAGCGAGTATGACTCCCCCTCTTGGACGTCAAGGATCATAGCTGAGATCTCTGATGGTGGCTCCCAATTTTTAAACTAAGTCTGCAAAAACATCCAGAAACCCATTTCCTTAGTTTAGAAAATGAATAATCAATGCTGCGCGTAACTGTATTTCAGGTAATAGTATGTTCATACCAACACTCCAGAAGCATAGACATCACAAGGGTGGACTGCCATCCATCCTCCTTTCCAATGATTGATCTAAGAAAAAATTTAAGGCTTCCTCGTAAGGCCCGATCTCCCATGAGTCTTTCATAGGTTGCCACATCACCCAACAACTTCATGGCTTGGATCAGATAGGCCTCCCAGTCCTGAATAACCAAGCCTCCTCTTTTGTCGGCCTGTCGAATTATAATATCATTTTTATGGCCCATATACACGGTGCAATTATCAGCTGAAAACTGTTGTGTGACAGCCTGTCGTACAATAATCCGACCATTAGTACGCTGCATTCGACGGCCAATTTTGAATTATCATCCAACAGAAGTTGTATGAGCAAACTAGAAAATTTTGTCTGCCGACAAGGCGTTGTCCGCTTTTCTGCTCGTGTGTACAGAAGTTGGCCAAACAAAAGTTGTAAGTACAAACACGCATACTCGGAATCCAGGAAGTGTTCGGTCATGTAAACCTGCGTCCTTTGCAACCTTTGCAATCCTGATAGTTCCCTCCCTGTTGCTCATACGCACAAACATGAATGTTGAAAACAAACCGGTTGAAGACATGTGTGCTCGTCTTTTCGCCTGTTGCGGAACAGCCGTCTGTTTTAAAAGATCAAACGAGTATGTTGAAGACAACCTACTATTAAGTTTTAACCGGCAGCTTACGTCGCATGATTACCAGCCTAATAACATGCTGTCCGACAGTGTGTTGTCAAAAGTCGACTATTAACGTGGCACATATACCCGGTATTTTTACTATAATATTAAGCTGTCCGGCTGTTTTCTCCTC
>BLSH010214078.1:715656-753737 GCA_018402905.1 Glandirana rugosa | reverse complement strand
AAACGCCATAAATCAATTCCCAGTTTGTAGACGCGATAACTTTTGCGCAAACCAATCAATATACGGCGATTGCGATTTTTTTTTTTACCAAAAATATGTAGAATAATATATATTGGCTAAAACTGATGGATATTTTTTTTAATGGATTTGTACTTTAGCAAAAAGTAAAAAATATTGTTCTTTTTTGCAAAATTGTCGCTCATTTTTTGTTTATAGCGGCGATCAGAAATGGCGCAGAGGGGATCAAATACCACCAAAAGAAAGCTCTATTTGTGGGAAAAAAAGGGCGCAAATTTTATTTGGGTACAACGTTGCACGACCGCGCAATTGTCATTCAAAATGCGACAGCGCTGAAAGCCAAAAATTGGTCTGGGCAGGAGGGGGGTTTAAGTGCCCGGTAAGGAAGGGGTTAAACACAACATGGAACACACTAACAATACCCATATCAAGTAGTTTGCCCAGTTTACACTTAAAAAGTCAGCACAGCATGACAAATTATCAGACCCTGATATTTATATCACTGATTTTTACAAACAGTCAGTAAATTTACTGGCGGTTGGCAACACTGGTTGGAACTCCGCTTTAAGGGATTAAAATATACAGCTAAAGCTACAGTTAAAGGAATAACTGGTATGTCTGCCATAAAGGTTCTTGCTCAGGCACTTATTGTTATGGGGTGACAGCTGTCTCCCAGTTGCGCTCCCACGTAGTCACCCTGTCACATGCACTCCTAATGGAGACCACAAGCAGCTGTGCTGTCATGCTCCACCATTGTCACGATGAAGGAGATCAGTATCAGTGAGATGCAAAATGGATGAAGAAAAAGTAAAAACAATATTTTATATATTTATTTTTTAAAGAAAAATGCTTATATTTGATGCACAGTACTTTAGCAAACAAAAGGTGCTCTAGTTAGAATTTAGATCTACTTTAGTTATTAGTTTTATATATTTAGTACAAGTTTCTTTCCAAAAAAACAAACAGATGCTCCCAATCTCAATCCCTCAATTTTCGCAGTGACATCATGTTCTTCACTAATGCTATGGAAAATTGACACCATGATATATGTCAGCTGCATTGATTGCTTGGTGACAGTGAGCGATACAAGCATCAAACACTGCTCATCTGTGAAATTCAATCTGGTCCTTCTCTATAGTCGGCATAGCTTATGATGAGATGTATTTCACCATCTGGACTTCCTCTGGGGTATTGATCATGAGCACCTGCATTCAGAGATTCTAGGTCAGCCTGGAAACTATTTTTATCTGGGCTGACTGGCAGATATCAGTTCTAGAGTCCGTTCAATATTCTTACCGTTATGGCTAGGCATTGCAATATTTCATTTTATCTTTGAAGCCTGGATTTTTTTTTATCTGTGAAGGTTTGGAATTTCTGTCAGCTTTTTTATTGCTTATGTGCCAATTTTTAATATAGGCGTTGCCCATTCAGAGTCATGCACTCACCTTCTGATCTCCTCCAGTCATCTTTTATTGCTGTTTGTGTCACCAACCATTTACACGTTTTTCATCACTTCCTGTCTGTCAGACAAACAGGAAGTACAGGGGGTCCCCGGGTTACAAACAAGATGGGGTCTTTAGGTTTGTTCTTAAGTTGAATTTGTTTGTAAGTGGGAACAGGTACATTTTTTAAGTGTAGCTTCAGCCAAAAACAAATTTTAAGCTTTTTGGATAGCATAGGGAAAGGGTAACACCCCTGTAATGTTTGTTTTGCTGTCTATGTTTCTGTTCAGAAGATTTCACCTCACTTCCTGTCCCAATGATAATTGGATTTTGAAAATGTTGGGTTGGTGTGGAAAGAAACCTTGGTGATAAAGCTTCAGTGGAGAAACCTTTTTCCCATAATAACCCTTACAGGAGTGAATTTCCCTTCCTAGGGGGAGATTTCCTCTCACTTCCTGTTGTCTCCCTTCGTTTGCAAGTAGGAGTCGTTTGTAAGTAGGGGACCGCCTGTAATAGCCCCCCTTTTCCCATCCCAGGGTGTCTACTATCCCTTTTCTATCCAAATCACAAAAAAGTTTTGGCTGGGGTCAGCTTTAGGAGTGATTGCTGTTACTTGGCACATGCTCCTCCATACCCAGATATACTGTGTACCTTCTCTCCTAGTAGAAGAGGAGTGACATGATGCTGGAGGACCAGGCAAGAACACACACCTGGTGCATTGCCCTACAGGGACAAAGCACAGGTCCATTCTAAAGTGGAAGTTCACACTAGAATTCCTCTATGACCATCAAACGGCTATATAACACCTGTATATTAATAAATGTATAGCACCATGCCTTCCCTCCAGTTGTCCAACAATCAGCATTGCAAACTACCAGTCATTTACCAGCTACAGCGTGCAACTCGTAGGGGTTGAGTTACTAAAACTGGAAAATGAAAAATCTGGTGCAGGTGTGCATGGTAGTCATTCATCTTCTACCTTCAGCTTGTTCAATTAGACCCCTTTCACACTTGTGCGACTTGTCCTGCGACTTGGGACTGCATAATAAGTAATTCCCCATGATTTTCAATGAGTACCATTCATATCTGTGCGACTTCAAGGTAGTCACTGTACTATTTTGGTCCAACTTTGATGTAATTTGACGTCCATAGACCTCAGGATTACACAGGCATTGCTTCAAGTCACATCAAAATTGCGGCAAAATCTCGGTAAAATTGCGCGACTTTCAAGCTGCACAAGTGTGAAATGGGCCTAAAGCTTTGACATAAAACCTGGGAGCTGCACCAGATTTTGCACTCTGCAGTTGTAGTAAATCAAAATGGTGTCGCTCAGTCCTCTTATACTTTTTACATCTTTGGCACATCAGGGCACAAAGCAATTGTTTCCCAATCACAAGATGTAGATTGGGGGGGGATGGCTAAGCGACACCATGAGTTGTGTGGCATTGCCCATAAATGACCAGCAGTTTTCATGTTGCTATGAATTTTTAAGGTCATTGCTTTATATGGCTGTTTATTGGTTGTAGAATAATTCTAGAGTGAACGTCCCGATCCACCATCCCGAATGTTGACTGTCCCAGTCTTTCTCTTCTGAAGTTTGCACCAACACTTCTAGGGTATAATATATATATATATATATATATATATATATATATATATATATACTGTATTAATCTAAGGTTAAACGAGGTATCTCTTCAGCAAATAAATAATTTCAAACCAAAGTACAGTAAAATCACAAAGAAGGTGTCTTCCATCATGGCTAGACCCTTCCTTAAACAGTGCTGCATTTGCCTGATTTCTGGCTTGCAGGTCATTCCGGAAAGATAATTTAAAACCACACCCCAGGCTAAAATCCTACTGCCACTCCCAATCCCCTTGTTATATTAAAAAACTATAACCTTATCTAAAAGTCTTTAATTAACTGTAGGCATGGTCATGTGACAATCTGGTCTCAAATGTTCTCCTCTTTTGGTTTCTTCCTGTTTTGGGTTCTTCTGTGTCCACGTCAATGTCTATCTGATGTAGATGCTTCCTATTGGATTGGCTGAAGCAGGGTCCTCTCACAAGGGAGAAGAGGATGATGTCATCACAGGGGGGCAGCAGGGGACCGAACGATCTCAGGGGCCCCTCCACCCAGAACCAGCAGGGACAAGGGACCTAGATGGGGGACTATTTTTCCCCCCTTACCTTATGAAGCCAAATATACAAACCTGGTAAAATTGGTTAGAGGTGGGTGGGGAGGGCTGGTCAAAAAAATTGTTTTTTTTCACCAGAGCTGGGCTTTAAGTACAGGTGTCTGGAAGTTAGAACTACAGAATTGTAAAACACGTGTGTTGTTTTTGTAATGGATATATAAATGGATTGAAGGGTGTTTTGTTAAATTTGCCTGGAGTTCTGCTTCTGTTTAGCAGTCTAAACAGGCTTTAAGATTTGCTGGTACATTTGCAATTTTTTTAAACCGCTCTTGGTATTCAGTGTGTGACATATGGGTAGAGAAGGCTCTGAAAACACAGTTACAGATGTTTCCTGAAAAAGACATCTATTTTTAATCTAATCCCCATGTAAAATGACAGCCACCAAAGCTATATCAAACTTGTCAGTACCAGGGGAAAATCAAATCCATGAATATAATATACGGCAAACTTATAGCAATAAACATTAAGTAAGTATACAACGGTCCCTATGTAACTTTTACATTTCCCACTTATTAGGATGGGAATATTTAAATAAATAGTAAACTGTGCTATATTGCCCTAGATTGTTCTGGGAACTAGTTTTTACCTGCTTTAACTTTGTTAGTAATGATGTCAGCACTGGTGCGTCATTTGTTACAGAGTGGCCCGATGAATAGGACCTTACAAGGTCCCGGAACATTGGCCTATTGACCTATGTGACATTAAATGTTTCTACAAAGTTGTGCAAATGCATCCTTGGGGTGCTGGTGACTTCCTATTTTATGACTCTATTTTTTTTATTTTATTTATTAAATTTTGTTCATAAAACAGTATAATACAAGAAGCAAAAACAAGTACAAAAACAGTATCCTTGAAATCTTTTTGCTTTTAGTGGCATTACTATGTAGTACTGTAAAAAAAATCCTGAAGAAGCCAATGAGTGGCGAAACATGTTGAGTTGAAGTTACTGCATATCTATTCAAGCCACATAGATAAAGTATCACTATCTCTTAATGGTTTTAATATTTAACAACACTACAAAATGTTTTTTTTTTTGTATAATGCTTTTGCTGTATTAAAGCAGAACTTAGCTGCTCCTAAGAAACCTGCCCTCTGCCCCGTTTTCCTTGCCGCCATTTTTAAATAAATTGGCACATGCGCAGATGCCTCACCATCTCTTCCAGGCATTTGGGAGCTAGTGGAGACTGAAGGAGCATCTGCACTAGTGGCTTAGTAAAAACACAGTCTGCTAGGATAGCTATGACATAGCAATCTTAGGAAGCAACGGGGCCCAGCCTAAGCCCGGAATTGCTGCCTTGCAGCACAAAAAGAAAAAATGTTTGTGATCATATACTGATCAATTAGAGACAGAATGCAATGATGATAAAAACATGCATCACCTAGAAATCAGGTCACTTGTCAAACTCAGGGCGTCATATATATCATGACCTGCCCCTGTGGAGCTTTTCATCTGGGCAAGACCATCGGGGAGTTTTGGAGGAGGATTTATGACTGTGTTCATGCTGCAGAAATTGGTAACATATATTCTAGGATAGGACATCATATTGTGCAGGTGCTCAACTATCATGTCCCAGATCTGACTTTCTGGGCACTTGAACACGTCCAACGGGAATCTTGCTGGATATTTAATCTTAACCACTTCAGCCCGGAAGGATTTCCCACTTTAGGACCAGAGCACTTTTTGCGATTCGGCACTGCGTCGCTTTAACTGACAATTGTCCGGTCGTGCAACGTTTTACCCAAACAAAATTTGCGTCCTTTTTCCCCCACAAATAGAGCTTTCTTTTCGTGGTATTTGATCACCTCTGCGTCATTTCTGATCACGGCTATAAACAAAAAAAGAGCGACAATTTTGCAAAAAAAACTATTTTCTTACTTTTTGCTAAAATAGAAATCCAAAAAAAAAAATATAAAAAAACATTTTTTCCATCAGTTTTGGCCGATTTATATTCTTCCTCATATTTTTGGTAAAAAAAAATTGCAATCGCGTTTATTGATTGGTTTGCGCAAAAGTTGCCACGTTTATGAATGATGAGAATTCATTTCTTGGGTTTTTATTATTTTTTTATTTTTTACTAGTAATGGCGGCGATCTGCGATTTTAGCGGTACTGCGATATTGCAGCGGACATGTCGGATCATTTTGGCACTTTTTTGGGACCATTGGCATTTATACAGCGATCAGTGCTATGAAAATGCACTGATTACTGTGTAAATGCCATTGGCAGTGAAGGGATTAACCTGGAGGGGGCGCTCTAAGGGTTAACTGTGTTCCCTGAGTGTGTTCAAACTGTTTGTGGGCTGGGCTGGGAGCGGGAGGGGAGTGATCACGGCTCCCATATACAGGCCTGTGATCACATCCCTTCCCTCTCTGTCAGAACAGAGATCCATGTTTACATACACGGACCTCCGTTCTTTCACTGTGGGGAAGCCATCGTGGGTAGCCAGCGGTGATCGAGTCCTCCCTATTCGCTCCCTGGCCCCCCCAGAACACAGTGAGCTTGCGAGCGCGCCTCCGGCGCTCACAATACTAGTTATCGTGGCCGCCGTCAGGTGACGGCTGTTTGCCATAACGAGCCACTTTGCCGCCGGGCGGTCGGCAAGTGGTTAAGGCAAATGCCCCTCCAGGCTTAAATGAAATTCTTAGCTACAGACCTTTTCTGGAGGGTTTTACCTCTGGAAAAACTGAACGTTTAATGTAAGAATCATTCTTATTGTTTTTTTTTTTTTTCTTTTCTGAAGCTACGATTCTGTCTTTTCTATCAATTCAATGATTGCTTTCTCTATTAAGGTGTTTTGGGAATTGCAAATAGAATTTAATATCATTTGAAACAATTCATTGTTTTTTCTTACAATACTATGTATAAAACTTCGCTGGCAACAGATCTGGCATGTATCTTTGCATCTCCATCCTAGTGTGATGCCTGGTCTTAGAACCATTCCCGGCACGGGTGGCCCCCACACTGTCAGCCCCCAGGCTGGCTGAAGTGAGGGCTGTTGCTTTTGGGCCCACTATGCTGGTAATGTCCGGCTGGTGTTCGTGGCCGTTTACGTCATCTGTGAGCATTTTCCCCATTCTGCCGCCAGGTGGCCCTCCCATAGACCGCTTGCCAGTATTGTGGGGTTAAGCGTGTTGGCATCACTGCATCCTTTGATGCGAGCATCGTTGGCTACCTGACGTCCCCGTCACACGTCTTCTGGGGGCGCTCCCCTTGTCAGAAGCGTGTGATGGAGGAAGTGATGTGGCGTGGAAAGCACACCACGTGCGGCCGGCCAGTTGGCTTGCATTCCACTGGCTGGAAGTTTAGGTTATCTAGCCCGCCTTGTCCAAATTGATGGACTTGTGGGCTGATTGGTCTGGCGTCACGCTGGGGGGGCCGTATAATAAGATAGAGAGCCAGGCTGCTGCTGTCACTCTCATTACCCAACTCCGTTCCGGGGTTCTCGTTTTTCCACCTGTGCATGAGACTTTTAGTGGCTGATGGATGGTGCCCACAGTCGGCTGGAATATAACATTTTAAATGTCAGTTCTTTAATCCTTTGCCACTTTTTGGCATTTTTGTTGCTGCATATTTTTCGGGGTATTTTGTAGTGGCCTGTTTTAACAAGGAAAATTCCTTTTCCCCATCCCTTTTCCCTCTTCCCCCTTCCCCACCCCCCCTTTCCCTCCTCTACCATCCCCCCCCCCTTTCCCTCCTCTACCATCCCCCCCCTTTTTCTCCCTGTCCCTCCTCCCCTTCTCCCCCCTTTTTTCAACCCCCCCTCTTTTTTCCCTCTCCCCCCCCCCCTTTTTCCTTGTTTGCTTTGCCCCCCCCCCCCCCATGCCAATATATGGTCTGATAGGGGAATTTCCCCCTTTTTTCTCTTTATATATATTTTTACTCAGGTTCATGGAACCTACATCGGTTTAACGTTAAAGAATTCTAGACATAGTTTTTCATCTTATGTCGCTGTTCTAGCTGTCATTGTAGTCTAATATAATTCTCTCATCTGCCTCTGTGGGTCAACAAGTATTTTAGCCTTCAAACATTTTGCTATTTGACGCAACATCCAGTTTAACACTTCCCTTATATTGATATGCTCATATCATACTCCATATTTCAGACCCTCCCACCTTCCTTTGAAGGGCTCTTTTTGACCGGTATCCTCTGTGGGGATGTGGGGATGCAATGCCTCTGTTCAAATACTATGTAAGCCATGATGCTGAGTTTTTTCTCTTTTTTTCAGCTAAAATAGATGCACTATGTTTATGTGCTTTATTTTTTTGCTTTTTTGCTGATTTGTTATCTATTTTTTAGTGATTTGAATGTATTACTCAACTGAACTAGCTCTCTGAAGAAGACTTGTGAAAAGTTGAAACGTTGGAGGTTCTGTTGTGTATTGAGTACTTCTATCTCATGTTGTTTTAGGCTAGTTAAATTCTGCTATAAAGAGGTTCTGATCCGAGTCAAGTGAGTAAATATAAGAAAGACCATTATGGGTCAATGTATTAAACCAGCAATAAGAGACATATAACACTTAAAAAGGAACTCTACTAAGAACTATTGTTAATGGACCAGATAACATACCTTAAAAAAGTATTCGTACCCCTTGAAATTTTCCAAATTTTGTCATGTTACAACCAAAAGCGTAAATGTATTTTATTGGGATTTTATGTGATAGAGCAATACAAAGTGGCACATAATTGTGAAGAGGAAGGAAAAAGATAAATGGTTTATACAAATAAATATCTGAAAAGTGTGGTGTGCATTTGTATTCAGTCCCCTTTACTCTGATTCCCCTAACTAAAATCTAGTGGAACCAACTGCCTTCAGAAGTCACCTAATTAGGAAATAGAGCCACTTGTGTGTAATTTAATCTCAGTATAAATACAGCTGTACTGTGAAGCCCTCAGAGGTTTGTTAGTGAACCTTAGTTAACAAACAGCATCATGAAGACCAATGAACACACCAGACAGGTCAGGGATAAAGCTGTGGAGATGTTTAAAGCAGGGTTAGGTTTTAAAAAATATCCCAAGCTTTGAACATATCACGGAGCACTGTTCAATCCATCATCTAAAAATGGAAAGAGAATGGCACAACTGCAAACCTACCAAGACATGGCCGTTCACCTAAACTGACAGGCCAGGCAATAAGAGCATTAATCAGAGAAGCAGCCAAGAGGCCCATAGTAGCTCTGGAGGAGCTGCAGAGATCCACAGCTCAGGTGGGAGAATCTGTCCACTGGACAACTATTAGTCGTGCGAATCTGACCTTTATGGAAGAGTGGCAAGAAGAAAGGCATTGTTGAAAGAAAGCCATAAGAAGTCCCGTTTGCAGTTTGCGTGAAGCCCTGTGGGGGGAAACATGTAGAAGAAGGTGTTCTGGTCAGATGAGACTAAAATTTTACTTTTTGGCCTAAAAGCAAAACGCTGTGTGTGGCGGAAAACTAACACTGCACATCACCCTAAACACACCATCCCCACCGTGAAACATGGTGGCATCATGTTGTGGGGATTCTTTTCTTCAGCAGGGACAGGGAAACTAGTTAGAGTTGATGGGAAGATGGATGGAGCCAAATACAGGGCAATCCTGGTCGAGTCTGCAAAAGACTTGAAACTGGGGCAGAGGTTCACCTTCCAGCAGGGCAACCACCCTAAACATACAGCCAGAGCTACAATGGAATGGTTTAGATCAAAGCATATTCATGCGTTAGAATGGCCCAGTGGAGGTCCAGACCTAAATCCAATTGAGAATCTGTGGCAAGACTTGAAAATTGCTGTTACATCCAATCTGACAGAGCTAGAGCTATTTTGCAAAGAAGAATGGGCAAAAATTTCACTCTCTAGATGTGCAAAGCTGGTAGAGAAATACCCAAAAAGACATGCAGCTGTAATTGCAGTGAAAAGCGGTTCTACATTGCATTAACTCAGGGGGGCTGAATACAAATGCACACCACACTTTTCACATATTTATGTAAAAACTTTTGATAGTCTATCACAGCCTTTCTCAACCTTTTCAACACGAGGAACCTTTGAACTAATTCTCCGGTCTCAGGGAACCCCTGCTAAAAATGAAAAATCTACAACTCATGATACATTAGTGTGATGGTCAATGGGATGAATGCTCCTTACGCTTGTGGTCATTGGGAAGAATTACCCCCTTACAGATACCTGTAGCTAAAAAGATCAATGGTATCATTGGGATTTTATCTGAGAGGTAGAAATTGACCATTGCTCAAGGAACCCCTAGCAACCTCTGGAGGAACCCTAGGGTTCAACAGAATCCTGGTGGAGAAAACCTGGTCTATCACATAAAATCCCAATAAAATACAATTATGTTTTTGGTTGGAACATGACAAAATGTGGAATATTTCAAGGGGTATGAACACTTTTTCAAGGCACTGTAGCTTTTCTTCATGTGTTTCATTATTAAGAATAATGATGAAAATTGTGAAGGTACGCCTACAAGCAGCATGGCTGCCACTATTTCTTAAAACAGGCAATACATTAATGTCTCTACATAAAAACAAAAGGTAATATGCAGCACCCCCAGGTTAAAGAGACCCTGTCACCTTTCCCATTCAGGGCAAAATAGTTATCTATGTAAAGCAGCCCCATAACCCACCGACACCTTTCCAGCGGCCACTCGCAACCGGAGCATCTTCCTGGTATGGGTGAACATGTGCCTTACTTCCGTGATTAAGTTCAAAGGCCTAACAGCCAAACAATAAGCCCAAGAGCTATCACATGATATGGGGAGTGATGTAACTGGCCCCTCTAGATCTGACGCTGTTTTTATGCTGCGACAGAGACTTGATCGATGGAGGATCACTAGTGGTACCAATGGGTTGGGAGTAGTTCAGACAAAGCTGCCAGTTTGCTTTGAATAGGCAAGGTGACAGTGTCTCATTAAGAAAATGGCATGAAAATATGAATATATTATATTTAATTATACATTTAACAGCCTCTAGTAAATCCAGCTGTCCAAACGAATGATGCTTGATAGTATTTTTGCAGCAAGCAGTGTATTTTTTTACTTAGATTGCTATTTTATAGCGTGTTTTTGCTGAAACTGCAAATTAAAATGCGTGAGAGCATTATTTTAAGCCCCAGCATGCATTTATTTTAGGCTTTTTGATATATGAAATAGGTGAAGTCTGGCTATCTTCATTGATAAACACCTACACCACCTAGGTGTGATTGCTGTCTTGTTAGCACTGTCTGCAAAGGCAGCCTCCTTGTTATTAGTACATACGTGTGTATAGTCTATCTATGGTCATCCAGACTTCCGTCTAAGTTGATTACCCAGAATGCACCAAGCCCTGGTATCTCTATTAAGCTTTCCTGTCATAATTCAGTCTAGTATTTATGAATGGATCCAGTGCAGATCTAATGGACTTTGTTGAAGGCTGATTAAGTTGTGCTGAGAGGATAGGAGAAGAAGAGAAGCTGACAGGTATACACCAGGGAAGGGAGGGTGATGAGCAGACTGGTAAGGGTTATAAATAGAAGTGGTCCAGATGGGAGATCAATAGGACAGTGACACAAGCAATGCATGACACTCTCCAAGCTGGGATTAGTTGCGTGGCCTGCCAACAGCTTGAGAAACGTCTTGTTATTCCGCATTTCAAGACAGCTTTATTGACCACAACAAATGCACTAACACATTTTCTATTGCCATGTGCTCTCTGCTAAGAATACATGATCTCTGCAGCGGGACGTAAGGGGGCCTGACGCACATCTTGCCATGTGACACTGCGGTTGGAGAGGAGCAAGATGAAAAGACCCTGATTCCGTTTAATGGACTTCTACTTCTCTTTGATAAAAGTCAGCGCTACGGCAGAAATATTTCATAGGCTCGTAGACAGTGTTGAGTCTGGTCTGCCTTATCCGTCTCTCTTTGATGCAAAAACGAGCTCACTTCAAGCGCTAGAGAACACAAGTGATGGATGTAACAGCCGGTGCTTGTGTGCGTGTATGCGATCTTTGCAAGTTATTGTTGACGTCACGTAGAGGAGATAAGTGGAGCAGTGATGAAGGGAGGCATGATGAGACTCGATCATATTAACATGCAGACTTCCATTTTTCAGAGGCCACCTGTGCTTTTTTTTGGGTGGATGAGCGATGATCTACCTTTGTCGTGCTTCCAGATTTCGCATCCCATAACGATTTCAGTTTGTCTTTCTTTCTGTATTATAATTAAACCTCCAAGTTAAATATGCAAAGTCATAGCCCAAGGCAGTGATGTTATGCATATTGCATACACAATTAAAATGGTTCTGTTAAGAGATGGCCGCTTAGCAGACTCACACAACATAAGTACATTCTGATCTATAGGAGCTTAGCTATGGGACAATTTGGAGCAAAGAAGTTCAGAGCTGAAACCCCATAAGATGCTCCCAAATACAAATCCCTTGAAGGCCAGAAGCCCTTGGACACCATCTCATTGCTGATGACAGAGATGCGAGGCAAGTTCATGTAGCAGTTTGGGGTTTGCAACAGAGGGTTTTTATTTAAAAAAAACTCACCACCTTTGCTATTAACCTCGTCATGTTAAAAAAAATGTAATCTGGCTTTGAAAAGCAAGGACTGTGCATTGATCCATCAGCCAAGCTAGCTTAGTTCCGACATGACACAAGCAGCTGTGGGAACCATACCAAGAAGAAAGCACAGCCAGTATGGATTTTGTGGCATTCAAGCAGATTTGTGAGGCATGTTATGAATATCACCAGTTATAGACATAGGCTGTCTACCAATATTATAGTTTAAAGACTTTTTTTTTTTTTTTTAGCTTTGAAAAGAGTGGAGATGGATTAGAATACCTTTTAGGTTACTATTGCTCACGAAGAAAAGGAAGGCGGCGGCACTACCCACTAAAATTCCATTTATTGAAGCATCAAAAGCAAAAATACAGCCAGCACAAGTCCCCAGTGGCTATAGCAGACGCATTTCACATGCCTGTGCTTACTCCTTGACAAGTCCTTAGTCCTGAAACGCGTTGCTATAGCCACTGAAGACTTTGCTTTTGATGCTTCAATAAATGGAATTTAAGTGGGTAGTGCCACCACCTTCCCTTTCTTCGTGAGTTCCAAGTATTGTCTGTGGCTGGCACCCAACATTTACAACAGCAGGGGATATCCCAGTTCACCTGGAGCGGTGCAATCTGTGCTCTATTTTTAGGTTATTATTGCTGTCTGTTCCCCTGTTATGGAAATTCGCCCTATTTGTCCTTTTTCCCATTTTATTGCAAGTGAAAGTAAAAGAAAATCCCTAATTTTGGGTTATCCCCATAAAAGTAATAGAGGGGACATTTTCCAATGGAGACAATAGTTCTAGTGACCTGGGGGGCTACAATGGATTCTCCTATTTTACAGGGATTTCTTTTCACTTCCTGTTAGGCTATGGGAAAGGAAGTGAAGGTAAATTTCCACAATGGGACACATATACTGAAAAAATGTTTTATAACCCTCCCTTATTCTATCCAAAATGACAAAAAAGTTTGTCTACTTTAACAGCTATTACTATAGTCTCTATAATAAGTCACTGGTCGCCAGTGTTTAAAGGGCTATTATTAGTAGGAATATGGTAAAGGGAACTGGTATTAGATATGCAGTATAGGCCACTGACCATCAATGCAAAATTCTAGGCTTCACAGAGAAAAGTTGCTAAAGTTGGGGACATCAACATTTTGCTCTAGGACCCTTTAATATTTAGTTACAATCTGTAGACAAGGGCTTTCGTAAGTTTTGCTTAAGCAATTTTTGGAAGCAATATGCTAATGTAAACAATAAAGCTTTTTAGTCTCCCCAACTAATTACCTGTATTTTCCTATCCCTAAGAGCCTTTCTGCAGTTCCTTGCTTGGTTTAGCTGAGAGGCTTTTTCTGCTGTTTGTACAGCCTTCTTTGTCAAGACTCCTCAGCTACACCGCTCAGACAAATCCCTAAGCACAGTAGATGTGGAGTCCAGACAGACGGGGCTGTACAAACAGCCGGAACAGCCCCTCTGTCTAATATACTGATCTGTTTACACGTAAAATTATGGAAAGACTGCCAAATCCTGACTCAGCTGAAAAGTTGAGATTTGCATATAGCAGGAGCTTTGGTTCAGGGGTTTCCCAGGTTGTACAAGAAGATGAAAGTATGCGTAAGCACAATCAGATGCCTGCTTTACATAATTAAAGTGTATATAAACTGAAGATAAAAATGTAGTGCATTACAGCCTACCAGCTCTTGTGTAGTGGCTGCATTCATTTTCTTTTTTTAAGAATATTTTTAATATATTTTCACCTGGTGATTCTGCCACTAACCACACTTTCTATCACAGGCTGACAACTCGCTGTACTGTATCCATTGAGGAGCAGTGTTGCCATCCTAGGACAGGAAATGTGTTAACATACCTGAAAATGTGCAGAGGTAGGAAGAGGGAACACAAAGTACATAGGTGAGGTAGAGAAGAGGGAACACAAGAGACGTCCTCCCTTCCTACCATGTTTCCAGTTTCGTTGACCACAAAGAATTAATAGGAAAAAGTGATTACGTCAACCCACAAGCTCTTTTTTTCACTACTACCTTTCCTTTATACTGTTTTTTTAAATAATAAATACATTAATTTAGAGGTTAATCAAAAGGTTTACTGCGGTATAACATTTTTCATAGTTAAATATAACATTAGAGGAAAAAGGGACAAATATTTTTGGTTCCAAAAGAGGGATAGTTCCTCCAAATGAGAGATAGTTCCTCCAAATGAGAGATAGTTCCTCCAAATGAGGGATAGTTCCTCCAAATGAGAGATAGTTCCTCCAAATGAGAAATAGTTCCTCCAAATAAGAGATAGTTCCTCCAAATAAGAGATAGTTCCTCTAAATGAGGGATAGTTCCTCCAAATGAGAAATAGTTCCTCCAAATAAGAGATAGTTCCTCCAAATAAGAGATAGTTCCTCCAAATAAGAGATAGTTCCTCTAAATGAGGGATAGTTCCTCCAAATGAGAGATAGTTCCTCCAAATAAGAGATAGTTCCTCTAAATGAGGGATAGTTCCTCCAAATGAGGGATAGTTCCTCCAAATGAGAGATAGTTCCTCAAAATGAGAGATAGTTCCTCAAAATGAGGGATAGTTCCTCCAAATGAGGGATAGTTCCTCCAAATGGGAGATCGTTCCTCAAAATGAGAGATAGTTCCTCAAAATGAGGGATAGTTTCTCCAAATGAGGGATAGTTCCTCCAAATAAGAGATAGTTCCTCCAAATGAGGACACGTTGGGAGTGATGTGTTAGGACTCACCTTCTTCTCATCTTAGGGATAACAATCCATACATTTAAAGATTCATTCAAAGGTTTACTGTAGTATAACATTTTTCAGATATTAATATTACATTTTTAGAGGTCTGCATATTGCACCAAAAAGAGAGACAATAGAAGAAAAAGGGACACAGATTTTTGGTTCTAAATGGGGGCTAGGTCCTCCAAATGAGAAGTTGTTGGGAGCATATTGCACCAAAAAGAGAGACAACAATAGAAGAAAAAGGGACATTTTCATTTGGAGGAACTGTGAGGGATAGTTCCTCCAAATGAGGACTCGTTGGGGGCGAAGTGTTAGGTCTTCCATTCTTCTCATCTTAATTAGGGATAACAATACATAAATGTAAAAGTTAATACAAAGGTTTACTGTATTATAACATTTTGTAGAGTTAAATATTACATTTTTAGAGGTCTGCATATCACACCAAAAGAGAGACAACCATAGAGGAAAATGGGACACAGATTTTTGGTTCCAAATGAGGGATAGTTCCTCCAAATGTTGGGAGCGATGTGTTAGGACTCCCTCTCTCCTTATCTTGATTAGGGATGACCATGAGTTTTGCCCAAACCTGGAAGGAAGCGTACAGTGCCGAGCCAGGCCAATCAGTTTCAGGTGGAGGATTCCTCATCCTGCATCTGCTCATACACAAAGGGGCGGGGATGCTCATGACACCCTTGACCTAAAATGGCCAAGAACACAGGAAGTTACAAGCTCACTAGGTTTCTGTCAGGATCAACAGCTTTTTTTCTACAGTTCTCAAACAGATATAATAGAACACTTTCAGTGGTGTATTTAACTACTTCAGCTGTTTGGACATACTATGTATTAACTGAGTGAACTGTCAATCACAAGCTGATGACTTGGTGTTTGGTTTGTTAAGCGGGTGTTCTGTCGAATAGTACCCCCCTCCCCCACGTCGAAAAATGCCTCTGATGGGTCTGTACATGTGCAGTAGCAAACTTCACTCCAGCTGATATGTTGATCAGCTGGTGTGTCGTCAACACAGCGCATGCACAGATTGTAGGAGGCATTATCTGACGCTATGAACAGCGGAGGGAAAACATACTTGTCAGATGCAAACAGCGGAGGCATAAAGTACTTGTCAGATTGTGCCTTGCTGATGCGGGTCTGGTTTTCTGTACTTGTCAGATGCAAACAGCGGAGGGAGAACGTACATGTCAGATTGTGCCTTGCTGTGGTGGGGCGAGTTTTCTGTGTGCTGAAGGGCAGGTTGCAATACACAGAAAACCCGCCCTTCAAGACTCCCAAAACCCACCCCGCAACAGCGAGGCACAATCTGACAAGCAAGTTCTCCCTCGCTGTTTGCATATCGTCGGATAATGCCTCCTACAATCTGCACATGCGCTGTGTTGACGTCACGGCAGCTGATCAACATATCAGCTGGAGTGACATTTGTTACTGCGCATGCGCAGACCACTAGGAGGCATTTTTAGACGGGGGCAGTATTCAACAGAACACCGGCTCCTGGCTTGAAAGTAAAAGTGTTGTGGCAGTTGTATAGCTACTGATTTTGAGCAGATCTGTGCTGAGGTAGCTGGTGTAAAGGGCAGATGAGACAATGGGGTCTATTAGACCCTTAATGTCACCACTCACCAAGAGGAGTACCTATCACCTGCCCAATGCTATCACATAGTGGTTTATTAACCCCTTGTGATAGCAATTAAGTAAAAAAAAAAAAAAAACTGTTAAAAAAAAGTATTAAAAGACCCACTGTTGTTCCGCACACATGCGCAAACGCACCTGCGCACATATATGTAAACCGTGGTCACACTGCATGTGTGACATATTGCCGCAAACATCAGAATAAGAGCAGTAATTCTAGCACAAGAGCATCTGGTTAACTTTAAATTGATGAGCTGTAAAGGCTATAAAAGCATAACCTATGAAGATTTTTGAGTACCGTATTTATTAAATTTTTTTTAGATATAACGGGCTCGTGCAATTTTAAGACTTGCCATGTTTGGTATCTATCTATTCGACACAACCTCATCTTTTATATTTTACCAAAAATGGGTATTATATTGTGTGTGTTTGAACTAAAATGAATTTAATTACATTTTTTCCTGAAAATATGCGTTTAATAAACAGTTGCGCAAATATCATGTGATATAAAAAATTTGCAACCATCATCTTTTTATTCCAAAGGGCTTCTGCTTATATATAATGTTCTGGGGGTTTAAGTAATTTTATTGCAAAAAAATGAAGATTTATACATGTGTACAAAAAATGGGAGCAAATAACAGAAGTTTATTGTTGGGTTTTTACTATACTTTATATTAAGGCATGACAAAGAGCATTACAGTACTGAGTTATTATATGTCATATCCAGCAACTCCTAATAAACTAATCCAGCCAGTGCCCATATTTTGCAAGTTGATAAATTTTGCGAAGCACAGATTTAGCAAAAGTTGCAAAGGGAGCATAAATCTGCTGAAATTACATTTTTTTTTTTACGGAAAACAGAAAATTTAATTAAGCAGAAAATCTCATTGCTTTGTTCCCACACCCCCCTAATCCCTCTTCAAATAAAGTGATGTACTGTTTTATTTTAGGTTCATCCAGTGGCATTTTTTTTCTTTTTTTTTTTTTTTTACATTTAATTGAATTGCACTGATGTGCACACAGTGTTTTTATGTCGTATTTGTTTCCCTACCACCCAGACGATGTTTGGCTATCGACACAGTTTCTCTTTCTGATAGATGAGGTTTATAGCAGACTAATATTCCTATGGAGGTGAGGGGCTTGCGGCAAGCCATATTTTTAACTCCTGGTGATTCTTATTCTGTCTGCATAATGTCTTACCTGAGGCTGTCAGTCGGAAGGCAGCAGGAACGCGACCTGAGACTTATCATTCCAGATGAATTTAAGGTCCTCGCGCAGCAGCGGAAAGTAACTCAGCCAGCTAGATGATAAATATATAAAAGAAAGCAAATTGTTGCAAGAATATGAAGGAAGAAAATGATGCACAAACCGTCCTTAATTTAGTAGGTCTTATCTGGTAAAGTAAATGATTGCAAAATGGCATTCGTAAGACATTTTGTTCAAGCCTTGCCTACAGAATGAAAAGATGTGAGCACAAATTTTCTCATGGAATATACAATTACCTACAGCATACCAATTCAAAACCTGCACAGCAGAATGAGGTATTTTCTTGGTCAAACCAATAGTCATCATCTCTTTCCAGCCATTCTATCTGATTCTAATAGAATAGTGCTCAAATGATATGGTCATGGGTAAGGTTGTTTGAACTGACCAAAAAAAAAAATGTTGCTTATACTTTAATTGCCTTGAATCTAAATACTGTGCTGGTGCTATATGTAACCATGCAATCCTCCCCATCCTACTGCATGGGTTAAATTATTGTATTGTCTAGAGCAGCCTTCCTCAACCTTTTCAACACGAGGAACCCTTGAAATAGTTCTATGTTCTCAGGGAACCCCTGCTAAAAATGAAAAATCTACAACTCATAATACATTAGTGTGATGGTTAGTGGGAATAACGCTCCTTACACTTGTGGTCATTGGGAAGAATTACCCCCTTACAGATGACTAAAAAGATTAGTGATGTCCTTGGGAATTTATCTGAGAGGTAGAAATTGACCATTGCTCAAGGAACCCCTAGCAACCTCTTGAGGAACCCTAGGGTTGCACGGAACCCTAGTTGAGAAACCCTGGTCTAGAACATTGTTTCTCAACCAGGGATCCATGAAACCCTAGGGTTCCTTCAGAGGTTGCTAGGGGTTCCTTGAGCAATGAGCAGTTTATGATATGTTCCCACTGACATCGTTGATCTTTTTGGATATCCACAAGGGGGTAATTCTTCCTAATGACCACGAGTGTAAGGAGCATTTTCCCCACTGTCTATCACATCAAAGTTTCATGAGTTGTAGATATAGTCATTTTTAGCAGGGGTTCCCTGAGCCCTGAAAGTTTTTCAAGGGTTCTTCTGAGTTGAAAAGGTTTGTGAAAGGCTGGTCTAGACGGATTAGAATGAGTATAAACACCTACCTTTTTCTTCTCTCCATCAGCAGTTGACACTCTTCTTTGTTTCTGACACTTCCTGGATGTGGGCAGGCTCTCGCAGTCATGATGTAAAATGCAAAACCCCTGGTCCTGCATTGTACATAATAACATCAGAGAGCCTATGACTGGCAGAGTGGTGAAGAAAGTGGTGGTGGAGCAAGGTAATACAACACCATTGGGCTTTAAAGGGTCACTTTCCCTTAAAATTTGTGCAGTAGAAGTCTCTGGATACTTAATTCTGAGTGGTGAGTCTGAAATCTGCTATCTTTGATCACTTCAGCCCCCATCAGAATTTTCACATCCAGTACACGTCTGGGTTTGTCAGAAGCCAGGCCCACTTTGTGGTTCCTTCCTTTTCCCTGTACATCACTACTGTGCCCTGGAGTGAAGTAGGGTCAGTAAAAGGAACCGCAGTGCTGCACGGGGGACCAGGCATCCAAAACATAGGCTGGAACTAAACCTAAGCCCGAACCAAAGTGTGGAGATGTGTAGCAATTCTGGTATAGGCCATGCTTTGAAGACAATAACGTTTGGACATTCTACTATCCAGGGAGGTGAGTCGTTTCCTCAGAAACCAGGGGCTCACAAAATATAACCACTCCTGATGTCACAAGCTCTCGAAAATGCATTGCGGGAGTGAAGCTGGAAAAGAGCTAAGCAAAAATGGCACCGCACAGAAGTGGATCAGTGTTCCCTTTTTCACAAAGAAGGGATCTCAAAAGGTTCTTCACAGTCTGACAAACCTAGTTTCCACTGCATTGCTCCTATTCTTTTGATGACGCATCTTGGCTCTTGATAGTAAAAGTTGAGATTGTCGAGATCACTTTGCCACCAAGAGTTGTGTGCTTTTGGTACAAGGGTTTGACCACAGTCTATTAGGAAAAGATAGATTGTCCTCATGAAAAGTACAAAAGAAGTATTGGTCATGTTCTGTTCAACCTGTAATTATAGGAACATAGCTCAGGAGAAATTTACGATTATGACCTTGATGGCTAATCTTAAAAAGTTAGCTTGGAAATGTTATATCTACTGTCATAATCCTGTATTTATTAGGCTAATTGACTCTTAATCCACTACCAATTGGACTACTATACTGCATTAACTGTGCCATCAGTAAATACAAAGTGGCAAGAAAGGCGCTGCCAGAAAAGTGCTAAGTGCAAAGTATGATTCAATGATCCATGACAGGTGAATGAAGTGACACACTGAAGTAAAAAATAATTAGTAATAGATTACTGTGGGGGAAGAGCGCCCCCGTTCAAGACCTTATTAAAAATGTGCAAATGCTATAGGAATAAGCTTGTGTAGGTCAATGTATACTTAGCTGAGTCATCAAGGATATGAATTAAAATAAGGACCAGACCACACTAAAACAAACACCATGGAGAGTATATCTTAAAATGTCATAGAAAAAAACATAAGAATGTGGGCACCGCTCCGTCCCCGCCTTCCGTGCTGAGTCACGGATGCAGGGAGAGTTGGTAAAAAGTGCCTGGCTGAATTCGTATGTTACCCCGCTATAAGATGCAAAAAGTCCGGAGAGGACAGAGACACATGTAACTTCTCCTATACCTCCGTAAGCACCATTGTGCCAATAATACTTGCAGTTAATAGAGAAGTCAGATAGTAAGCTTCACTTATTCCGCCGCATAAATGCAGACGGAGAAATCCCAAAGAACTCTCGTGTCAACAGTGGTGGGTGTGCGTCGTGACGTCTCAGGCTCCGCCTTACGCGTTTCGTCACCTGACGTCTTCGGAGGCGACCTTTTCTGGCAGCGCCTTTCTTGCCACTTTGTATTTCCTGATTAACTGTGCCATGTTTTTGTGGGTTGGGTAAATATTATACAGAAGAATTACATCATTGTGATTAGCCTGGAAATGACCTGATTTGCTCACTCAATGTGATTTACAGAAAAGAGCTTGATCCAACAAGGACTTTTGATACTTGGCATTTGTTTGTGCTTTGTACAAACACCAGAGGTGCACCACAAAGCTTGTGGTATTGCTGCGTGTATGTAAAACGTGAACGGAAAATTCTAAAAATACAGTATTACCAAGTCTAGAAAATAATTTGTCCATGTACATAAAATATCTGTGTTGCTTTAGGTCTGACAGAACACGCAACACTTAAACTCCACCGCGCGGGTTGTAAATAATTAAAGAGAAACCGTTTTCCTTTGCACGGTTGACTTTTCAATCTCTGGAAGCAGCCTCATGTCGGATATTAGAATAATCTTGGAATATTTGTCATTCCAATGACGATTTCTTGGCATTCCTTTCCTCAAAATGAGCTTAGTTCAGGAAGCTCCATAATGGCATAGATATATCATTGTGGAGATAGATTTTACCTCGGCAGTGTTCGGGTGGGGGCTGTAAGCTCCTCTTGCTGGCCCCGTTGTGTTCATTTTCAAGCTGGAGAAATGTCAGGTATTTTGCTTTGATATTCACTCGATTAAACTGCCTGTGGCAACTGCAGTGCCGTTAATGATGCCAGCAGCACAGTGTAACATATACAGTACAGAACCTTTAATAACAGCTGTGGAGATAGTGTGCTGGAGCTGGCCGGCGAACAAAGGTAGAAAAGAAGAGCATGCAAGCTGATGAAGGATGTATATGGGACATGAGAAGAAGGGTAAAGATAGAAAAATAAAGGGTAGAGATACAGAAGAGCAATGTCAAGAGGGAAAAATTGCAGAATGACAGGAACCTTAGCTCAGAAATATGTAATTTTAGGTTTACCATAGATGGTAGGCCTCTCAATGACATATGGATAAAATCTTGCTATTCTTGGGAAAATTACAGGTGTGCTGGACCTTCCACAACTTTTCTCCGACAATTGGATGATGATTGACTTCAGTACTTCTAAAATAATTGTTCTTGTTTCTATGGAGAAAGGGAATAGCCATTGATTAGTTGGACGGGTTTTCAAATTTAATGCATTGAATAGAACTTTCATTGTCCTTTGAGTTAGCCACTGGCTATCCATCTTTGTGAATTGGTTCTGCTTTACAACTAGTACTAAATATATTTAAATCTTTAAAGTGATTCTAAAGGAAATATTTTTTTTGTTATGTTAAACTTACCTGCTCTGTGTAATGGTTTTGCACAGAGCAGCTCCAATCCTCTTCTTTTTGAGTCGTCTGCTGGCAGTCCTGGTTCCTCCCCCCTGCCAAATGCCTCCAATAGCAAGCCTCTTGCTATGGGAGCACCCAAGCAGGTTCACTTCCGAGCTGCACTCTGCGTGCCCATTCATACACAAGTGCCCCCCCACTTTGCTGCTCTAATGCAGAATGCTGGATCTAGATGGGGCTCAGGTAAGTATAAGGGGCAGCCTGAGCTTTGTTGTCAGTCTAACACTGAGCATGCTCATAAGAGAACACGGTTATGACCATATCCCTGGGCAGGAGGTGTGGACTATAGGGAAGCCTATAGTGACTATAAGTGACTATAGGGAAGCAGGATTTAAACAGATATATATTTTTTTCTGTAGTCAAATATCAGATGAATGATTTAGCAATGGATGAGTACCATTAAAAAAATTCAAGGGAAAGGAAGCATTTAAATGCTCATAGTGTGTTGCTTAAGACTCCCATTGGCGGTGATGTAAACACAGGTGCAGAAGTTTCACCACTGGAGTCCCAAAAGATAAAACAGGCTGACTGTGTTAATGTTTTAATAAAGCTGGAATGTTATGTTTATAAAATGTTGTTTTACCCAAAACTGGATAGTAAGGGAGGTTTAGAACACCTTTAAAGTTCTTTTGCTGTCTCGGGCCCTATTCGGGCAATTTTCATACAATTCCTGTCCTTGTGACAACTTTGCCACCATGCCAGGAAACAAGGAGAGATATGTCTAAAATTGTCATAAGGTCTATAAAAACAAAACACATTTTTTATTATGGTGGAGGAAAGCTAGGATCTTGTTAAGCTATTTATTGCTGTATGTCCCCCATTTAGAGATGTTTTTCCCACTCTTCACAGTGACAAGCCTCAAGTATAGGAAGTGAAGGGAAATCTTAAGAATAGAACATAGTTGGCAGTGAATACATGATGGGGGCTCACACCATTCTTCACTCAAGGGGTCCTCAAACTATGGCCCTCCAGTTGTTCAGGAACTACAATTCCCATCATGCCTAGTCATGTCTTTGAATGTCAGAGTTTTACAATGCCTCATGAGATGTGTAGTTCCGCAACAGCTAGAGGGCCGTAGTTTGAGGATGCCTGCTTCACTCTATCCAAACTAAAAAAGTTTGGCTAGAGGTATACTTTAAATATTGATAGTGCCTAGTTGGTTGTTTTGCTGTTCCCAAAAAGATGTGTAGGCTTTTAAAAGTTGCCATGTATGCTCCTTCCTAGCTTTTATGGAATGACATTCAAATCCTTTGGTTAAAGAAGAACTTCATGCTTTTAAATAAAGTTTTGTTTGATTCAATGGGAAGAATTCTCCTCCTGCAGCCTCCTGGGCTGTTGATATGTTGATAGCTGTGAAGTTGATATCCCAGGAGGCTGCAGGAGGAGAATGTAATGTCATTCTTGCCTAGGCAAGGAGACTGGCGAGTGCAGGGTCAGTGCAAAAATAACAAAAAAAAAGTGAAAGCATCGAGAAGGCTGGAAGATTATAGTTCCCCCAAACTTTGATTTTCGAGTTACAGCGAATAAAAATCCAACAAATAATTATACAGCAGAGACGCCTCTTCTGAAACATTTTTTTTTATGAGTTTTCATTTGCTGTATTTTTTAAAACACCATTCTGTTTGTCCCCTATGAGGACCCAGGACCAGGTTTCCTGAGGCATCGAGAGCTTCCACTTCCCACATTAGAGATAGAAGTACTCTGCACATGCCTACTTGGATTAATGTACGTTACGTTGCTTTTAAAGTGAAGTTTTTTTTTAAGTTGTAGCATATAGTAACCGTGTAGTCACAAGTAGCCGTTAAATAGAGGATTAAGTTGTCCGATAGTGAAATACTGTGCCATCATTGCAATATGATTGAGGGCCTGCCCATGGAAGTGAAGAAAAGCAGAGTCACGGTAATAGCTGTCCGCGTGCACCGATAATGAGGATACAAAACATGATGGTTGACACAGTGTCAAGACAGAGTACAACATATATAGAGAAGAGAATTGATCTGGGTTGTAATAAATATAAACATGGAAGCATAACTGAGAGATTTTACAAAAGGGCACCAAACCTCATGATAGGTCAAGAGACATGAGAGACGCAGAAAGGAAAAAGTAGCAAGATCAGCACAGAGAAAGAAAGACACAAAAGGAAAAACAAAACTTAAATTTGGTGTCAATAAAAGAAAAAAGTATAATGAGAATGTAGAATGTGAAAACAGCAAGAATATTATAATTCTGATAAAGGAGAAGAAAACAGCCAAGCATGATCGTTCTGAAGTACAGTAATTGTATAATGTAGGTGAGGGAAGGGGTAAAGTCACGAGCGATCCTAAAATGTTATAATGGACAGGTTGTATGGAACCCCTCCAGTACATCTAAATACCATCCATCTCTTAGGAACCCCATATTTCCTATTGAGGCTTCATTCACACTGCCCAGAATTATTAAAATCTGTTTTGATTGGACAGTCCTACCATAATCATTTCACTAAGGTCTTACTAAGAATAGGTGAGTTTGACCTCATTCACATGGCCACTTTGGGTCGTACACCAACAGGTTACATATATATATACATAGTTACATAGTTAGTCATGTTGAAAAAAGACACAAGTCCATCCAGTTCAACCAAAAAAAAAACAAAAACATTTATATATATATATATATATATATATATATATATATATATATATATATATACACACATACACAACCAAATAATACCATATACAATCCTTCACCCACAGTTGATCCAGTTGATTACAAACACCTGTGATCCCCACTGTGGCTGTGCCTTTTGAATGGAGGCTTCATGGTACACCATTGGGAAGGACCTTGCTGGATCGAGGAACAAGATGAGTATTACACCTTATTCATGCACACCTAGACTTGGCAAGCATGTAATCCTTGCAGTACGAAGAGGCAGCCCAGTGCCCACTGCAAGGTTTTTTTCTTTTTTTTTGTGCCTGGAGTTGGGCATTAACACACTGCTATGATCCTCTTTAATCATAACTTGTTTGATGAAGGGTTTTGCTTAAGTGACTTTTCTTTACTAGTTTTAGTAGGAATCACCTTGAAGAGAAAAGGGTCGTCTTTAGGGCAGGGCTTTGGCTGAACAGTGGAGGGGCTCAAATGTATGACCGGGGGTCAAGGATTCCTTGATTTGTTCCACTCCATTGGCCATGGTAATTATATAGTTATTCCTTTAGTATTATATTTTTTTATGAAGAAGTTTAAATTACAGAGAAATAGAACATAGAAAATGTGAAAATACCTTCCCCATGACTAAAAGCCCATGTTCACCAAATAGTCTATTTTTAATCTATCGCAGAAAACCTCTTGTAACCAGACATTTAATGGGGACAAAATTCTATTTCTCTGAAGGCCTGAAGGCAGAAGATGTTTTTGTGGCATAACAGCAAACACATCCTTGTCTTAATGCCTTTCTGTCTTTTCCCATTTTTATTTTGCTGTTCTCCGACACCCCCACCTATAGCATTTTCTGCAACTGTCAGAACAGATCTATGAGAGTTCGAATTCCTTAGACTTGCTTGGAGTAACAAGGTGAAGCTAAACATGAAGCCCTTGAAGCCAAAGGTCTTGCTGCGGAGCCACCCACTGAGTTAATCTCCGATGTCGGTGGATGTCAAGGTTACAATTTTCCAACTTTTCAACAGCATCTAGAACAGCTAATCTGAGCTGTTCAAACCTAAAAGATTGGTTCAGCTCGAACACTCAGAAGCTGTGTTTACCTGAGAGAACTTTGATGCAGCACTGTGTTTATGAACTAATATAATACAGAGCAATGTTCTTCCTATACCCAGGGGTGTAACGATAGGGGTTACAATTGCAACCGGGCCCCATGGTCCAGGGGGCCCATGTGCCTGCCTTCTACACCTGGATAGGAGGGATGGCGGGGTGTTGGCAGTTAGAGGAACCAATCTCCTCCATTTTCCTCCTAATGGAGGAGATTGGTTCCTCTATATGCTGCCCCCGCCACCCCTCCTATCCAGTTTGCTTGTCTTCTGCTGTTCCCTGTGTGCTTCCCTGGTCCCCCCACAGAGCTGCTGTCTTCCCCCTTCCTCTCTCCTGCGAGCTGCTATAAAAGATGTGTCATGGTGGAGAGATGGGAACGGGTCGGTAAATTTGTCATTTACCAGCTCCTTCCTTTTCTGAATGAACAGAGTCAGTGATTGGTACCAATTGGTTCATTCAGGCCTGAAGCATAGTAAACAGTTTTTACTATACTTCCATTTCTGAATGAATGGGAGGCTCGGTGCACAGCTATTCCTGTCCATTCATTCTGCTCAGCTGAGTCAACACAGATTGAAATTGAGAGCTGAGGTTTGTTTAGATCCCTAATATCTCATCAAAGCCCCCCAACAGAGCTCCTAAAATAAATTGTAAAAAATTGTAAAAATACAATTTTAAAAGAAATGAAATGAAATGGTAAAAAAAAATAAAATTAAAATAAAAATTAAAAACTACTGACACCAGTGAGGGAACTTTAAAGAGGAAGTAAACCCAGATGGGTTTAGAAAAAACATCTATGACCAACTTAAAGCGGAGTTCCACCCTAAAGTGGAACTTCCGCTGGTTGGATTCCTCCCCCCCTCAGGTGTCACATTTGGCACCTTTCGGGGGGGAGGGGGAAGAGGACACCAGTCTTTAGACAGGTGTCCTTTTCCACACTTCCGGGAGTTCTGGCCGGCGGACGCGGCCGCTGACGTCAGAAGCCGGCTCCCTCCTCCCTGCTCGCTCTGCTACTGGCCGCCTGGCCAGTAGCAGAGCGTGGCAGAGCTTGTGCATGCGCGGTAAGGTGCCCGGCGTGAAGCTGTACTGCTTACACGTCCGGGTTCCCTTACCCGCGATGGAGGCGGCTGCACCCGTCCCCCGATCCGAAGATCGGCGGCGAGTGCCGACATCGCTGGAGTCCAGGACAGGTAAGTGTCCTAATATTAAAAGTCAGCAGCTACTGTATGTGTAGCTGCTGACTTTTAATTTTTTTTTTTTAGCCCGGACCTCCGCTTTAAAGCTGAACTCTTATTACTTAAACTTTTATTTAGATATATTCATTGATAGCCACAGCGGATATAAATCAATTTTTGTGAATCAAATGCTGTTGGGAATTCAAATATTATCTTGTAGATGTACATCATCATTGTGCTATGTGTAGCCTATGCAGAGACCCCACCCACTACACTACAGCAGGGGTAGGCAACCTGCGGCCCTCCAGCTGTTGTGGAACTACATTTCCCATGAGGCATTGCAAGGCTGACATTTACAATTTTTCCCAGAGGCATGATGGGTCTTGTAGTTCTGCAACAGCTGGTGGGCCGCAGGTTGCCTACCCCAGCACTACAGGCTGCTTGCAGAAAACTACAGGAGGAGGCAGAGACAAGGCGGCGCCCTAAGTAAAATAGTGTTTACATTTTGTTAAGGAAAGTATGCTTAGTAGAACTTTAGGCTAGGTTCACACTATTGCAAATTGGATGCAGGTTTCCCCGCATCCAATTTGCATGTCAGGAAATTGTGACTGGCTCTCTATGGAGATGGTTCACATGGAGCCGCTCCGGTGTGAATTGCACAGAACTCCTGTGCATCTCCTGGTCCATTTCAGGTCGGAATTCATCCAAAAATTCCCTTCCTTATCTGGTTGCGGGTCATGTGCAGTTAAAATATTCATCTGACCAGCGGATCCAACTTTGCTCTGCTGAGATTCTTTTCTCTTCTGCCTCCTGCTTGGTCCCATGCCGCCATCTTCTTCTGTGATGTTGTTGGGAAGCCGGCTCTTCTGGGTTCAGCTGGCAGCTCTCCCTATGATGAGCCGCTGGGTCCACCCCCTCCTCCTTTCTCAATGAAGCACAATGTCTGCTGTGATATGGGAAGAACATATCCCAGGAGGCACAGCAGGCAAAGTGTACATCATTCGACTGTTGAGTGACATTCTTGGGGTGGAGGTCAGGCCAGAGTCATTTTGTGAAAAAAAAAAAGGTAAATATATTAAAAGAAAGTCCTATCTGCACAGTGGTGGGGTGGAGAGGAGGCAACATCAATTTGAGGGTGAAGATAAGCTTTAAGCAATTTAAGATTAAAAGTAATCCAAAAAAAAAAAATGATATCAATTGAAGAATAAAATCAGAAGAAAAACACAGGCAAGAGTATTAAACAAATTAACAGATTTCATAAATAATACACAAAGGGTTAAAGAAAAAAAAAAACATACTGATGGTGCACATTTCCTACATTATATCATGGTACCAGCTAAAGATGAGATTTAATGGACCAGGGAATAAGAAGTATAGAAAAAGACATGTTCTTTGCAATCACGGAATGTGAAGACAGTGTGTGCACATCAATCCATCCAGGAGTTAGATGGGTTAATTCCGAGGGATCCTGCAGGCATTAAAGATTTGTTGGATCTGGAATGTGAGGGGTCCATGGTTGGATGCAGATGGAAAGGTTGGGAGGCGCACAATGGCTGGGCTCCCATGGTCTCGCAAGGCTTCCTCCTGCTCACTGAGCTACTGCAGTAAAGTCTCAGAGCCCCGGGGCTGCTTAATTACTAAAGGGAGTTTGCGCAGAAGACAGAGGATTATTGCGCCGGTGATTTATTTATAAGCTGCAAACATTGATGTTAACCATTCAACAGCTGGAAGATAAGACTCCACTTATTGCACAGCAGGATGCATGCTCACAGCAATTAGATACAGTTACATCAGTGTAAATTTTATGTGCTTTTAAAGCGGTTGTCTACGCTGGGAAAAAAAAAAAAAAAACCTGCAAGACAATAGCATAATAAGCTAGTATGCACCACATACTAGCTCATTATGAATTACTCACCTTGAAACGAAGATCAGACCGGGCTGCTCGGTCCCCTCTGAGGGAGCGGACATCTTCCCTTGGACCTTGCTCCCGGGTTCGCGGCTCCAACGCTGTGACTGGCTGGAGCTGCGAGACATAACTCCCGCACATGTGCGCGGGAAACCGTCTTTCCGGCACGGTCTGGCGATGTGCGCCGTTCCTTTGCCAGGACATCACGGCGCACGTGCCGGGACATGCACTGTGCATGCACAGCGACGCAGCAGCTGCTTGGAGGGGGGATATCTCCTAAACCGTACAGGTTTAGGAGATATTCATTTTACCTACAGCTAAGCCTTATTATAGGCTTAGCTGTAGGTAAAAATGCCCCTAAAGGGTAGACAACCGCTTTAAAGTGGTTATTGCCATAAACAAAATATCTGTACTGAGAAGACAATTGACTTACCTGTCATATAAAATGCTAATATACTGCAGCGCAAAGTCCAACCAATGAAATATAAAGTGCTACTATACTGCAGCACAAAGTCCAACTATGTGCTGAAGGAAATAAGTATTCACACTCATAAGCTGTGAGTATCAGTTGGAGTGCAGCCCGTCACCAGTGTCACCACCACACTTGGCACCCTTACCGGAACAGGACGACCCTCTAGTATTGAAGGTCAGAGTAAGCCTGGTTTAAACTCCAGATATGGTAGTCCCTCCGGCTCGCACAGACGCCCTCAGCAAGTCAACCTCTCCTTCTGCTGCTTTCCAATACGGCTCAACAACATGGTCCCATGTGGCAAGCAACCACAATCATACAATAAAGCATAAACAGCCCATAGTGCAGACAATCTTGACAAGATGTTTATTATATAAAAAATAGATCCACTCACATGTTGGTGAAATAAAGACAGTGTCCTGTATGTTGATTCGGGCGTCCAGCCACAGAGATGGCACCCGTTCATCCACTTCCTAGTCACGTGTGTCAAACGTCAAAGCGTCCCTTGGCTACACCCAATGCGTTTCGACATAAGCGTGACGTCGTCAGGGGTGTGGCCACTTCCTACGCTACTTGATTTTTTTCAAAAAAGTTTTAAGCTTTGTTCAAGCTCCTTATATTGCATTGTACAGTTATACGAAGACTGGAGCTGTGTCAGAAACCTATGGCAGGAAGATCACTCTGTTGGTGTATTATTTAAGACATGTAAAAAACTAGAAGCTGACTTGCCCCACCAAGCTTGACGTATTTCTAAAATATCTCTCCTGAGTCGACTATTGTAATAACTAGATGTATAAAATGTGTAGCCCTGCATTTGCATATCACCCTATAAATGTGAGCCAGGGTGCTAGGTGTAATCCTGGACTCTGACCTCTCATTTCAGCCCCCTGTCCAGTTACAGCCCAAATCTTCTGGCCTTCACCTCTGTAATCTCTCCAGAATATGCACCTTCTTAACCAATGACACCCCCAAGCTATTCATCCCCTTGTTATTTCTTGCCTCTAATATTGCAAATCCCTCCTCATAGGCCTACCTGTATGCAGGCTATCCCCCCTTTGGTCTATTATGAATGCTGCTGCAAGACTTGTCCACCTTACCAACCAGTCTGCCACTCCTCTCTGCCAATGCCTCCACAGGCCCTACAAATTAAAATGCCAATAAAATACAAAGCCATCCACAACTCCAGAGCTCCATCACCAACCTTGTATTACAATATCAACCAAATTGTCCATCTCACTCCTCCTAAGACCTCCTGCTCTCTGGTTTCCTTGTTACCTTCTCCCAGGCTGCCTCCAGGATATTTCCAGCGCCTGTCCCATTCTATAGAACTCTCTACCCCAGTGGTTCTCAACTCCGGTCCTCGGGACCCACTAACAGGCCAGGTTTGCAGGATAACTGAAATACATCACAGGTGATATCATTTTCTGCTCAGTGATTGCAGTATTCTAGTCTGCATCTCCCCAAGGTAATACTTAAAATCTGGCCTGTTGGTGGATCCCGAGGACAGGAGTTGAGAACCACTGCTCTACCCCAACCTGTATAGCTATCTCATATTCTGTCTTTAGGCAAACCCTGAAAATGCATCTCTTTTCTTACCTTTCTCTAACAACTGAACATCTACTTTCTCCGTCAACTCATCCCCACACATTTATTACATTTTGTATTATTTGCCCCTCCCTTTTAGATTGTAAGCTCTCACGAGCGGGGTCCTCCTAACCCCTTTGTCTTGAATTGTATTGTAATTGTCCCTCTTTATTTTATAAAGCACTATGCAAACTGTTGGCACTATATAAATCCTGTATAGTAGTAATAATAATAATACTACTACTACTAATAATAATAAATTCTGCCCTTCTCGCTTCCGGCAGAGCTAATTATATAGAGCATCGTTCTGCTGCTTCTGGCAGGCACAGTCGGCTCCTGGTCATTAATCCAGCGCTGCCCACATTTCATGGGAATAAACGGAGAACAATTGATTATTTTTCTGCCTGTGATATGTCAGTCTAGAAGAGTAGAAACCAAAACCCATCTGTCTGTCCCTCTGAACGGCCGCAAGGACGTTAGCAGAGGGCAAGCCTGAAATAGACGAACATGTACATATTGGGGGGGATTTACTAAAACTGGGGCGTGCAAAATCTGGTGCAGCTCTGCATAGAAATCAATCAGATTCCAGGTTTTATTGTTAAAGCCTAACTGAACAAATTGAAGTTAGAAGCTCATTGGCTACCATGCAGCTTGGCAACGCATGTTAAAGTGGTACTAAATGCTAGGGTTTTTTACCTTAATGCATTCTCTGCATGTAAAAAAAGACCCAGTACCTTTCTATGCCCCCTTGTCACCACTCTTCCAAGTGGTAAAAGTCGTAATCTTCCAGGTGGTAAAAGTGGGTCTCAAGGGCAGCTAAATGATAGGCCTCTGCTGCCATCAGTCAAATTTCTGGAACAGGGATGTGGCTTGCTAGGTGCTGTGTGTGTCTATGGACAAGCACAGCACTGGACGGGAGCATGCATGGGTGTTTCTTTAGTAACAAATTTAGTTACAAAAGCTTTAAAAAAAATACAGGTGAAAGCACAGTTAAATAAAGTTATGTGAGTGCTTACTTGCAGTGTTTTTCCATTTCATACATTTTTTTTTTAATTCACTTGCAATGTGTCTCTGAACTTACTGGAAAATTAGACCAGTTCTAGAAGAGTCTATTCCATAGGGCAGCCCCCTTGCTGCTTGCATGTCACAGCCTTCTCCTCTTCTAAAAGTGTCTAATTACTGTCTGTGCTGTCCCAGCTCCTTCGCCCCTCCCCCTCATCCCTTTTATTTAGCTGCTGGGGGAAGAACAAAGGGAATATTATAGCATGCCACTTGAGTGACAGCTCTTAGTCTGTTTGGGCTTCTGACATCGCATCCAAGATGGCAGGGTCCAGCACAGGTTCTTAGGGCTTTTAGATGCCTGAACAAGGGAAATAACATAAAACACAGTACAACCTCAGATTGCGAGTAACGCGGTTAACGAGCGTTTCGCAATAAGAGCATTATTTTTTTTTTTTAAATCTTGACTCGGTTTGCGAGCGCTGTCTCACGAAACAAGCAGGATTAAGCCTCTGTGCATGTAATACCGCATGTGGCCAGAAGTGCAGGGGCACTGATAAGGCTCGGAGACTCTCGGAAGTCGTCGGAAATACTTGGAAATAGTCAGAAATACTTGGAAATACCGAAAGTATTAACAGTTCCCGAGCGTTCCAAATGTTTCCGAGCGCTTCCAAGCCTCAGCAGCGCTACCACACCTCTGGCCACTTACAGTATTGCATACACCAGCGCCCCCCGTACCTATGGCCACATGCAGTACTGCATATATAAGCAGTCTCTGTGAAACAAATTATCTGAGTTTCCATTGTTTCCTATGGGGAAACTTGCTTTGATATGAGTGATTTGGATTACAAGCATTCTTCTGGATCGGATTATGCTCATAATC
Organism: Glandirana rugosa; assembly: GCA_018402905.1. Classification (NCBI taxonomy): domain Eukaryota; kingdom Metazoa; phylum Chordata; class Amphibia; order Anura; family Ranidae; genus Glandirana; species Glandirana rugosa. Next base: position 720,872 of record BLSH010214078.1, on the reverse strand, counting down.
CAAGGTCCCACTGTACATTAGATGAATAAATACATTAAATACACATCTAGGAGTTAAGTTGCTAAAGGAATATAGGCTGTTCACTTTGCGAGGAAAATGTCCCTTTGCAAAGTGAATTTTCATCACACTAAGCTAAGAATACCCAATCATATGCAAGAAAACTTGAAAAGCCAATTTGCAGTAAATCAACCCCACGATCTTATAGGAAGATTTTTGTTGAAATTAATTCTCTGGAGACAGGGTCTCTTTAACCACTTGCCGACCGTCAACTGCAGGTTGACGGCGACAACGTGGCTCAATATCGCAAACCGCCGTCACACAACGGCGCCTGCGAGATCGTGCACTGTGAGCACGCCCATGCGCTCACTGTGTTCGGGGGGGCCAGGGAGCGGGTGCGGCGGACTCGCTCGCCGCCGGCTACCCGCGATGCCCCCCCCGCACTGAAAGAACGGAGGTCCGTGTAAGTAAACACGGACCTCCGTTCTGTGAGAGGGGGAAGGGCTGTGATCACAGGCTTCCTCTACATGGAAGCTGTGATCACTTCCCTTCCCCTGCTAGGGCAGCCCACACACAGTTAGAACACGCCCAGGGAACACAGTTAACCCTTAGAGCGCCCCCTGCAGGTTAACCCCTTCACTGCCAATGACATTTACACAGTAATCAGTGCATTTTTATAGCATTGATCGCTGTATAAATGCCAATGGTCCCAAAAAAGTGTCAAAATGTTCCGACATGTCCGCCCTAATATCGCAGTACCGCTAAAAATCGCAGATCGCCGCCATTACTTGTAAAAAATAAAAAAAGAAATGAATTATCATCATCTGTAAACGCGGCCACTTTTGCGCAAACCAATCAATAAACGCCAATTGCGATTTTTTTTTTATCACAAATATGAGGATGAATATAAATCGGCCAAAACCGATGAAAAAAAAATGTTTTTTTGTATTTTTTTTTTGGATTTGTATTTTAGCAAAAAGTAAGAAATTTGGGTTTTTTCGCAAAATTGTCGCTCTTCTTTTGTTTATAGCGGCGATCAGAAATGACGCAGCGATGATCAAATACCACCAAAAGAAAGCTCTATTTGTGGGGAAAAAAGGACGCAAATTTCGTTTGGGTGCAACGTCGCACGACCGCGCACTTTTCAGTTAAAGTGACGCAGTGCCGAATCGCAAAAAGTGCTCTGGTCCTAAAGTGTGAAATCCTTCTGGGGCTGAAGTGGTTAAGGGCTTTACAATAATTAGTCAAGCACGCATTAAAATACACTTCTGTTACATTCAAACAAAAACTCCATACACAAAAATGTCATCTAAAAAAAAAACAAAGCCCAAAGTAGCCGTTGGTGAGAGGTCACATATTTAATCTTTTCAGACATCAGAGAACAGAGGGAATGTAAAGAAGCCAGCAGACCACTAGGTGGCGCCTATAAGCCCAAGTGGATGCAAAAATATGAATGTTCAGGTAGCCCAGCATTCATAATTATATATTTAAAAAAAAATGAAATAAAGGAAAAGCAGTATGTGGTTGCTATTTTTAATAGTTTATTTTTACATGACACCAGGGGACATTTTTTGCCGTTAGACAGATGAATACATTTTACTCTGCCTAGAGAAGAGAATTCTTGCAGCAAGTTCAATGCAGATGTCTATATTGGTAAGTGCTTATTATTATCAAGTAATCCTAATGAATTCATTCTGCAGCCAAATAAAAATACACATAAAATGAAAACCTTGCTGGGTTTCCATCAACGGCAATCGTAGTCAACAAGGTATTAATCAAGCGTTGCATCCTCGCCAAAAAACCCTTACATTAAAAAAAAAAAACGCATTTTTATTCATTTAATTAGTTTCCGCTTCAGCAATGCTATTTTGCATATTCTGCTTCATAAAAGTGGAACATTAAAGTATCACCTCCGCAAAGTGGGGTAAACGAATGTAATAGTTTATTAGATATTAAAGGGGTATTCCAGTTTTTACTGTGTTGGACCCAATGCAGGAAACTAATGTTAGGATTAGACCCTCTTTCAGGAGATCATCCTAAATTTCTTGTAGAAGCGATGGGAAATCTCCCCAAAAGGGGCAAAAATATTTTTTCATTATAATAGTAAAGTACAGAAAATTTGGCAATGCTTTTATTGTTATCCGTGCCTTCCTGTGCTGGTGACAACAGAACCCCACATTACTTGTATGGGTGTCACTGGGACAGGAAGACAGGTTGGATCTCCCAGAAACATAAACCTGATAGAACGTTTGACTCTTCCCTACTGTATCTGAGTTTCAAGCTGAAGTCTAGATATGAACTTTATTGTATAGTTACAATAATCGAGTTTGGACCCATTTAAAACGAAACTGAAAAAACAGTTACATTGCTGGCATGCCGAGAATGATAACTGTCACATTTGCTTGTATTCCCAGCCAAACTGTCAAACCATCAAATGTCTGGAGTCATAACTGATCACGCTGTTGCAGGTCAAATAGAGGCTAGGATGGCAGCTTCCTTGCCTGAACAGGATAAGAAGGTTTAGTTCCACTTAAAGTGTTACTAATCCCAGGACCCTGCATTCGCTATATCTGGTCTCCCACAATATGCAATTATTTTAGTAAATATAAACCGCTAAATACTTTTTCTCATCAGCAGTATATAGCAGTCGTGTGACTTCTATCAGTGTCTGATTAAAGCTTGTAGGAGGAGTTTTCATTCTCCTCTGACTGTCCTATGAGGCTGCAGGACCCATGACCCTCTGTCTTGTCAGTACTGATTGGCCCTGTGCTGATCACATGAATGTGTAGAGTGTTTCTAAAGGCTCTATACTATCCGGAGATGGATTGGGGACAGTAAAAGAGGGGGAGGATGAGAGAAGACAGGATCAAACAGCCTTTTTACACAATGAGCAGGATTAACCCCTTAGGTTCTACAGTGAGTATAACAAGCATGCTTTACTGCATATACAGCCTGATTTTACTGTTGTGGGTTTAGTAACACTTCAAAGCGAAGCTCCACCCAAAAGGGAAAGTTCCACTTTAAACATCCCCCCCCTCCTATGCCACAATAGGCATGTCATTTTTTTTTTGGGGGGGGGGCAGGTACCTAGTTTTGACAGGTAACCCAGCTCCCACTTCCGGTCAGAACAGCTAGGCCAGTGATGGCGAAACCTTGGCACCCCAGATGTTTTCTAACTACATTTCCGGTGTTGCTCATGCACTCTGCACTGTGGTTGGGCATCATGGAAAATGTTGTTCCAAAACATCTGGGGTGCCAAGGTTCGCCATCACTGTCCTAGGCAATCCGACCAGAAGTTCTCCTCTCCCCCTCCCTCCCTGCAATCTTCTGGGACACGTCAAAGGTCCCAAAAGGTTGCCCGACGATTAATGAGGTGCAGCGCGATTTACACATGCGTAATGCGCCCCCGGCTGTGAAGCTGCAAACTGTCACAGCAGGATGCCCAAAGTTGTAATTCCAGCGCAGAGGAGAGGGGAGAATAGTGGGTTTGGGCGGCCATATTGCTAGATCATGGGACAGATGAGTGCGTGTTCATTAAAAGTCAGCAGTTACAATTTTTGTAGCTGCTGATTTTGAATAAATACAAAAAGATTGAAACTCTGCTTTAAGTATGCATATAAAAGTGGAAGTTCTGCTTTAAACATTCCTCCCCCCCCCTCCTTTGCCACATTAGGCATGCCTTTTTTTTTGGGGGGGGACCTAGTTTTGACAGGTACCCGTTCCCACTTCCGGTCAGACCACCTAGGTGATCCGACCAGAAGTCCACCTCTCCCTCCCTGCAATCCTCTGGGACACGTCACAGGTCCCAGAAGATTGGCCGCTGTGGATTTTGGCAACTGTAGTAGTTGCCCAATACATTGATTGCCCCAATCATCAGGGTCTTGTGTTGAGTAGCTTCCCTTTTGCATAGTTACCACAGGGGGTTAATTGCTCGGCAACTACACTATTCATAAAATACCTTGTGTTTATGGAATAAATACAAGGTGCACTGATTGGATGAGGTGGAGAGGCTTCTGTGTCTTGTGCCAAGTGGCTTGCCCTTTTCATAGTTGGCTGTAGGGAGTTGTTTGCTTGGCACTGCAGCCATTCACAGGACGCCTTGTATGTTTTCAATGAATGGAAGGCATTCTCTGATTGGATTAGAAGACACTGCGATGTCATTGCCCCGAGTCTCCACCTGCTCCACTCAGAACTTATATAAAGAACCCTGCCATGCAGAAGGCAATCCGTTTGGCACAGGACACAAAACATTGCAGGGATCACTGTAGCAGCTCCGGATACTACAGTAATTGTCCCCTTCCACAGTGATCCCTCAGATATGAGATATGCATACTTACACGGAATACGCTAAAATAAAGATTCTACCTACATTTCTGCTTTAGGCCTGCCAATTTACATAGCAGGAAGACCGATTTCAGGGTAATTCTGCAAAAAATGTGAAATGTTTTACGTTAGATAACCGGAAATATGAATCCATGACTATTGGAGGAGCAGGCGAGTGGACCAAATGGTTTTTGTGTACCCTTGACTTTTTAAAATCAGAGTTTTTTTTAACTGGGTTTTTAATTAATGTTCACACTTGTCCGACAAACGGGCCGACATTGTGAGGACAAGTCGCATTACGTCACAAGATCAATGTTTCCCTATGAGAGCCGTCTTAACTGGTCCAACACAAGTCGGTCCGACTTTGAAAAAGGTTCCTGTACTACTTTGGTCCAACTTCAGCCCATTGAATATCATTGAAGTAGGATCAAAGTCGAATCCTTGTTCTAACCATCCGACTTGGTGATTACAGCAGCAGTTAAAGGAATTTATCTCACACTGGGATTGTTTTGATTGGTCAAAGGACAAGTCACTATCTCAAAGTCGGAGCAAAATCTTATCTTGTTCATTCAAGCTATTCTAAAACGAGGCTGAAACTCTATCACTGAACAGGAAACTGGTTAGTTTTGTTAGGGTCACACTCTATTTAAGGAAATTGACGACGACATTAGTGGTTCAGCCTACCAATCTTGTTCCTAAGCTGAAACTAGGATGAAGTTACTATAAGTTACCCGACTTCAACCTGGTTTCATCATGTCCTTGGAAAAAGTTTCAGCCTGGCTGAACACAACCTGGTCAATTCTGCCGAGAGTATCCCTTTGTAACTAGAACACTGCATTACGCTGAACAGGAGTGTTACAGCCGGGCAAACAGCCTGTTCACACTTGTAATTAATT